>MU968381.1:9897177-10272177 GCA_034641835.2 Pinus albicaulis
CATGGAGGCTTCAAGAATGATAGATTTACAAAGGAAATGTTTCTCTTGAAGGCTTAGAAACATATTTAGCCACCTATTTTCTTTGAAAAAATATTATAGGTGGCTAACAGGCTTCTCTAGTCTATCATAGGAAGAGTATTATTATTTGGAGAAGCAATTATTGGCTTTATGTTCCACTATTGGGGCTAGTGTCATAACGATGTAATTGTATGCTCAGAACTTTTACCTCTTAGAGTTGGCACACCTTCATGCATATTTCGTGAATGTAGTAATATTATTCTTGATATATTTGTAATGTGTGTTATTTCATTTATGCTAATGTTAATGAACTAATTCATTTTCTTTAGTATGTATCATTTTGAATGTGTGTTGTCTATGCTATCCCAATCATTGTTATCTTGTGAACTATTTTTCAGGTTAACTAATGATTCTTTTCATTTCTCATGTGTCTGTTCTAAGATAGTACTATTACATTCTTCCAAGGGGATCTCTTATTTCCCTTTGATGTGAAAAAACCTTTCATACATTACATTTGATATCTCACAAAGTTATTACACTTGTTATCACCAAATCCATGCATATGTCATGTTATGTGTTCATTGTAGCCAAGGCATATATTTGAGATCACCAATTTGGCAATCGGTTGTATTTGGTTGGGACTCCTACTCAAAATGGTGTGGGGTCTAATTGGGACTTCACATTGGCAATATCCCCTTCCTTTTTGTCGTCTTCCATCACCATCAATAGGCACTGAAACCTATTATGTATTAAAGGAATTCGTTACACAATTATACAGAGAAGGATGGTGCAAATAATGATATCCTATTTGCTAATGAAATGATGTATAACTACCAATAGAAATCATAGCACAAGGTTGAGTGTACTAGTTGGAAAAATCACAACTAAAGATTGAGAAGCTTTAATTGAAAAGCGCAATTAGTGAAATTAAATACTAAGCTACTTAGCATTCCAAAGGAGAGAAACAAAGTGTCAGATAGAGAGATATACAAAGAACTGCGGCTAGAACGAATAGTGGTACATCCTTGAGCAGAAGTAAAATTTAATGAAATATCTATTCTCGAGTGGTGTGTAATTGGAATAAAAATAAATAGAAGAAAAAAAAGTAAGTATATAGGTGTATATTGTGAGAGTTTCGGAGCAAGATCACGTAGTGTAGTGGATGTAAGTTGGAAGTTGCAAATCCTGATAGTGAGTGAGTTGCAGAAGGATTGTGTTTTAGATTGCATTTGTTTGTGTGCTTGTAGAAGACCAAAGATCCTTATGAGGCATACGTGAGTTGCAGAAAATGAAGTGGTTGAGTGTGAGTACTGATAAAAAGTTGTAAATTAAATTAAAGAACATTGTGGGAGGTCTCAGTTTGAAAATCCCATGAAAGAGTAGATTTAACTTGAAGTAACAGGTTGGTTCCTGTATATATCTAAGGTTGGTGCCTCTAAGAAATTTGGTGCTTATTGATCTGAGGGGGTTACATCCTCTTGTGAGTGGGTGTTCACAAAAATATTTTATGTACACAAAGTGGGTGCTTTGAATTTACATCATAATAAAAACAAGCTTTGGTGGTCTTTCTCGCATAAGGGTTTCCATGTTAAAATTACTATGTACAATTGTGAATGCATTTTATTGTGTGATTGTGTGATGTTTGTTTTAAAAAGAAAAATTTATAATTTCTTATTCACCCCCCTGTTACAAATCATTTTGTCACTGTCCTTTTACTCCATGTTCCTAGATATTGGAGAACTCATATAGTGGTCCCTATGTACTTTTCCCATCATGTGGCACATGCCCTTGGATCCCACAAAGTCTGAAGATAAATTCCCCATTGACTCATTTCTGGAGAATCTCCCTAAAAATCTTCTTTTTTTGGACCGGCGCGACCACCCAGTGTTTCACTAGCGCTTATGGAAAAATCTTAACATGTGACCTGCGTTGATCGGAGCTAGTATGAATCCCATACTCGCGTTGATCCACTTCTGGAAGTACTTCAAAAATGGAAGTGAAGCTTCATGGCCTAGAAGCTTCGAGAGTGGAGGGCTAGATGTTTGTTAATCATGATATGGTCGATATTTCTCCTTTGGGTTCTTGTTCCTACAAAAGAGGAACCACTCAAGGAGATAAGACCTCCTTCCATCTTATGAGGATCCATGTCCCCTCCTCCCATGGCTATAAAATGATCCCTTTCCACATGCCTCAGCTAGAACAGAAGGAGAAAGAATATGAAGATTTCTTTAGCTATATAAGGAGAGAGTTGAGATCCTTGGCCTTGTTGTGCTAAGCTTGGGAAAGAGTGTTTTGGAAACATTCTTGGCTTCGAACCCATCAAAGGAGAGCTCTGACATCAAGGCAAAGGTTGTAACTCCCCTTTCTAATCATTAATAGAATACAACTAGTTTTAACTTTCCATTTTCGTTTCTTATTATGGTGAAAAGTCCAATATTCCTTGATCTGTTAGATATATTTCCTTCAATATAAGTATTATTTGTTCTATCTTGTTATGTATTGTCTTTTGTCTCTTGCCAAAGGTATTTATCATAAAAATGAGCAAGGAATGTGATCTAGAGAGAAAGATAAGTAGATTCACTCCAAGGGAACAAGTAATTGGCACAAGTTTAAGGTGGGTAATCCTATAATTTGTTTCTGATTGAATGTAATCTAGGAAAGTAGATGATTGTTTGTCTTTTTTATTGATAGACCCACTCTAGGGATAGAGGGATCTTATCTGTCCACGGAGAGGATTTACCTTGATAACAAATTGGCGACTCCATTGGGATGATGGAGCTAAAAATTATTTTTAAGTTTTTTTGGATATTATTTATTTTTTTGGTATATGTGTTCTAAATTTTTAAACTTATATGTTGCATATTTTGAACCAAAAAGACCTGATGGGATGTCCCCAATAGCGATAAAAGTGGTGAGGCAATTTGAGGTTGCTCCTTATGAGAAAGGAGCAGACAATTAGGAGGAAATAACCCGGAATCTAACTCAACTGACTAGTGGGATTTCAGAATATACCCGCTTCAACAACATCCCTCGTCGTTACCAGAGACACACCATGGGGGTCTTAGATTGTATTCATCAGTTGTTGACCCAAGTCATTAGGGCAGTGAATTGTTATCATGAACATCATGATGACTAGTCTTTTTAGTTTTAATTCTGCAGTTTTTATTTTTCAGACTTACGTGTCATTCATGTACTAGAACACATATGTATTTTTTGGACCATGATGTACTCAACTATTTTGCAAACATTCTTCACACACACACACACACATATATATTCCTGCTTTATGTATCATGATGATTCATTGTTTTACAAGTTTCACAAATGTCTATCTAGAACATGTTTAGCCAATGCATCTGTTAATGTATTCATACATCTTGGAATATGGTGATATGTGATGTAATCATAATTTCTTGCTAAGAGATGAACACGTAGATACATTCTCAAAATTTGAGGATTTTTGACGGAATATTGCCCTTTAAGTTGAAGCACGACAAGCTGTGAATCGAGGTTTACAACTAATTCCCTAATGCCAAGAGTATCATTGTAAATCCAGGGAGAGCATTTTAAATGCTGTTAAATCTAGTGGTGTAATCATGGACACTCTCCCCTACATTCCTTTTAAGGCTCATGTATTCTGCTAGGAGTTGGCAAGGTTTTTCCCTAGTTTCCCATTTGTTTATGAAGGTCTGATATAACGCAGGGAGATCTTGGATACTGCCAGGGGGTAAGCTCTTAAACCACTTCTTTACATCACCCCCTAAGCTTTGGGCAAAGATTCTCATTTTGATTGTTTCATCATCAATTTCCATGTAATCAAAATAATCCTCCATCTTATCTACATGTTGCTGGGCTGTGATGGATTCTTTAGCAGTGAAGTGTGGTTTTTTGACTGATAATCATTGGGTAAGGGTAACAAAGGCTGAGGTAAAACTAGCGGTGCATACCAAGCTACCATGATAATATTCTGATGGGGTATAGGGTTGACTTGAGAAGTTGGTATGTGGATGACGGGAGTATTAGGACCAGCAAAGGTCTATTGAGTAGATCTAGGGTGGGAAAGCCCCAAGTTTTGAATGAAGTGGGTATCAGGTGGTGTAGATGGAGGGGTTCCTCTGTCCCTAGTGTGTTGACCACTATGAGATGGTGAGCTGTGAGATTCAGGGTCTGGTTGGTCTAGATGATTGAATTACCTAGTTCTTGGTAACCTACTAGGTAGGTCTAGGTCACGGGGAAAATGTGATAGAGCTGCTAGGTCTTCTGGTGTAGAATTAGCTCTATGAATGTGACTGGAAATAGTTGATCTTTTAGGTGTAGGATCTCCCTTGAGGATACTCTTCGGATTGTCAACTATTTCAGGTGGGTCAGGGTCAGGGCAAGCTCTTGTATAGATGGTCCTTGAAGCCAGAATGGTATTTTCCGGACAAGCAGCTTAACCCTACTTGTTACTTCTATTGTGGTTTGATGTTGCTTCAGAGGATGGTCTCCCAGTGCAGTCTTATGTGAAACCAAGTTAATCAGTAGGCCTACTGATCACCAGTGGAGTCTTCTGAACGTTTAGGAGCTATGGAGTCGCCAGGTGGAAGATTAAATATGTTTCTAGGGGGTACACTGTCCACCCCAATGCTCATGAGATCTCCCTCTCGAAGGATATCTCGAAAACACAGCAAATTCTAACCAGAGATTGACTGGGAGGGCTTTTACCAGATATGTCACCCCTAGAAGAGGATGAGATCCGGAGGCTACCTGGCCCTTTCCAGGCTTTGTCTAAGAGTATGGGAGAACACAACAAATGGTATAGAGGTTGATGTGTGAATGGGCGTGTTTAACTACCAACCTAACCAGAGATTCTGGGTTCGATCCCCAGCGGAGTCACCATTATGTTGGGGTTCCCATGTTTTGGCCAGGTTGGCAAGACCAAAAGATGAGACAACATAGAACCACTTTCAGACCTTAGGATCTAGCCCTCCTAGGTCCAGAGAGGGATCTCTCTATATGAGTCAAAGAGTATGTCGTTGAGGCTCTAAGATATGATTTTAGGCTAGTTATATGCACAGGGTTTGTTTGTTTGTTTATGTTTGGTTGTTGGGAATCAGGAAAGAAGGGTCCAATATAAGACAAGGATGAGCAAAGAGGAGATCAGGCAAAGGTAGATAACTCAGAGAACATCAAGGCCATTGGGCGATGGAGTCAAGAAAGGATTTACTTGTGTTCAATGTGCAAGCTTTCAGTTGGGCTAGTCATCCAGAGCATTTGGATCTTAAAGATGATATTTGAAATGGGACATTAAGGACTGAAAATGAAGGGAGAAGAACCATCCAATTCTGTCTATAGATCAGGTCAGAGGTCATTTAACTCCAGACCTGCTTGGACAAAATCAAAGGCAATACAAGGGATCTTAGAAAGGCTTAATTGAGATGGAAAGATCCTAGTGAGGCAGGGACAGGGTTCTAGACCTCCCAGTGTTCTCAACTCATCCAACTAAATCCTAGCAAGAACATCTAAACATAGATTTCATCAATTCATACATCGATGAGTGCGGGCAATGAGATCCAACATCTTTGTGGGGGGGGTAGATGGTAATCAATATTAGATTACACATAAAGAAGAAGCACATAAAAGGTAGGAGAGCGACAACAATAAGGTACCTATCAGAGGTAAATCTGTGAACTTCTGATGTGAGCCGGTAAATGGAATGAAATGAAATCCAAACACGAGAATGAAAACATCACAGTGCTTTGATCACGTCAAAACATGCTTGTCATATTAAAAACAACACCAATCAGGTACATCATTGCCCACAGCTTGAACATTCAGTCTGAATACATCAAATCTCAGCCTATCTTACAATATTACACAGAGAACTTGGCTCAAGAGGAAAATACTTGCATTTCTCTGATATCTCATCAAAAACCTTTACAATAATTTCCTTCTGTGTTTTATAGCAGAGGATGAACAGAAGATCGACTGAGGAGGTAGGTTAACACTAAATGTTGTATTAAACATCTGAAAGAAAGAGGGCTGAGGCCCATTCTGCTTGTGTGCGGAGTATTTAATCTCTGTCACCCCCTTTTATGAAAGAGTGATCTTCTTTAGATATGATTTTGACATGTTTCGGCTGGGGTACTCCTGGTGATTTGAACAAAAATAAAATAAACTACTAAGAAGTCTGCCATATCAACGCTCTGGTGATTTTGAACTGTTGTTAGGGTGGAAACCCCTTCAGGGATAGGGTGTTAAATAAAAGTTGTATGGACGCCCTGTACTTGATGAGGAAAAAAATTCTGTTGACAAATAAGCCCTGATGTTACCTTTTACTTGTGCTTAGGACCTTTTGTTCGATCCTCGGGGTCTTCAAACTGATGCTTTGCTTCTTTAATCTGCAGATTTAAGGCTCAAGATCTTCATTAGTAGGCCTTAATCTCTCTTCCTCTGTATTGAAACACTTTTCCTCTCCATTCTTGCTTTTTTCAGGTTAGCTCGAGCTTTAATGGCTCTGGAAGGTTTTCCACAGAGTTTTAAACCCTGTTTCTTTAAATGATAGTCATGTTTTCACCTTCCCGGGTCTTTTTTCATCAATTCTACCCCTGTCAATGATCTTCTTTGATTTTTCTATCCTTGTAGCAGAGTCGTGCATCATGGCGGCCATGGCCTCTTAATAACCCTGCAAAACAACAAACTTGTCAGGAAATCCATGGACGGGATTGATGAATGCAGTGGGGACGATGAAAATGGTCGTGTCGATGATGAGATGGAGGAAAACTACAAAGAAACGGCGAAAGGATGCTCTGGTGGAGGTTGGCGGTTAGCGGAGCAACGTACGAATGAAAAAACCTTAATGAACACGAAAATAAACCAATACATGCAACAGAGTGATCGGCTGTACGATGGATGCACGTGGAATGACAACGTGGCAAATCGAGGCTATAGTGAAAATAGTCAACAGTGGAAGGAGGACCAATCAGGACCATCAGACCTCAAAGAGATCGACGGTCAAAAATGCAGCAGAGGGCGACGACAGTGGGCCAGGGGTATGACGGAGATGGCTTTAACTCCCACGCAGCTTCGTTGATTAATGACCGCGGGATGAAGCCCTCACGATCTGACGGCTGTCGTGAATTTCGCTGCGCGCCCTAGACCGAAAGATAACGCGCGAGGAGAAAGCGGTTTTGTTGTCGTACAAGGGACAGGTGGCATACGATGAGTGGAATCGCTGGGTGCTCAGGAAAAACCACCCACCGTGCATAAGCGGTGCGGAATGAACCAGGCGGGTTTGGAACAGTTGCATGGGGACCACCGGTGCGGGCGCGTTGCAAACCGTTGGATTATCGTTTAATTGGACGGCGATGGTGCGTTCAAAGGAATGAACAGTGGACATGGGAGATACGTGCCTTTTGGTCAAGCGGGTGGTTTCGGCGCAGGGTTTTGTGGAAGGTAAAGGAGAGCAGGGCCAACGGGAAGAGGGCTGAGGCCTATTATATGGTCGAAAGTGGGTTTTTAACCCATTTTAATGTATTTTGGAGCCTCTGGAGGGTAACGATAATGGAATAGAGGGGAGAATTGAGGAAACCAAGGATAATGATGGGATTTAAGGGGGATTTTGGAGGGGTGTAGAGGGTTAATAGGGGAAATAGAGGGGAACGAAGGCACTTTGACGGAAGGAGGAAAGGAGGGGAACAAGGGACATTTTGCAGGGGTACATGGGGTAAATGCAGGCCTTGAGGAAAGGAACCAGCAAGGGGGACTTGTATAAGGCAAAGCATAGAGAGACCTCAAGGATGATGTGTCTTCCGGGGCGATGCATTCCTTGAGGGTCTCCAAAATAACATAGCCCCCAGCTTGCTTGTCAATACTTTCATAGGGGGGCTAACAGGTGTATGTAGGAATCTTCTCGACCCATTTGTTGAAGTAATCAATGTCAACGATAATATATCCATACCACCTGGCCAAATGAGGGTTACATGTCATAAAATCAATGCCCCATTTAGCGAAAGGACCAACGATAATAAATGGGTGTAATGGTGTGGGTGGGGCACGCATTTTTGTTGGTAAATCTGGCAAGTGTGACATTTTTGAATGGTAAGAATAAAGTCCTTAAAAATGGAAGGCCATAAGTATCTAGCGTGAAGGATATTTTGAGTAGTAGCATATCCAGACATATAACTGCCACATGCCCCCAAATGGTAGTCATTCAACATCACTCTCAACCCTATCACATTGTAGGATATACTTTGTACCGCATGTCCATGCTTTCTCCCTTAACCCGGGTACCTTCTAACTAGATCTGCTCCCCTCTCCGTGATAACCCAGTGATAAATTATATGTCAAACACCTCGATCTCCAACTCTTGGTCACCAATAATGAACCTTTCACGACCAGTATCCCATATGATAATCAGATATTGTAACAATTTTGGCTGTGATCTCAAACTTGGCACCTAGAAAAATTTCAAGGGCCTGCAATTCCTTAAGGCATCCAGAAAAGTAGGGTCTTGCATAGCCTCACAGTCTTCTGCTTCATGCTCTCTATCTTTCCACTCAATAACCATTTTGTTGAGTGTTTTTTTCCTCCCTATGACAACCATTCAACCCATCATCAAATCCCTAAGCATAAAAACTTATTTGTATTGGTGATTTCGAGATAATTTTTTTGTTTTTCTTGCTCCCTACACTCAGTGTGCCCGTTCTTAAAACAATTGCACCGATCAGCGCAGTGCTTGTGAAAAAAATCCCGGATCAGTGCAAGTCCGAAGAGGGTACCCACGCTTCTCCTCGGTCCAAATAAACTTAAAAAATCTCCCCAAAAAACTTGAAATAAACCTTATATTTTTAAAAACAGACATCAAATTGAAGAGAGTGGGCATGGCTCTTACTTGGTGCAAACAGTTCAGCAAATGACCTCCTGGATTAGTCACAATCCACTCCTGAAGATCAATGTAAAATGAGGTAAAAATGCTCCTCCAATGACTTGTAAAAGTAAAATGGTAAAAATGTTTTTACTTCTCATTTTTATAACTTTTTAAAAAGTCATGGTTAGGGTTTATTATTAATATTTTAATCATTTTTACCCTCGAAAATGGATAATCAGTTCATATTTGTGCAGCGATGAGATAAAATCTTGACGGATGATACCAAAACGAGTTTTAGTTTATTACTTTTTTAGACTTGGTAAAAATAAACAAAAAAATCACCTTTTTAGAGTCACCTTTAAGTTATTTTTTGACTCTTGAAACATGAAAAGATTTTTGAGTACTTATAGTTTTGAACTCGTTAAAGAAAATGAAACGTCGTTTACTCAGTATATGTTTACCCCTTTTTCGGGTTGGGATAAACTATTTACAAAAAATGAATACCTAGTTAATCATGACTAAGATGTTCTCTCAAGCATTGTTTTCTACCTTTTTGGGTTCGAGAGACTATATATGAAAAGGGACCTTTAGAGTTTTTTTTTTCCTCTTATTTTTCAAACTCCCTAAACATGAAAAAGATGTCAATTTTTACCTTTGTCAGGCTCGTTAAAACTGAATGACACAGGACTTGTCACCATGACAAGATTGAGTTTCTCCTTCCTAGGGCTTGTAAAATTTACTAGGATGGATTCATCCGAAGGATAAACTTATATGACAAGAATATGCTATCCCCTTCAAGCTTGTATTAAAAAATAATTGGGGTACTCACCAGAAATGGTGGGGGGGAATGGAAGTATTTATCAGTTGTGTCGGCAGTGTGTCTCTCTTGAACATGACACATCCTTAGTTTCATGTCGAGTTTGGGTCATCCTCACTTCATTACTTACCTTCTTGGGTTTGAATTATCCATTTTTTCCTTTCATATGATCTCTTCCACGTCACCATGACCGCTGATCTTTTTTTTTGGTCAAAATGCTACCAAATTCCAGAGTCGTGTCACTTATATGTTCAAGAGAAGTCCCTTCTACAGTTCATTCATTACCTGATTCTCTGCTCCAGTCTTGATTCACAACCATCTTGTTTCCTCTGTCTTGTGTCGATGATGTGGGATACATCATGGTCCTCCTTCGACAAATCACTTCCTGTCAACTTCAACTCATTATCCGAGAAGCTAATCTAGAGACTCCCTTCTGGTACCTTTGAGCTTGCATGCCCTAATGGAAATTTCTTCGCATTTGACGATAGGTTCTCATCATCAACCTTTTATCGAGTGATCTCATGAATGTTCGCCTTCAGTTCCTTATTCACATCTCATGATTTGTACTGCTGGTACCTTGAGGACCATTGTCATTATTGGTGGTTCCTCTCATGCCTCTTAATAGTTTACATCATTGGCTAGTAATCAGGTGACTTTCTTGCATGTTCTACTTTAGCTCATTCATTTGCATGCTCGAATATGTACTTGATTGGGTCGTGACAGAGCGTAAGACCTTGGATTTCGTAAAATCCAGGTTGCAAGGCGATATGAGTTATTCATAATTGTATAAATGACTCTTTTTAGATGGATGGCTACGACCATATGGTGAGTCCACATTTGTGATCCTTCTTATTCTAGATGGTTGTGCCCATACCATGGATCCATTTATGTAATATGTTTACAGTTGGCTACGTCCATACCTTGTGTTCATGTATTTCTATCTAAGATTTCAGTTATGAATGTATCTATATTCTTGATTTGCAGGTTTTCCGATGGTGATGACATGTTCCTTGCACGTACTTGTAAATAATTTCAACCCTCACTCTCGTTCTGCCTTCATGCTTTAGGGGGCATCTCTTATACCTCATTTTTTCATTGTCCTTTTACTCCCTGTTACTATATCTTGGATAACTCATACATTGGTCCTTATGTTCTTTTCCAATCATGGATCACATGCCATTGGATCCCACAAAGTCTAAATATCAATTCCCCTTTGACTCATTTAAGGAGAATCTCCCTAAAAATCTACTTTTTTTGGACCGACACGACCACCGAGTATTTCACCGGCACTTATGACAAAACCTTAACCTATGACCTGCACTGATCAGTGTTGGCATGAGCCCCATACTCGCACTAATCAAATTCTATAAGTACTTCAGAAATGGAAGCGAAGCTTCATGGCCTAGAATCTTCGAGAGTGGAGGGTTGGATGTTTGTTAATCATGATATATTCTAGATTTCTCCTTTGGGTTTCTTGTTCCTACAAAAGAGGAACCACTCAAGGAGATAAGACCTCATTCCATCTTATGAGGATCCATGTCCCCTCATGCCATGGCTATAAAATGATCCCTTTCCACATGCCTCAGCTAGAATAGAAGGAGAAAGAATCTGAAGAATGATTTAGCTATAGAAGGAGAGACTTGAGATCCTTGGCCTCCTTTTGCTAAGCTTGGGAAAGAGTGTTTTGGAGATGTGCTTGGATTCAGGCCCGTCAAAGGAGAGCTCTGACATGAAGGTGAAGGTTGTAACTCCCCTTTCGAATCATTAATAGAATACAACTGGTTTTTACTTTCCATTTTCCTTTGTTATTATAGTGAAAATTCTAATATTCCTTGATCTGTTAGATAGATTTCATTCAATATAAGCATTATTTGTTCTATCTCGTTTTGTATTGTCTTCTATCTGTTGCCATAGGTATTGATCATAAAAAGGAGCAAGGAACGTGATCTGGAGATAAAGATAAGTGGATGCACTCCAAGGGAACAAGTAATCAGCACAAGTTTAAGGTAGGTACTCCTATCGTTTGTTTCTGATTGAATGTAACCTAGGAAAGTAGATGCTTGTTTGTCTTGTTTGTTGCTAGACCCACTCTAGGGCTAGAGGGATCGTCTCTTTCCATTGAGAGGATTTTACTTAACAACACCCCCACCCCCAATAATTCATGATTCCCAAGATAATATATGAAATTTAAATTATTATATTTATGCATACTAATATCAGCTTTGTTATTAGCATGAATTTGTTAGGAAGCTCATAGATTATTATTTTTTTCACATATTGGAATGGCTTGAAAAAGGGTAATCATGCATGTAACTTCATATCATTAAGTTACATGCATCAATGCTTTAACCTTAAATTTATGCATGTAACTTCATATCATTATCATATTCACTAGCATTGATGCATTTCCCTTACCTTATATTCATAAAACCACATGAGTAAAGTGGTTTATGGGTTGGGAGTGAATTTCTTAGTTGATAAAATTTTCTCCAATAGATTATTTAAAATTAGTTAACAAAGGTAACCCTTGTAAGGTGCAAACCTAAGATGGTACCGGCTATGAATTGTAGCATGAATATAAGACTCTCTGATGGAACTGAATTTGTGACCATCATAATTGTTTTCCAGTGAATGAATAGTTGTAAGTTACAACTAATTTAATTCTTGGTTACCAATTGGATAAAAAAAAATTATTAATTTCAATGTCACAAGGGTTTTTTCCCTCTATATACTTTACATAAGAAAATAATATACAGGTTGAAATCATACCTTAGAGAGAGAGTCCTCATTTTTAAATAGCATGGGCATCCTATGTGTGTGTGCGCGCACGTGGATGTGTACGTGGGTGTGCATGTGTACATGTGCATACATACAACACATTTTCTATGAGTTTTCCTTAAAAGTGCTACTCATGAATATTAAGTATTGTGTGACTAATATCAAACCATGTTATTATTATAATGACTATGGCATAGAGTGAGTATATGATGTTAGTTTTTCAAGCATAGGGTTTTGGTGAAATGGAAACCTGTACCCTGTTAGAGTAACCCTATGGTTATATAGTTATGTATAAAAGTTTAAGTAGTGATTAAATGGAACTACCAACCTAGATGCATCTTAAACTTATATCTATCAAGCATCAAGAGGGATAAAAATTCTTAATGTGCGGATTTTTTTTATCATTTAATTCCATGTCATGCATTGATTCTTTCATATTAATAATATTTACTTATTAATAAATTTGGTCTCTCTTTGTGCTCGATAGATGTATGTTTAATATGGATCTAGGGTGGTTTGATTTTTTTTAAGTGTTTTCACATACATATGTATGTATATTTGTAGTTATTTATTTTTTATAGTAATTTAATTTTTTGTTGTTTCAGATGGAGCTAACTTGTATTTTTTTTTAACTTATGTTATATTCATTGATTCATTTATTCATTCATGACAACTTCTCCCCCACACTAGCTTGTAGAGTGCCTCGATATTCTCAATTCAATCACTTAATTGCATATGAATATTCTCATATTCATACTACCTAGGATGAGATGTGTTGAAGGTTTGGAACCTCTTTTGCTACCTCTAGACATAATTTCCATGAGAAGGATTGGATGGTGCATATACCTACTAGTTACATATGCTCATATATGTTTTCTTTGGAGACAGAGAAGTGGTGTGTGCTATTTTGTGGTTAGGATGCAAAAATCCTACTAAAGGAGGATTTCCCCATGCTTGGATTTCCTCTAGGTTTCAGAGGTTGACAACCCTGTAAGTTGGAGGGTCAATCTAGATAGTTGAAAAAATGTAATTATTAAGGAAAGACTAATTGGGATTTTTGGATCCTTGGCAAACTTAACTACTTTACCAATCTTTCTCCACATGAATTTAGCGAACTTATTGCTAAAGAATGAAAAAGAAAAATTTGACGGAATTATGGTTGATTCACTACTTAAAGGTGCCGACAAAAAGCCTCAAGGAGGATTCATAACCTTAAGGATACTTCACAAAACTTTAGAAAAGTTTTTAAGGAAAATTTGGGCATTTTTAACAAATTTCATGAAAAAAAATTACGTACAACGCAACATGTATCACACGAAATAATCTTTGCAAAATAAGAAAAAAATCATGAGGATTTGGAAGGACATGTGGTCTGACCTTAATTTTTGAGGTTGCAATGTATTGCGCCACAAAAATGTTTGGTTCAATACTGCACACATTAAAAAAAATTGGTGTGCGAAATGAATGAAGGTTGGAGGCTTATCGATAACTCCAAAATGTTTCAAGCATGTAAAACAAGTGTTCCGTGATGGAAATATTTTGAGGAATTCAAGTCAAAAATAAAAATTTCTTATGTGATACATTACTAAACAAGAGCCATGGGGTGACATGTCATTACTTTTTTTGTCTAGATGACTTTTGTGCATATAGTTTTGTGCATAAAATAATGATAAAACACAAATTATGGATACACTTTAATATTTTATTAAAAATTCACAAAGAAACATAAGAGAACTTTTGTGGTAACACTTGTGAGCAAGGATGGAATTTGACAGTGAAATTTCTCATAAGAAAAAAATTTACTCGTCAAACACAATACAAATAATTCCATACCAATTAACATTATTCGTTAAAAAATAATAATAATAATAATAAATTTGAACTGTGTTTTAGATTGGAAATTCGTACCTGCCCTCCATATTCACTGTGAGACTCCATATTCCCACCATAGCCTTCCCCAACGCCATTAAGGAGTGCGTAAACACGGTGCACACATTTCAAACTTGAAGAACACATATTTTTTAATTTGTTCGAACATGTTTATTAATTTTGTCAAAAGTCACTCATTTTGTGTTATTAATCACATGCCTAAATTACACTATATGTTAATAATTAATTTAATTTCTTTGGCTATTTTTTATTAATATATTAATTTTCTAAATTTTCATTTAAATTAATTTTTAATATATTAAATTTTTATTTTTAAAATTTTAATTTAGATCAATTTTAATTTTTTGAAATTTTATGTAATTATTTAATTTTAATTCAATTAATTTAAATTAATTATAAAGTCATAAATATAATTTAAGATAATTATAATTAAAAGTAAGAGATATTTTACATTATTTTATATTTCCATTTTTATTTTGTGTAATATCTCCAAATGAATTGGGATATTAATTTTGATTAATTTTGGCAAATGTTAATGTTGGAAAGAAATAAAGTGGGTAGGCAACCCACAATTAGTAATTAGGCCAAATAAAGTCTTTTCCTAAAGTATCTAAAGGAAAATTGTGGCTCTAGTGGTGGGTCAAGTTGGCATTAGGTGGTAGCGTAGAAGAGGCACGAAAAGGACAATGTGAGATTGGCTAGATGAAGGCAGCACATGATTGGCCAAGGAGAGGAAGCACAGGCCAAGGTGGGACCCAATGCATACGTTGGGACTTAATGGATAAAAGGAAGAAGGTAAGGCTCATTTGGTCATTCCTTCATTCATCTTATTTCTCTTGGTCATTTTGACTAAAGTACGCTTGAGTTGGAGAGCCAAGTCTACAATGTTGTTTAGCACACAATATCTTCAAGCGGAGATCTCAACCTCTACCTCAGGGGACTTCGAGTGCCTTCTCGGGAGAGGAGTTATACATTTTGGTGAGGGAATTACATAGCAGCAGCAACAGGAAGAGAGTATCCCTTTCAGGACTGTGCAAAGGTAGAGTAGACTACGTAGTGATTGCGCAGTTCAGTTCGGTGTGGGTGTCACGAGTGTGGAGAGCAGTGGAGTTTCAGCAAGATATTTGGAGGGGAGGTTAGCCACCTCCTACTAGGGGTTTTGGTAGCTCTTTGAAGGCATTTCCCAACATATTCATCCAAAGGTTCGATTTTCCCAACAACACAATGAGCCAAGCCCAAGAGGACCAAATTCCGAATTCAAGCGTTAGGCGAACCCTTTCTAGGCTTTTCTAGGTTTATTGAGGAGAATTCAAGATTAATTTGGAAAAAAAAATTGGGCAGGTTTGAGTCTTCAAACAGAGATCCTAACGCAGCCAGCAGCTAGAGGAGCTAGAGGAAATTGGGCCAAAATTCCATGGTCAACATCTGGCCAATTCCTTCACGGGTTTTATGGGTTTGGTGAGTAGAGTCTGGGGTTAAAAGCCCAGAATTTTCTAAGCAGAGGAAGCAGCCCAACCAACAGTCTGAATTCAACTAGCAGTAGCATTTCTAGGCTAGGTAGCGCAGAGATTGAGCCACTGAGAGGCACTTTCAGCCAGAGTTTTTGCTTGGGTTTGAGTTGTTCTTCAAGCCTGCCTTAAGCAAGCCCAGGTGAAAACTTTCCAGCACCTCAATTATACTCTTTCCCAATATATTAATAAAATGGCTCAATAGTGAATTTGGCTCCAGTTTGTGTATTTTAATGGTGCTTGCATTTTTGTTGTATTTACTTATCTATTTTCACTTTTATTACTGTTAATCCACATTTGGGATATTACAGTGGTATCAGAGCTTCATTCTTGGCTCAGCCGTGGGGATATTTTCCTATGAACAAGGAGGGTAAGTAGTAGAGGTGGAAAAGATGGGGGAGTCAAGGAGCTAAGGGGAATAAATATTTTGTAGCATCTTAAAGGTCCTATATTATTTAGCCAAAGAAAAGAAGGGAATGTTGGAAGGACTTAAGAAACATAATAGGGATAAGAGCATCCGTCATGAGTTCCTAATTAGGGATACTTCGGGGATCTCACAACAGTGTGAAAACCCTTTACCAACCACTCACCTGCCAGCCTTCAGTAAGCTAACCAGGATCACAATGCCTACATTCTTACTTCCAGTTCCAAGTGATAAAGGTAGGCGGCATGATCATATACCCACGGGAGATTATTTCCAAGAATGGCAATCCATGGGGAAAAAATTCAAAGTAGATTTTTCCTTCAAATATTACTGTCAGATTAGGCAGGATGAAGAAGGAAGGAACAGTGGGAGGTTTAGCATGCAGAGTTCAGAGTTGCATCGTACCATTGGGAGGACACCTTTTCCCGCATATGATGGATCCACTGATTGCACAACTCAGGATAGGGTGGAAAATTTGGATACATATTTCCAACTTGACCGAATAACGAAGGGGGAAGCCATCAAAATGCCTACCCCACACTTGGAGGATGAGGACACACAATATTGTGGGGAGCTCATAGATACACCTAGTGTGACGCATTCCTCTCCCTTGTTGGAGACTTCCTTGACTGTGTCGGTTGAAATCTTAGTGGAGAGAGTAGATCCTACCCCAGTAGATCCATCCATTGAGGTGATGACCAGAGTTGTGTCTAATTTTTTGGGTGACAACCGCACGCAGCTGATGGGTGAGGTGCCAGGAAATGTATCCACCTTTGATGAGGAACTAAGAGATACAGAGATAGATTAGGAGGACATCCCTTCTGTATGTCAGGGTGAGGACTCTTCTATGGATGATTCCATGGGGTCATATGAGGATGCTTCTGGGAGCATGAGAAGTCATGCAAAGTTGATGACAGTAGGTCGGTTTCATACTCTATGGGATATATTTAGGATGATGAGTCACCTGTGATGATTCAGCCGGAGCAATTTATGGTATAGCTAGAGGGCACATTGGAGCGTCGGATCATCCCCCTTCAGGCATACATAGATGGGGCTAGCAGCATTTTTGGGTCACCTTTGGCCATTGGAGAGAGAGAGAGAGACAAAGCTACCTAGTCAGATCTCATGCGTTGACTTGGATAGCGGGATGAGACAACCTGAGTTGCACATGGTGCAACATCTACATGTCAGGGTTTCTCTAGGTGCAGGAGTTCACGCATTTGATCCCTCTCTTGGGGTTGGATGGTGACAGATTCTTATTTGTTACCTAGTGGAGTGGGTTATGGAGATGGTGATGCACCTAGGTGTAGCTCAATAGGAGCTTCCAGGCACTAGGGTTATCGAAAGCCCGAACTGGCATTGGGATCTAGGCGGGACTACACATCACTTCCCAGGTATGTCGGTTGACTACAACCTGGAGGGTAAAGTTGACCTAGCAGTTAAGCGTACACATCAATTAGGGGAGTTTCAACCAAGACTAGTGTCCAACCATCTTAGGTACAAACTTCTTGAGTTGTCTTGGTACGAGGATTGTACACAGGATCATGCGATGATCAGCATACTCTGGCAGGAGTTTGAAAGAGGAGGGGGCATTGGTAGGCCACCAATCAGTGCCTTGTATGGAGCTGGGGATTCTTCGCATTTGTGTGGGGCACGAAGGACACAGAGGAGCATAGTAGGATTGGCATAGCTACTGGTACCTAGGGAGATTCAATTCTTGGGTCCCCTAGCGAGGAATTGGAAGGGAGATCCATTCATTGGAGAGTATGGTGATGTGGCAGTGGAGGTGATGGTACCAATCGAGTATGGGTTGATGCATATGGATACAGCCTTAGGACATCACACCCTGGGATGTCTAAGAGCATCCATCATTGGGCAGTGGTTTGTAGATGGGCATGGAGATGCATGGGGGTGTGTTGTAGTATGTCGGACTGCGTTGTGGAGTAGGAGTGCTTCCCATCACATTGAGTACATGCGGGGAGTGACAGGTGTGGCGACGCATGATGGACACATGATGGTACAGGAGGGTATAGATATTTCTGGGGGTATCCATTCGTGTACAAGGGAAGGTTGCGACATAGAGTGGAAAGTCGAGGAGTGCGGTGATACTTGGTGGTATGTAGTGACACATGATGCAGAGCAGTGTGCTCTTGGAGCGCTTCCTCCAAAGAGACATATGGACAAGGGTAGTATGTGTACCATGGGATGCAACTCACCTAGGATCGATGAGGATCTTGTTGAGCATATGGAGACGCCACATTTAGTGAGACAGGGCTACGAGGGTGTTATCAATAGATCTGAGGCAGAGAGAGTGTCATTTGGAGGATTAATCTTGAGCATTCAGGTAGACTCTTGGTCACACCCTTTGGGACATACCCACCTATCATCCTCCAGTGTTTCTTATGGTCACATAGTGTTTGGGTGGTGCCCCTTAACACTCTCCATTCAGGTAGCAGGGCATGGGAGGCTCACCCTAGACAGTTGGATAAGATATTGAGTGTTATGAGCTGAGAGGAGACTCTCCAATTGATACACTTGGTAGGTGCATGAGTTGATGGGTTTGGGCTTAGGGATGGCATAGTTGATTGCCAAGGTAGCATATGTTCCACCCCTGGGCTCACATTTGAGGGACAGGGGATGGTATACTCTCATTTACAGGAGGGTACCTAGACTTTGAGTAGTATCCAGGTGTATCAGCGGGAGTTGTGATAGTGGGTATCATGACGTGGTCTGGCAGGAGTAGGGTAGGTATGCATGTGTGGGAAAAACTCATGATACTTGGGGTCCACCCAGGGATACATACAAGGGTCGGAGATGAGGGCCAGATGAGTTCAAGCAGGTAGTAGTGCTATGCAACGACATCCTGCAGGGAGTGGGAGTTGTGAGTTCCCCGTATGGTTGGGGGATCCAAGGGTCTGTTGGGAAGGTGGATCACTCCAATTTGATGAGCAGGGATAGAGTAGATGGTGATACAGTCCAACTTGGTTTTGACACGTGGGGGAGCACTGAGACCTCCATTGCATGGCGAGGTAGACTTATCATGTTGTTTCTCAGGGCCATAATCAAAAGTGGAGGGGTAGATATCAACATCATGGAGATGCCCGGGAAGGATGAGCTTTTCATTCACATATTTTTCACCACAAGGCCACAGGAGAGAAGGATACAGTTTGTGCATGATGGGGGGTATCTCATAGTCAAAGTGGTGCATTGACAGCATGGTGGCACCTTTACGAGATTATCAGGGGACCTGAGCATTACAGCTCTACACAACTCGATATCCTCTAGGGGTGAGTTGTACTACATGGGTAGATCATGTAGATCTTCCATTGGGCTTTAGAGAGTTACTGATGGAGTGGGCGACTTCATTAGCATGGCAGGATGGTGAGTGGAGAAGGTGGAGCTTCATGTTGGACAAGATGGCTTAGGATCCTGGCATTGAAACATCCCTTCATATCAGGGCAATGCAGAGGACAGGGAATATTAAGTGGCACATCTGGGACCTAGGAACATTTTCTAGTGACTATAGGGAGCATCAACTAGAGAGGAGGTTTGTTTAGGAATTTCTTGAGGACAAGCAATTTTTTGTGGGGAGGACTGTAATATCCCTAAATTAGCAGTTAGCTAATTGGGATATTAATTTTAATTAATTTTGGAAAATCCTAATGTTGGGCGGAAATAAAGTGGGTAGGGGACCCACAATTAATAATTAGGCCAAATAAATTCTTTTCCTAAAGTCCCTAAGGGAAAATTGTGGCTGCAGTGGTGGGGTTGAGTTGGCCTTAGGTGGCATCGTAGAAGAGGCACGAAAAAGACAATGTGGGATTGGTTAGAGGAAGGTAGCACGTGAATGGCCAAGGAGAGGCAGCGTAGGCTAAGGTGGGACCCATTGCATAAGTTGGGCCTCAAAGGATAAAAGGAAGAAGGGAAGGATCATTTGGTCATTCAAGCATTCATCTTATTTCTCGTGGTCATTTTGATTGAAGCACGCTTGAGCGGGAGATCCAAGTATACAATGTTGTTTAGCACACAAGATCTTCAAGCGGAGATCTCAACCTCTACATTGGGGGAGTTCGAGTGCCCGCTTAGGAGAGGACGTCTACATTTTGTTGAGGGAATTACATAGCTCCTTTAGGACTGCACAGAGGTAGAGGAGACTATGTAGTGATTACGCAATTCAGTTCGGTGTGGGTGCCGAGAGTGTGGAGAGCAATGAAGTTTCACCAGGATATTTGGAGGGGAGGTTAGCCACCTCCTACCAGGGGTTTTGGTAGCTCTCCAAAGGAATTTTCTAGCAAATTCATCCAGAGGTTTGATTTACCCAGCAGCACAATGAGCCAAGCCCCAGAGGGCCAAATTCCAAAGTCAAGTGTTGGGCGAACCCTTTCTAGGTTTTTCTGGGTTTATTGAGGAGAAGCCAAGATTAATTTGGTAGAAATTTTTGGGCAGGTTTGAGGCTTCAAATCGAGATCCTAACACAACCAACAGTTAGAGGAGCTAGAGGAAATTGGGCCGAAATTTCGAGGTCAACATTTGGCCAATTCCTTCGCAGTTTTTTGTGGGTTTGGTGAGTAGAGTCTGGGTTTAAAGGCCTAGAATTTTCTGAGCAGAGGAAGCAACCCAACCAGTAGTCTGAAGTCAGCCATTAGCTGCATTTCTAAGCTAGGCAGCGCAGAGACTGAGCCATGTAGAGGCACTTTCAGCTAGATTTTTTGCTTGGGTTTGAGTTGTTCTTCAAGCCTACCTTGAGCAGGCCTAGGTGCAAACTTTTCAACACCTCAATTGTACTTTTTACCAACATATTAATAAAATGGCTCAGTAGTGAATTTGGCTCCACTTTGTGTGTTTTAATGGTGTTTGCATTTTTGTTGTAATTACTTGTCTATTTTCACTTTTAATACTGTTAATCCCCATTTGGGATATTACATTTTGACAATAAATATATTTTAAGATAATTATAAATATAAGTATGTATATTTAATATTATGGACATGATAATTAATAATAATTATCTTATATTTTAATATGATTAAGTATTTATAAATTATATTACAATTTATATTAATTTCTTTTATTATAATATTATAGATAATTACACTTTATTTGATAGAATAAATTTATAATGATATTAAATTTGAAGTGTATATATTATTTTCCTTTTCCTTTTTCTTTTTTTGAATTTGAACTAATACTTTTTTTTTTAATTCAGATGTCTCCTCTGAGAGGTTTGAACACAGGTCACCTTATTAACGAAACTCTTTCTCAACTAATTGTGCTACTCAGACTATGTGACTTGTTAGCTAGTAAACAGACTGTTAAGGCGTTCGTGCTATTGTGCAGGTCACAGGTTCAAACCTTGACTTACCCATGTGTTGTTCCTTAGGGGTGGTGCAGTTGCACCTGGAGGTTATAGTGGCAGCCATCAGTAATCGACCTCGTGTCACGTGAGTACGAGAGCCATCACATTACCGATTCGACTAGTTACCAAAAAAAAAACTACAATTTTTTTCCATGTCATTATTATAAATAATAATAACCACCAACAATTATATTTTATTAAAAGTTTAATATAATTTTATTCATATTATTTTAATTTTCCATTATTTATATATATATATATATAAACATATTTACTTAAGGAATATGAAATTCAAACAATAATATATTATACACGATTTTAAAATAAATATATTATTAACAATTATATATATATATATATATATATATATATATATATATATATATATATATATATATATATATATATATTATTTAATTAAAAATATAATAAATTATATGGTAATTATATATTATATATTATAAAACTATATTTAATTAAAAATATAATAAATTATTTTGATGGTCCTTATTAATATATAGTATTATAAATTTATTTCCGTGATATATATATATATATAAAAGATAATTAATAAAAAAATTATAAATTTCAAAATATTAAAATAAAATTGTCAACAAATAATGAAATTTAAGTAAAAATGGATCCACAACATTAAACCTTATAAAATATTAAAAAGATACACATTATTGAGATGGACATTTGAATGTCCTCCTCATAGTTGTTAATGCTTAGCATTGTTGCACACCACATGTTAGGTTTTGTGGCCAAAAAAGTAAAACAATCATATTAAACCACTTTTTTTTTTAATTCAAATACAATCATTAGACATTTTTGTATTAATATACATATATTTAATTTGTAAATTAAATTACTTTAGTGTTAATAACAACATCTCCTTTTTTTTTAAATATGATTTGATATCCTAAACAAGGCCGAACAAATCAAATGATACACATTCTTGAGATGAACATTTGAAATGTCATTCTCATAGTTGCAAATGGTTATTGTTGTTGCACGCCACATGTTAAGTTTTTAGGGCCAAAATAGTAAAACAATCAGATTGGATCAATGTTTTTTAAATTTAAAAACCAATTTTGATAGAAAATTTTGTAATAACCTAAGGGTATTTAATTTGTAAATTAAATTATGTTAATATTAATATAATAACATCTCATTCTTTTATATATGATTGGAGATAATAATGCTTTATATTATTTTATTATATATTAATTTGATTTACATGTAATAATAGGAAATAATTAAATTTACTTTGAATAATTGAGAGAAATTATTATTAATATTTTATATATTTTTTAATTTTTTATCAAAATTTTTATTAATTTTATTTCAAATATTTTATTATAAGAATGATTTTTTCATTAATAATAAAATATTTACTACACACACCCAAATAATATAACAAGAATTTTACTTTTACCTTAAATAATATCTTTCTACTTAAAAGCATCCCACTTCTTTATTACAAATAAGAAAATACAATAATATTATAAATTATAAATGCAATAACGTTATAAATTAAGTATATACTTGTTGGTTTACCGTTTCACTACTAAAGACTCGCATGTTGGTTTACCGTTTTACTACTAAAGACTAGCATCTTCTCAAGTCAAATCTTCCATAACTTGCATTCGTAACAATGTTTTTATTATTATTATTCTTCCCTGAAAAATGATAGGTTGAAGATAATTAATATAATATATTTTTATTATTTATAATATAATTTTAATTATTTGTTTTTAAATTATAATTTAATATAAAAAATATATATATTTTTTTTATATTTTAAATTAATAATAAAAATTTATTTATTATTTTAATTTTTAAAGTTCTAATTTTTTATTTTCATTTAAAAACTAGTTAAATGAAAACCTCAAATTAACTTTTGGGCACCTCACTTATGTATGTAGAAAAAAACACAAGGAGACTAGAAGGCCTCCATTGCCTTGACACAATTAACTTTTATTGCGTTGTATATTTGAATATGTTTGAGTTTAGTTGTTTTTATTTACCTTGTTATTAAATTATTAAACATAAATATAATATAGATAAAAATGTTTTTCGGATTAATCACATTATTAGGATTTGGAATTGGTTTGAAATGTCGACCAAATCCTAATAATGTGATTAATCTGAAAGACATTTTTATCTACATTATGGATCACAAAAGTCTTAGATCGAACATAAATACAACAATGTATATAAATATTGAATACTAAGTTATCTTGTAAAGAAATGTGGTCATTGCATCCAAAAGTTACAACTATCAAGAGAGTATCACACATAATCGTTGTGGGCCCCGCTCAAGTTGTTATAAAATCTTAAAGCTTTTGCCCGTGGAGGGTGCTCTTTCTTTTTTTTCTTTTCTTTTTTACAAAATGTCGACTAGATTTATGTACTTCTATGTACTTATTGTTTTATTCCTTTTGTGTGCGTACGTGAATATATGTATATATGTGAATATATGTATATATGTGGTGTAGTTTAAAAAATTGACAAAATAATTTAGAAATTTTGGTAGAAATTTTTGAAAATATGGGTTATGGGTGTTAAATATTAGAAGTTTCCCCAAAAGGTGCAAAGATACACCGAAGGAGTACAATATGTCTATGATGTTACTGCAAAAATGTTATAGCAAAGGAAATATAACAACTTAAAAGGTGGAGGATGGAGGGGAGAAAAGGTGTTCATACTTGCAAGAGTCTCACACTTGTGTCTATGTCTTTCTCAAAGCCACAGTGCCTGGCTAAATCATTTTTTTCCAATCATACCACTATGTCTAAATCTTATATAAATATTTATATCCAAGCTATCCCTTCACTTGCATATTTTTTTTCAAGTTTTACACTCTAAAAGAGGTTCACATATCAAGAGAATAGATCATAAGCTTGGTAAATCTATAGTTAAAATGGATCTAAACCAAAAATTTGTTCTTTAAATCTTCTACCTTTTAGTTTTTATTTTTTATTTTTATTATTATTAAATTTAAATAATTTTAATGTTATAATTGAGTTGAATTTGTTTATAAAATAATAATAATAATAATAATAATTTAAAAACATTAAATTACAATTTGACTAAATAATAGAATTTGTTTTCAAAATAAATTTATTTATAATTAAAAATATATTTTAAACAACATTAAATCACAATTTAGGGATAAATTTCACAAGTATATTTGGATAAAAAGTTAGGGAGAAAAAAAAAACTATATCGAAAAGTTTAATCCTACTCACAGTCATTAACAAAAAGGGTAATAATAATAATAATAATAATAATTTAAAAACATAAAATTACAATTTGACTAAATAATAAAATTTGTTTTCAAAATAAATTTATTTATAATTAAAAATATATTTTAAACAATGTCATTAAATCACAATTTAGGGATAAATTTCACAAGTGTATTTGGATAAAGAGTTAGGGAGAAAGAAAAAATACTATATTGAAGAGTTTAATCCTACTCATAATCATTAACAAAAAGGGTACATAGGGGTCAATAATTGTTGGAGAGCCATGCCAAAATAATTGTGGGAGGAAAGAGTATGTATTTTTTGCTCTTCCAAAAAAGTGGAAACAGAAAAAACATTTCATTTTAATACAAAACTGACTTATAACTGCTATTTTTTTTATAGACTTATTGTTTTCAACCACGGTTGTTTTTTAATATGAAATTTCTATAATGTAAATTTAGAAATTATTGTTTTTTTTTTCCTTTTTTCAAAAATGTCCACGGTTGTTTTTTAATATGAAATTTCTATAATGTAAATTTAAAAATTATTGTTTTTTTCCTTTTTTCAAAAATGTCCACAGCTATTTTTTTTTAATATGAAAGTTTTTTAATATAAATTTAGATATTACTGTTTTTTTCTTTTTTTTCAAAAATGTTTTAATGCAATTTTTTTGTTTTTTATTATTATTTTTTTTAATATAAATTTTTTCTATTTAAAAATTAATGATTTTTAAAATTAGAGCCCACCTGTCCTGAGCCCGAATTAAAATTAGAGCAGAAATCTTGGTAAATTAATACACAGTAGAATTATACTGAAGGATTAGATCATTTTCAGACAATTTCCACTCCATGCTTATCTACATGAGTGATAAAAACCAACAGACTGCCTATAATGACAAATATCAGCGGAGTTGCAACAGAGATCCAGAATAACTATGGCATTTTCTTACTCTGTCACCACAACACAATCTCTTTATTAGCATTTTTGTTTTAGAAAGTGCATAAATCTATCAAAGTTGAATAAGAATACATATGAAATAGTATTTTTCACAAATTTTTATCAATATAAAATATCTCTTTTCATTTTTCATCATAAATGGTACTCTTGAGATTTAAAGCAGATTGACGATATAACGGGCAGTCAGAAGTAAAATAAAAAAGAATACTCCAAGCACAATGGTTTCCCATCTCCACTGCACATAGACAGTTTTCCAACATTAGCAAGCCTGATCAGTGGCAACTTTATGAGAAATAAATTGAAGCAAATAAATTTATTGATCTAGGGAAAACTTGTCAACTTGTTTTGAAACCGAGCTAATGATAGAAACTATGTTTGTCTTAGCAGTAAAATGCTTAAGTCCAAAGATACCTTTGAGTTGTTGAAGGGACACAACGGTGGCCACACCCGCCATGAATCCCACTATAGTTGCGTGAGAAAGTAGGTTTATGATGAACCCTAACCTGTTCCATAGAATATCAAATCAAAAAATAGCAATTGAAAAAATTTAGAAGCATAGTTTTATTGAATAATGGGCTTTTCTTTTTTATGTCAATGACAGTTTTTGAAAATATTATGGAATATGATAATATCTTCTAAATCTCAAATTTTAAAATATTCAGGAAATCTGCAATGATAAAGGCTTAGCAATTAGTTTTGAAATAAGAGTATAATTGTATTAGCTTATACCTGAAAATGCCCAAGGATGCTTGGAAAACACCAGCAAAGAAGGTGGCAGTCATAGCCAAATGTACATAGAACTTGGGGTTATGAATGGGCGAGACCTCATGGCTAAGCATTGAACCAAGAAGAATCGACAAAGAAGCGATCGTGCCTACTGCAAGATCCTTTGAGCTCCCCAATATTGCATATATTAGTGGAGGAACGAAGCTCGAATCTACCAAACATAATTTTTTTGAGTAATCAAAAGCTTTGTACCGTATTAGAATTGACGAATAAATCAGCGAACCGAATTATATTGGAAAATTTCCAAGTTGATTTGATACAGCCGAACCTAGTAACTATGGTGAAAAAAGAAAAAGTAGACGGTAGCCTCTGGTGTAATGACAATTTTTTGCTTGAATGAATGGAGGAAAACAAAAGGGCGATGATGGTCCCTGGTGATTGATGATGGTCCTTGGTGAAGTGTTTCGTAAGAATACACCTTTGGTGTAATTAGTTACTATATTTTTTTTTTAGTTTTTTTCGTTTTTATTTTTTTAGGAGTCTCATACACCAATTTGATGTCTGGCTTAGTCGTGGCCTTAAAATTGGATAATAATAATAATAATAAAAATAATAATATATTTCTTAATATAAACAATATTGGTTAATCACATTTCTTAATTTTTGGTAATGATATTTAACAATACAATATTTTACTAGTTGTTTATTTTTGTGATGAAATCTGTTTTTATTAATTTTTAATTTAACTAGTTATATTTCACAATAAATTTCTTAGATTTTGTCTTGATAAATTAATTATACATTTTTTTAAATATTTTATATAAAATAATGAAAATATTACTTTTAAAATATTATTTATTTTTTTATTTCATATAACACTAATATTTAAAATTTAACTACACATGAAATTTTAGGTTTTATTTTTATTTTTGAAAATTATAAAATATTATTTTTATGTATTTAGAAACAAATGTTTGTGCAAGATTCTCAACATAAGTGGATCAATTTTTGGGGATTTTTAACACATGATATTGAAACTACCCGAGTTTAAAAATTTGTATTACTTTAATCTTTTAGAAAATAAAAAATTATAATAATGGAAAGTTAGATCATATAATATATATAATATATACTAGCTATAAATAAAATAAAACAATATTAAAAAATAACAAAATTTAATTTGTAATGTTAAACTATTAATAAAATTTAATTTCTAATGTTAATCTTGTTTAGTTGAAACAGAACTAAGTAGCACATACTAGCTACTGTGTAGCACTTGTCTACATACATAATTATGAAGATAAATTGAATATGAGCTTCGTTGTTTAGAAGAGGTAACTCATACATTCGGAGATGAATTATAAACCAACTCATATGGGTTTTTTTACAAAAAAAATTAAAAAGAAAAAACATCAAATTCATACCAGCTTAAATTTTATGAGTATATATATATATATATATATATATATATATATATATATATAAAATTTAGATGAGCTCAAATTTTATGAGTATTGAAGATTTGTGAATGACATATATGCAATTTTTTTTTAATTGAGTTAAAAAAAGGTTAGTATTTTTTGTATCTCATTTCATTTTTAAAACACATAAAATTCATGATATAAGTTAAGAGAAGTAATAGTTTGTCATTTTTCCTTGATGGGGTGGATGAGCTTGGTAATAATAGAACATCAGAGCAGAGTAGACTCTCCTACATGATTATTAGGCGACACATGTGGTGTGACAAGGACAAGGGGTGCCTGGGCCTTTGAGATGCACAACACTCGATTATTTAGTAGGCTGGTGGGTTGGCTCTTGTAGTTGGTAACTCAACTTATGGGAGCTTGTGCGGGTGGTAAGGGAAATAATGAGTATGCACAAGTTGTCAACTTGTGCATGCTCATAAAATTGGTAATTTATGAATCCAAGGCTATCGCAGGTTGGTAGGGTTTATGTTGTGGCTCCATTGGTGAACTAACTTGTAGAGTGTGGGATCCTGGAGCAATGACTTGTCAAGAATATCCTTATTGTTGGCTTGGAATAGAGTTGGAAGGTGTTTTTCAGCATTGGCTCGTTGACCAAATCAAATTGGATTGTGGATATTCTAGAGCCCATCTAGTAAGTCTTTTAGTCTTGTTATTTGGCCTCATAACATTGCATTAGCATGAAGCCTAGGTGTGTTTTTTCTACGTTTTACTTTCCTCCTTTCACTATCGTGCCTCATGGAATTATATAGCTATTTTTCATTAGTGGATTTTTGGCTTCTGTGATCCATCAATAAATTATGAAGAAATCTTTTGGTAATAATCACATTATCATGAACAAAGTCGACGCGTTTCGAACCAACCAGTGTGGTTCATCATCAGGACTAGGTGAGAAATCAGATCAGCCGTTAAGCTTAAATAGATGTAGGAGATGCAAAGAAAATTGTTATAACAGCTAATTCAACTATGAAATCCAAAACGGTTAGTTCTAATAATAAGAATAAAAATAAAAATAAAAATAGTTCCACTAATTTAAATATTAATTACAATCTGAAACGGCTAGTTTGAATATTCAAATTTAATTATATATTATTATATTGTAATTCTATAAAAATAAAATAAAAATAAAAATAAAATAAAATAAAATAAAATAAATAAACTAAAAATAGTTAAATCAATAAAATTAAAGATCGTAACGACTATTAACTGGTAACTGTTGTTTATTTTCGCCACTTGGTTATTCTGGGGTTTGGGGTGGGAATTCAGAGTTCTAGGTATTTTTCTTCTATTTCCGGGTGTTTCTCTGATTCAAAATTATGCAGGAACGCAAAAAAATACAGAAATAAACATAAACACAGAGACGCGGTAGGAATAACACTTCATTTCATTAATATCGAATAATGAAAAATTATTACAAACATAATGGAAAAAAAATAGCTCAGACGATGGTAGCTTATCTATGAGAAGAGATGTGGCGACTGCATACCTTTGAACTGTGTTACAATGAGGCTCAAGGGCCTTTTTATTATTGAACAACATGGGAAAACCCTAAACAACCAAAATCCTAACTCCAGGATAGGGAACGCCAAGAGTTTATGGGCCCTATTGGTGTTATTTGGGAAGCCAACTTCTTAGGATCGTAACTTGGTCATATTATCTCTGTTTGGTGCATACGATATATTGTAATAAATATCTCTCTGAGTATTACAGGTTTAAGAGAAAGCCCTTGCCTATAGCTATGGGCTTGCTGCAGACCTAAAAAAAAGTCGTTTAGGGGGTAAAAAATGCTTCGAAAGTTTAGGACATGGATCATTCCTCCCCCCTTAGGAAGCAATTGTCCCCATTGCATGCAGAGCTTCCATGAGGTGAGGAAATTTCTATTGAATGTGGTCCGTGGCAAACCACTTGCCCTGGTGAAGGAGTTGGTCTGCTTTGACAAATCGATATAGATGGATCCTTTGTTGGCGGGTTTTATTGATCTGTGTGTCCATGATTTGATTAGTTGTGGCTTGTTCCATGTATTCAGGGTTTAACTATGTTAGTGTGAGTTTTTCTGCAATGTCGGATGTGTCCAAAAATGGTGGAAAGTAGGGCCGAAGGTGGTCCATATTGAAAAATATGTGTAGACCAAGGAAATGTGGAATACTAAGCTCGAATGCATTTTACCCTAACGCCTTGGTGACGGTGTATGGCCCATATCGTAGTGGGAAAAGATTTATGTGGGGCCTAGAGGTGCACTCCTTCTAAAAATGTAGCCAAAATCTGTCACCTACTTGGAACTTGTGTGCACCTGATGTTGATCATGCTACTACTTGTACTTAAAAATGGCTATGTCCAATATATCACAGACCCATTGGGGGATGTGTTGAATGTGCTCAATGAAGTTGTTCGCCTTGTCGGCTTCAGACTGTACATTAGCCAAATCTTCCTGAGTAGTTGCAAATGGTATGAACACATCAATGGGACATAGTGGATGAAATCCCCAACCCACCTGAAAGGGGCCCTGGCTAGTTGAGTTGTGGAGAGCCCGAATATAGATGTGCTGGACATAGGGGAGGCTTTCATCCCATGTGCATGGATTCTTCGAGTTGTACATGTGCATAATGTGTATGATCATCCTATTGACAACCTCTGTTTGGCCATCAGTTTGGGGTTGGAAAGTTGTGGACTTAGTGAGCTTGGTGTCCAACATCGACCAGAGACATGACCAAAATGTACTGAGGAACCTATTATCCCGATCTGAGATAATGGACTGTGGGATCCCAAAGTGTACCCACACTCGTTCAAAGAAGAGTTTAGTAGTGGTTTCTGTTGTGATATTCTTCTTGTAAGCCGATATAATGGCCACTTTAGAGAATCTTTCAATGAAAAAAAAAACACAGTTGTTGCCATGCTTAGTAGAAGGAAGGCCCGTCATGTAATCCATGGAGATGGATTCCCAAGGTTGAATAGGATTAGGAAGTGGAGTGTATAGGCCTTGCTTCTTGGTGGCCGATTTGGAAATGATGTAGGCAGTGCAGGATCTAATGTACTTCCTAACATCATATCAAAGGTTTGGCCAATAGAAATGCTTTTGCAGTACTGCAGCTATTTTCTTGACCTTGAAATGTCTAGTGACCTGAATGTAGTGCACTTCCCAAATCATCTTGGCATGCTCGCTTGAAGGAACACAGAGGTGTCTTAAGAGACATAACAATGCATCCTGGAGGTGAAAATTTGGAACTTGCTTACCCTCCAGGAGTGTCTGGTATGCGTTGCCGAATTTTGGATCACTTTTGTAGAGATGCGGCCAACCCGAAGTCTCGTGCCCACAACAGTTGAGAACAATAGTTAGTGCCATGATTGGCGGTCGACTAAGGAAATCTGCAACATTATTGGTGCTACCCTTCTTGTACTTGTTGTTCAAATGGAACTGTTGCAGGTATGTAGACCATTTCTGATGGTGAATGTTATGCAATTTCCCCTGTGTTTATATGAATTTTAGGGGTTGGTGATCTATTTAGATGATTGTTTCCTCCCCCAAAATGTAATGCTTCCATTGTCGACAGGCCTGCACAATGGAATACATTTCTTTGTCTTAGGTGGGATACTTTCGGACTGTGTCTGAAAGTGTCTCATTGTGATGTGCCACTAGATACCCCTACTGAGTAGGTATTGCCCCAATAGCATAGTCAGAGGCATATGTCTCAATCTCAAATGGTTGTTGCAAGTCTGGTAATGTGAGCATTGGTGCAGAGCATAGGCAATGATTCAACTTTACGAATGCCTTCTGTTGAGATTCATACCAAAATAATTTTTCTTTCACTCTTCCCTTAGTGACTTGACTCAAAGGCCAAGTGATATGAGATAACCCCAACACGAACTTGTGGTAGAAATTGGTAAGACCCAGAAAGCCGAAAAGCTATGTTAGAGTGGTTGGGGCTGACCAATCCCCGATGACCTGGACCTTGGCTGGGTCCACATGCACCCCCCACTCATCAATAATGTATCCTAGATATTGAACCTGGGTCATGCCAACAATGCATTTCTCCAAATTGGCACAAAACTTGTGTTGTCGCAGTGTTTGGAGGACCTGTGGAATGTGGTGGAGGTGCTCTTCCCAACTCTAGCTGAAGATTAGGATGTCATCCAAATACACCATCACGAATGAGTTGGTGAATGGTTGCAATATGTCATCCATAAACCTCATGAAGGTTGCGGGAGCATTCAGCAACCTGAAAGGCATGACCAACCATTCAAAAATTCCCTCCTTAGCTTTGAAGGCAATCTTCCAAACATCGGAGGGTTCGATTGGTACCTCGTGATACCCAAAATTCAAGTCGATCTTGCTGAAATATTTGCCCCCTTGAGTTGTTCCAAAAGGTCATCTATTCGTGGGATCAGATGCCTATTCCAGACAATGATATTTTTCAGCACTCCATAGTCAATATAGAGTCTCCAAGTCTCGTCCTTCTTCTACACCAACATGAACGGGCTCCCACAAGGCGATGAACTTAGCCGGATGTGACCTTTCTGCAGTAGCTCCTAAATATGCCTCTCGATTTCATAGTTATCCAGAAAAAAAGTGCTGATAGATTGATCCATTGGGTAGCGGTGCACCTGGGGTCAAATCAATGGAGTTCTTGAATTGACAATGCATAGGTACCCTTGTGGGTGAGTTGAATATGTCCCCGTACTCCTCCACAACCTTTTCCATCTATTGTTGCTTTGCGGAGGATCCTTGTCTGGAGGTCGTGGCTAAAATCTTCTTCTTGCCCTGAGAGCATATCATCAATTGATCAGGTGCTTAATGTTAAGCTAAAAAATGGAAGTGCTCATAATCGTTCGAAACTTGAACGACCACGAAGTGCTCATCACTAGGAATCCAGTGCACTTCATTTCATCGAAAACTGACTCTGTATGTGAAAGTTAGAGCATGCTATTCATTTTCACAAACAACTAAAATTTGTGCAGAATTTTCCAATGGCACTACGACAAGTGTCACTTCAGGATTGGTTGCCGAGTTGGGTGATTTGATGCATTTTTATTGGTTGTTGGAATGATGCAATGGGAAGAGGACACATGGTGCAACCAGGGGCCGCCACGTGCCCCCTTCCAAAGGCCAAAATATGGGTTATGGTTGAAATATTTATATGGTGGAAATTTTTTATTTTGGAGGCCGGGCGGAGGTCGGGGTCGACCTTGCAACCTCCCCACTCCAAACGCAACAACATACCACTATACTGCACCAATGTTTCTGACCATCAAAGGGTTCAAGTTATATTTAAAGTTCATATTATTGTATGGTAGGGGTAAGGTATGGGCCAGCCCCGAAGGGATAGCCCCTAACCCATATAACCTAACGCTACGACAATCGAGCAACGCTCAATTAAAATCCGCCATCAACACCTAACCTTCATTAATGACCAGCTAAACTACAATTATCCTTAATTAAACCGGTGTTATCTTGGTGACGGAGTTGGCGGAGTCTACCATTTTTGGCGGAACTCCAAATTTGTCAGAGTTAACTGGAGTTATCTCTGGTTTTGGAGGGGTTTCCTAGACCAAAATTGAATGAACCATAAATTTTGCAAAATTCGACCATTTTTGTCTTAGAAAGAGTCTATCCTAGCAGATTTGGATAGTTTGAGCAGTTTGGAGCAGGTTTCAGGAACAGTAGAGGATTGTAAATAACACTTTTTTCCATTTTTAGCTAATACAAAGGCTCAAGCCATGGAAGCTGGACCAAGGAGATGTAGCCCAGGAGGGGTGAACTCCTTCATCAAAACACTGTGTTAATGGACCATTTGATGGTTTTTTGTACATTTTATTGTTGATGTTCAATACTTTGTTTTAATGTTAAAATTCTCATGAATTTAACATAAAAATTGACACAATAAACTGTTTAACACTCACAAACACCACAAGGAAACCTATGCACATAAAGCAAATGATCAACAATTGTTTATAATTCTAAAGATGAAATTAGCAAAGAAAAAATAACATTCAGATTCAGATCAAGGTGGTATCAGAGCAAGGTGTTAAGTCCCTATATTAATAGTGTAGCCCCTTAGTATGTTAGTGTAGCCCCTCTTATTGTTATTATTGTACCCTTGTAACCCCCATTTTGTTATTATTGTGCCCTTAAATTATTATTGTTAGGTCGGCTAGGATTACATTGTGGCCCACTAGGATTACATTATGGCCCCATGGACTCCTATATATAGAAAGGAGGTTTTGTAAATTGTATCATCCAAGAATTTTTCATTTATGTGATGTATTGGAGGTTTCCCCCTCGAAGTGGCTTATTTCTAAGGCGTTGATATCTCTTTTCTTCTATTTTTGGAGCTGGTTACACAACATTTGGTATCGGAGCTTTGGATTCTAGGGTTTCGCTGCTCCAAACAGGTCATCGTGGCATTTTCGCTATAACTTTTTTTCTACGAAGTTTCAGAAGCTGAAATTTTTAGGGTGCGAAGCTGAAATCCTGAGGAAGATTTTCTAAAAATTTCAGAGCTTGGTTCGCAATATTTTTGGAGATATCATCTGTGGAAGTTAGGTATTTTTTCAGGCTCATAAACAGGTCATCGTGGAATTTGCGCTATAAATTTTTTTGTACGAAGGTTCAGAGTCTGAAATTCATATGGTGCGAAGATGAAATCCTGAGGAAATTCGTCAAAAAATTTCAGAGCTTGTTTCGCAATATTTTTGGAGATATGATCTGTGGAAGGTAGTGCTTTTTCAGGCTCCTGAATTTCATCTCAAAGAGGTGATCGTGGGAAAAGTTCAATAACTCTCTCTCTAGATATTGGATTGGAGTGCCGTCAAAATTTGTCGCAAGTACACGGCCTGTAGTTTCTTGGATATCAATTTCAAAGACAAAGAACAAAACAGTGACACGTGGCAAGTCGTACAAGTTCGCTCTACTGAACCAGTCCAAAATTAGGTCATTGTGGGAGATTGGACACAAATTTGTCTTGGAGAATCCAAATCAGGTCAGACCTGTGGCATTTGAAAGAAGCTTCATAGGGCTACTACAGGGCTGAATTTCAGATATTTAATATTTTCAATTACAGAGATAATTCAATTTAAATATCGAGCTCCTTAAAGCAAGAAAAAGGTGTGTATTGTTTTTTTCCGAATTGCATAAGTCTTGTTTGAAGAATCAAGTTGAATTGATTCCAAGGGAATATTGAAGAATTTTTTTCAGTAATGGGTTCTATTATGCCTCTAAAAAATAATTCCATACCCATTCAGCCCTCAGAAAGCTATACTATGACGCATGAGGAGGAAGAATTGCAATATGAGATATCAAAATTACGGTACCAAGTGCAACAAATTTCGATCTTACGAAGAGCAACCGAAGATGAAATAGATGGTTTAAAAGCAGAAATGGAGGCCAAGTTGGATGGTTTGAAGGATCAAATAATAGCTAATATGGATGATAAATTAGTGGAAGATCACAACGAGCATCAACAACAAGTTCTCGAACTCTCAAAGGATAACCCAACTTTGGTGCAGAATCTAATGAAACAACAGGAAGATCAACATCATATCGAAAGAAGTTATGAAGTAGTCATAGAAACAAGAACTCAACAAGTACGATCAATTTCAGAGTATCTCAGCAAGTGGAAGAACTTTCCCGTATAATATTTCACATGGGAGGATGAGAATTTTATACAGAAGCATCAAGAAATAATCAAGCGTTGAGGACAACACTTGTTTGAAGGAGAGGGGCATGTTAAGTCCCTATATTAATAGTGTAGCCCCTTATTATGTTATTGTAGCCCCCCTATTGTTATTATTGTACCCCTGTAACCCCCATATTGTTATTATTGTGCCCTTACATTATTATTGTTAGGTCGGCTAGGATTACATTGTGGCCCACTAGGATTACATTATGGCCCCATGGACTCCTATATATAGAAAGGAGGTTTTGTAAATCGTATCATCCAAGAATTGTTCATTTATGTAATGTATTGGAGGTTTCCCCCTCGAAGTGGCTTATTTCTAAGGCGTTGATATCTCTTTTCTTCTATTTTTGGAGTTGGTTATACAACAAAGGGTTATTTTCTTGAATTTTGTGAAAGCAGGGATTTAATGGTTGCAAATTTGTGATGCTTACAGGGTTGAAGTTGCAGAGAGGTGAAGGGAAATTGTTGGTTTCTAGTCATGAAATTAGGACCAAAAGAGGGAGAGACACAAGGCCACAATATCCACCCAAATTTTCACTCCCAGCTACACTTGAAGCACCTTGATTTATAGCTCTTGTTGAGAATGAGGAGGTACAAGCAGTACCAGAAGTTGACCTTGAATCCATAGCCATCATGTCAGGTGTAGGAGAGTCTGAAGGTATTTCAGAAGAGGAAGCATTCAAGAAGTCTTTCTATGACCTAACTGACATGGTTGGGGTCCTCTATGAAGAGAGGAGAACCAATATTATTGGAGGGAATTCTAAGCCTCCACATGGAGAGGGAACCTTAGAAGACAAAAGGGATGAAGAGAAGGCTTGTAATATTCCAGATCTGGAACAACTAGCAAGGCATGAATGGAAAACGCATTTTCCAGGAATGGCTGCTACAGGATTTGAAACCAGGACTTGGATCCCTTAGATCAATGCATCTAATATTGAAATCCAAGGGGGTGGCTCAAAAGAAATCCTTCTAGGTGGGTTAAATAGGTCTCCCACACCTAGTTGTCTTGTAAAAATGCTCGATGAAGGGACTGCAACAATTCTTGAACAAGAAGTGGAATAACAACATTATTATTATGAGCTATGAGACATGAAGATACAAATAGCCTTCCCTTAGATATTATAGCAGAAAAATAGTACAATTATCTGAGGAATCAATCACTCAAGCTAGGCAATGAGAGCCTCAACAAAACATGTACAAGAAATTGGAGACCACTGCTACACATAATTTACACAAGGCTATATTAGAGCAGTTCAATGGAGACACTGCAACATAAAAAATGATAACAGAATGATATGAAAATACCAACTCAAGAAATGTGGGGGAGCAAGCTCTCAATCCCTGAAAATAACAATACGAAAATCCTTAAGAGGATTGGCTACAATATAGATACAAATGGAAAATCTGCAGAAATGTCGGAGTTGTTGGGTAGCAGCCGCAACTCAAAAAATAAATAGAGATGGCTGAATATGATGCTCAATATGAAATTAAACCCCTACAACAGATCTCTCAAGTGATAGGTTGACCCTATCCCTGAATATCTCTCCCTCCAAGATGATGGTGCAAACCCCCACTGCAGGTACTCACTGAAATAACGCAGTCTACAGAAGGGACTGTGCTGTTGGTGATGGGATAAGCTTGGCCTGATGCCAAAATATGAAATTCAGCTCTGGGAACCCTACTTAATAACCTTCCTAAGGAATAGAAGCTCCCTCCTCTGAAAGATGAGTCAAGAGATGATGTTGTGGAACCCTCAACTGCAACACCCTGCAACACTATGTTATACTTTAGTAGAAATAATGCAATGACTGAAGGAATGGCTTTGGCCCTGAGCCTAGATGTGGAGAAATGAAGTGAAATACTTAAATATGCCTCTCAATAAGGAGAGGAAATCTTAAATAGTAATCCCTCGTGTTAAACAACACTGCAACTCAGCTAAACAGCCGGAGACTGCAAATAGTCTACTAGACCAATAATCAAAATACTCAAACATGTCTCACTATGGCTGCCTCTTCCTCCTTTTATGCAAGTGAATGACTCTTTTCCCTGGACCCCACACATTAGGGTTTCTTCCATAAGGAATCTTTCTCCCTCTTAAACTACACTGTCTTCCCAAGCAAGCCACACCCTCTTAGGCAGCGCTGTTGACTTGGTCAAACTTGACCTTGTCCTCATGCAATTGCCCTTTTTCACACTAGAAGGTGAAAAATAAAGCTACTCCATAGATCCCTTTCACACTATGAGGGATGTTATTCCTACTCATGGGTCTCCTTACCCATTTTATTCACCTCCTAGATGATATGAGCAAAATTAATGTTCCAATTAACTTCATGAAAATTTTGGAACATTACAGTCCTCCCCTCTCAAAGATTGCTTGTCCTTAAGCAAGTGCAAGGATAGACTGAGTTATTTTCTCCTAATCTCCTTTTAGCATCCATGTATGATTATCTCATCCAAGTGAAGTGATGCTATCTCATCAATCAAGCCTCCACATTGCTCCTCTTCAGCATGCAAGTCAGCTAGCAAGCCATCATCATGTAAAGGTGAAATACTCAAGAGGATAGCAAAGTGATGTCTAGAGGTTCCCTTGAGGAATGGGATATGAAATATAATGGGAATTACCTCTCCCATATGGTTCATCCATCCCCAAGCTATTAGCCATGCAAAATGAGTCACCTCCCAACTAGGCAACTCCTGAAAACTGTCATCCACCTTTGGCTCTGGAAAAGTAGGTGGGATGAAAATATGCACATGGTAGACAAAATAGTCTACCCTACGCTATCCTCCTCTCCAATTAAGACAAGTGTAGAGTGTCTGCTGATCCCGGGTTGCAATAAAGTTGCCCTCAAGTGGAAAGATGAGGACTATATCTCTAAAGACCTCTCCTCCAACGCTACAAATCATGTTGGCCCAAACATCCCCAGATATGATGAGTTGGAAGTTATCATCATATGGCATCATATCCATCATATGGCTCACCTCATATAGAAACAAATGGGTTGCTCTAGTGGCCATACCATCTCCCATGATCCCTTTAGAAAATGTAGTGCAAAAAGTGTAGGAGGATTCTCCCTCAAAGGACACATTCACCCAATATGTCTCTCTCCCAATCATGCTCCTCATAAAGATAGAAACAATATAGCCTTCGGGAACAAAAATGAGAATCACGCTTGCTGCCATATGTAACAAATGAGAAGGACAATGGTCCCTCAAGTTCAACCAACGTAGCTTGACCCTCAACTGCAATAGAGACTGATAATATGTGTGGCTTCTCAACCACTTGCCTGCTGCCCCAATCTCCTCATAAGTATGGAGGAAGTGAATGATACATGGTATAAAATGAGTATGTCCTCCATAACATACCTCTTCCTCAAGTCCTCCTAGGGAATGGCCATCAGTCATGCTTATGGCCTCTATTAAACCATGAGGTCTAGAAAAAAGAATGCTCCTCCTTGGAGCATCATCCTGCACATGTATGGTTAAGGGATGCATATATACATTATACAAAGAATCATGTAAACAAAAATGAATACCCTTACCATATATTCTGCTCATACAAAGGGAGTGGCTCATAAATGAGTCCCCTCTCATCCTCAAATAGAATAGAGGTGGCTGTGCTAAATCCTCCATCTCGATATGATCCATGCATCTACTCATATGCTGATATATCTCCTCCTCAAAACCCTCCCAAAAATACCCCTCCATGATGGTGCAGTATGCTCTCATAGCACAAGTGGGGCTGAAAAGGAAATCCTCATGAGTTGCTTGTAGCAACTTCTCCTTAATTTTGGAAGCTCTAGATAAGAAGATCCTATCATGATAAAAGGTGACCCAATCTTTGACTGAATACTCCTCCTCATGCAACTAGCCATCCAATACCCTACAAGCATGAAGATCCTTGGAATACTCCACCAACAGCTAGGAGTTCCAATATGGATCTATCCTCCATAGTGATAGCACTGATGATCTCTCATGAAGAGCATCTGTCATATGGTCATCCTCCTCTTTGACATATCCCATGCAAAATATGCAAGTTGGAAGACTGCTATCCTTCCCCTGCTGCTTCTGCCACATCGCAGAATCTGAAATGTGAGTGGGTAAAAGTGATTTCCAGAGAATTCCTCTCTCCTCCTCGAGTCTACCCAATACTCTCAGCACTGTACCCAGCTCTCCCAAGGTCTCCACCCTTCTGAAATCAATGAGTGGTGCCTCAACATGTGAAGCATCCATCCTCCTCTGCTGATCCAGTGGTCTCCCTGGTGAAATGTCTCCATGCAATGAGACATCATCATCAAGAGATGATTGCATATATGAATGAACAAATCTACCCATGCTCTCACTGTGAAATCCAGTCTCCCTCCAAGGTGTAACAACCTACAGAAATGGATAGGGGTGTGTACTCCTCATCTTATGATGTTTTTTCTCCTCCCTACCTCCTCCTTGTGTATCCATGGTTCCACACCTCCTCAACAATGGCACATGAGTTGTGCCTTGATCTCCACACATGAGATCCTGGGGACTTCCCTGCAAAGATGCAAGAATCGATCTACTTGGAGCAAGAGCTTCTCCTTCCTCTGCATGAGGCACTAGATAATCTTTGGATGAAACATCGTTGTTGCCCTCAATCTCTGCAACATGAATGGGAAACCCCCCAATGATTGGATCCCTCTTTGAAAAAGAGATCTCCATGCTTCCTTGCTCAAAGGTGTGAGATGGAAGTCTTTCTTCTAGCAAGGTATAGTGCAAGTTTTTAGCCTCCTCCATGGTTTTCTGAAGGGGAATTACATTTTCACGCAAGGTTTGTGTTTCTTTTTTTAGCTCCACCATGTGTGTCTCATAAATCCTTCTATCAAATATTTTCACTAATTCCTTAGTGAAACTTGCATAAGATGTAGTGTTTACATTTTTCAAAGAAAAGGATTCAAAGATCCACCAAGCATATGCCTTATCTCTCAAATGCAGTGCTACAACTTTGATGGCTTCATCTTCAGGAATTTGGTGCTATTGCAAGAAGGTATATAGGTCCTCCACCCAAGCTTTGGCTAAACATGTAGGTGAACCTTCAAATGTAGATAGAAGAAATCTATCCTGCTGCTCTCTTCCCTTCACCTTGATCTTGCAAAAATCTGAAAAAATGAGATGATCTCGGAAGTTATAAGTTTGAGACTCATAATCTTTCAGTAAATCACTAAGAGTTTTCCTCCTAGAAAACTCTTCTCCTCTTTCCATCTCTCTCCCGGAAATCCTGAGCATGTGACTATGTTGTGTGTTAGAGTGTGTGACTGCTGGCTCACACTCCTCACATGACAATCTGGAGTTTGCTTTAGATCCAAACTCTTTCGGATATTCTTCATACATCTCTCTCCTTATCTTCTTAAAATCTTCATGAATATTATGTACAGACTTAGGAAGAAGCTCTGTAAGCTTATCCCCTTTTTCTCCTCCAGAAAATGGAGTCTTTTTCCTGCTCATCTCTCTGTCTCCTTCCCGGTGAGAATAGGAAGTGCAGGGTCCTTCCTCTTCTTTCTGCTTATCCTAATTGGGGAGGTTATTCATGGATATGAAATATGATGAGATAAAACCCATCCTCTTAAATATTCTTATCTCTTTGTCAAAGACTCACAGGATGAGCCAAGAAAGTTGCTTTGATACCACTATAGTATTCCAGATCTGGAATAGCTAGCAAGGCATGACTGGAAAACGCATTTTCCAGGAATGGATGCTACAGGGTTTGAAACCAGGACCTGAATCCCTTAGATCAATGCATCTAAGACTAAAATCCAAGAGGTGGCTTAAAATAAATCCCTCTAGGTGGGTTAAACAGGTCTCCCACACCTAGTTGTCTTGTAAAAATGCCCGATGAAGGGACTGCAACAATTCTTGGACAAGAAGTGGAATAACAACGTTATTATTATGAGCTGTGAGACATCAAGATAAAAATAGCCTTCCCTTTGATATTATAGTAGCAAAAGAGTGTATACAATGCTTTTAGGAATCAATCACTCAAGATAGGCATGAGAGCCTCAACAGAACATGTACAAGAAATTGGAGACCACTGCTACACAGAATTTACACAAGGCTATATCAGCACAGTTCAATGGAGAAACTGCAACATACAAAATGATACAGAATGATATGAAAATATCAGCTCAAGAAATGTGGGGGAGCAAGCTCTCAACCCCTGAAAATAACAATACAACAATCCTTAAGAGGATTGGCTATAATATAGATATAAATGGAAAATCTGCAGAAATGCCGGAGTTGCTGGGTAGCAGCTGAAAATCAGAAAATAACTAGAGATGGCTGAATATTATGCTCAATATAAAATGAACCCCCTCCAACAGATCTCTCAATTGATAGGCTGATCCTATCCCTAAGGATCTCTCCCTCCAAGATGATGATGCAAACCCCCACTGCAGGTACTCACTGAAATAACGCAGTCTAGAGAAGGGACTGCATTGTTGGTGATGGGAGAAGCTTGGACTGATGCCAAAATAAAAATTCAGTTCTGGGAACCCTCCTTATTAACCTTCCTAAGGAATAGAATCTCCCTCCTCTGAAATATGAGTCAAGAGATGGTGTTGTGGAGCCCTCCACTGCAACGCCCTGCAACACTATGTTATACTTCAGTAGAAATAATGTAGTGAATGAAGGAATGGATTTGGCCTTGAGCCTAGGTGTGGAGAAATGAAGTGCAATCCTTCAAGAGGCCTCTAAAGAAGGAGAGGAAATCCTAAATAGGAATCCCTTGTGCTAAACAGCACTGCGACTAAGCTAAACAGCCGTAGACTGCAAATAGTCTACTAGACCAATAATAAAAATACTCAAACATGTCTCACTATGGCTGCCTCTTCCTCCTTTTATGCAAGTGAATGTATCTTTGCCTTGGACCCCACACATTAGGGTTTCTTCCACAAGGAATCTTTCTCCCTCTCAAACTGCGCTATCTTCCCAAGCAAGCCACACCCTCTTAGGCAACGCTGTTGACTTGGTCAAACTTGACCTTGTCCTCATGTAATTTCCCTTTTTCACACTGGAAGGTGCAAAATAAAGATACTCCATAGATCCCTTTCACACTATGAGGTGTTTTATTCCTACTCATGGGTCTCCTTACCTGTTTTATTCACCTCCTAAATGATATGAGCAAAATTAATGTTCCAATTAACTTCATGAAAATTTTGGAAAATTACAAGGCTTCAAAGGGTAGTGGAGGAAATCCTCCTCCATCTCCATCATCTTCATACTCATCCTCATCATCACCATTAGCATCATCTTCCACTTCCACAAAAAAAACCATCCATACTCACTCAAAAACTCCAAAAGAAAAAACTCCCTTACTCAAATTGGACATTAATTTTGAACTTCCCATGTATAATGGTGAGGTAAATGCAGAGAATTTGGACAACTGGATTCATCAATTGGAGTTTTATTTCAGAATTCAAAACCTTCAAGAAGATGACATAAAGATCCAGTTGGCTTCATTAAGGCTAGAAGGAGCAACACTAGTCTGGTGGGAAGCAATGACTCAAGAGGAAATGTGAATCCATGGTAAGATATCCATTTCTTGGGTTGAGTTTATTTCTTCAATTAAGAGAAAATTATATCCTTTAGATTACATGCAAAAGGATATTATGAGTTGGAAAAATTTAGGCAACTCAAGGGTCAAACAGTTGAATATTATACCTAGGAGTTTAGGAAAAGGGCTTTGTTGTTAGGTGTAAACTTGAATTCCCAAGACACTCCATTGAAATACATTGGGGGTTTACATTCCTATTAAAACACACTATCCTTATGTTCAATCCAAGCAATTTAGATAAGGTATGTGTGCAAGCCACACACCTTGAAGCAAGGGGAAAGAACATTCAAGAAGATGGTAATAAGAAGAATCCATTCAAGGGTAAGGAGAATGAGAGGGGAGGAAAATGAAAGGGAAAGAAGAATGCAAGTGTTAAGAAAGAAGGGGAGAAAACCACATGCAAAAATTGTTTCAAAGAGGGGCATGGTGAAACCCATTTTTGGAAACATCCCGAACTAATGCCTAAGAAATTTAACAATAAGGGGAAAAAAAGACGATTGCTACCACACAACATGATCTTGGATCTGATTACGGTGATGAGACCAAGATTACATCCGTGGTCACAAAGGGACAGGAAGCCATAGCAAGCACTTGTTCATCAAATTGTCACAACAACACTTCAAAAAAAGAAGCAAGGATAGAGTTGTTCCATGTAAGGGTCATCTCAAACCATACAAATATTGACACATTATTTGATAGTGAGTCACAAGTGAACTTAATTTTAGAATACTTGGTCAAAAATATTAACCTTGAAACTCTATCAATGTACAAATAACATAGCAGAATATGAGGCAATCCTCCTAGGGCTACAATTACTCAAGAAATTAGGAGCTAAAAGGATCTCTGTCCATGGGGATTCCGAGCTAGTCATTAGGCAGGTTAAGGGAGAATATTCAGCTAAACATCCCAGATTAAGAGCATATAGGAATGATGCCCTTGACCCCATAAAAAAATTCAAAGAATATGATCTGGCCTTCATCCCAAGAAATCAAAATATCCTTGAAAATGGACTATCATTTGCAGCCAGTACTTGTCAAAAACCTCATCATAAAAAACAGTACACAGTACAAGTAAATTACAGACCAACAACCCCTGATAATATAAAATATTAGCAAGTTTTTGAAGGTGACAAACAGATTGAAGATCTCCTGCTATCCGGAAATGGGTTTGAAATGCCGAATTCAGACTCAGATCATGATGAGGACTGCTCTATTGAGGAACAAACATACAAAAAGGAGCCTCCTTATGATGTTGATCTAAATATGTTAGAAGAAGATCACCCACATGGGAAAAAACTGTGTGCAGATCCAGAAAAATAAGACTTTGAAGTGCTGCAGTTTAGAGATAACACCTTGCCAAGAGGACTGGTCCCTCTAGAGGAAATTTTTGATCTTAATGATGTTGCTAAGAATCCAAGGATGGAATCCACTGAGAAAAATGTAGAAGAGTGCAATATAGATAGTTAACAAAAACCCAAAATGATAAAACTGTCCAAGACACTGCCAAACCCTATAAAATAGAAATATATTGAGCTGTTCAAAGAATTCAGTGATGTTTTTTCTTGGAGCTATGAAGACTTGAAGTCCTATGATACATATATTATTCATCACAAGATTCCTCTCAAAGAAAACGAGAAGCCCTTGAAACGTAAATTACACAGAATAAATCCTGTCCAACTGCCATTCGTTGAGAAAGAGATAAAGAAGATGTATGATGCTGCAATAATAGTCCCTCTCAGATATTCAGAATGGGTTTAAATCTTGTATCAGTGAGGAAAAAGACAGGAGAAATTAGGCTCTACATAGACTTCAGAAATTTAAACAAAGCATCCCTGAATGACAACTACCCTTCACCAAAAATGGATCACATACTACAAAGGGTAGTAGGCTTCAAAAGAATATATTTGCTTGATGGATTTTCAGGGTACAATCAGGTGTTGGTACATCTAGATGATCAACACAAGACAACATTCACTACACCTTGGGGCACCTTTAGGTATGTTAAAATGCCTTTTGGGTTAATGAATGTTGGAGCTACTTTCCAAAGAGAAATGGATATTTCTTTCTCAGAAGAAATAGGTTACTTCATTGTAATACATCTTGATGACATTACAGTTTACTCGAAAACTGATGAAGAACATCTAGCCCATTTGAGAAAGGTCTTTGAGAAATGCAGAAAGTATGGTCCGTCTTTAAATCCCTAGAAAAATTTGTTTGGCCTTCAAGAAGGGAAGCTCTCAGGCCACATCATATCTGAATAAGGGATCAAGATTGACCCAAAAAGTATTGAGGGAATATTGTAAATAAGTCACCCAAGGAACATCAAAGAGCTGCAGTCTTCCATTGGAAAGATAAATTTCTTAAGAAGGTTCATACCAAACCTTGCAAAACTCCTAAGAAACATTACTAACATGCTCAAGAGAGAAACATGAGTCAAATGGACCATAGAAGCAAAGAAATCTTTTGACTTGGTGAAGCAAGCTCTTACACAAACAGTAGTCCTGATCAACCCTGACTTCACCAAGGATTTCTTCATTTTCTCTTTTTCATTAGAAGACACAATTTCTGTTTTCCTACTGCAGAAAAAATATAAAGGAACATGATCAGCCCATAACATTATTCAACCAAGCATTAAGAGATGCACCTCTAAAATACAATATCATGGAAAAAAAGGCTTTTGCCTTAATCAAGGCACTAAAATATTTTAGGGTCTACATTCTGCATTCACACATCATTGCATTTGTCCCTCACAAAGTGGTTAAGGACATCTTGACACAAGATCCTGATGGGAAAATAGGTAAGTGGATTGCTGTCATTTTGGAATATGACTTGGAAATCAAGCCCACTAAGCTAATCAAAGGACAAGGACTGGCTAAAATGATGGCTAAAACAAATTTTCAAGCACTGGACATAAGTATGATTCACTCATTGGATGAACAAGAGGAGCTGGCGACACCACCTATTTAATAAGCATTTCAGAACTCACCTTCATATGCTGATATATTATATGTTCTTTTTAATCTAAATGTTCCTCAGTTTGTCCAAAACAAAGGCCAAATTCTTAAAATTAAAGGCTGTAAATTTCTGCATCCTAGAATTTTTTTTATATTGGAAACATTATGGTGATGTATTGCTTAAATGTTTTCCTGAAGAAGATGCTGATAGGATTATGCATGAATTTCACGAAGGAGAGTGTGGAGGCCACCTCTAATAGAAAACCATTGTTAATAAAATCCTTAGAGCTGGTTACTATTGGCCTACCCTCTTCGAAGACATCCACAAAATGGTAGTTGCCTGTCATAAATGCAAAATCTTTGAGGGTAAAATTAAACTACTGCCTTTGCCATTACAACCTATCTCTGTTGAATCTCCTTTTCAACTATGGGGTCTAGATTTAATTGGAGAAATCCACCCTACCTCCTTTGCGCAACATAAATGGATCCTTAATGAAACTAACTATTTTACAAAATGGATAGAAGCCATCCCTTCCAGGACTTCCATAGACTCAGTAATTATCAGATTCCATGAAAAAAATATTCTCTCCATATTTGGCTATCCTAGAAAAATCATTACTGACAATGCTGCTGCTTTTAGATCCAAGAAAATGGTGGATTTTTGCCACATATATCACATTACCTTAGGACATTCTAAATCTTATTACACTCAAGGTAATGGGTTGGTTGAATCCTCAAACAAAATATTGGTGAACATCATCAAAAAGTTGTTGGAAGAAAATAAGAAATCATGGCACAACAACATGGTACATGCACTATGGGCAGATAGGCTAACAAATAAGAAATCAATTGGCATGTCTCCCTATCAGCTAGTCTATGGAACAGATGCAGCCTTCCCAAAAGCCTTGGGAGTGCCAGTAATGAAGCTCATTCAAGAGGCGTAGTCTAAAAAAAATGACATACAAAAGAGAATAAACTAGAATGTTCAGTTATAGCAAACCAGAGAAGGAGTATACAACAAAACACAATTGTTACAAGAAAATATCAAGAAGCTCTTTGACATAAGGACCAAGGAAAATGATTTCATCATTGGAGACAAAGTGCTGAAGTGGGATTCAAGAAGAGAGGACAAAGGAAAGCATGGAAAATTTGACAACTTGTGGAAAGGTCCATACATCGTCCATTCTGTAAGAGGTAATAATGCAATTTTCCTACAAGAAATGGACGGAACAAAATTATTTGGAGGTCCTATCAATGGCAGGATGCTGAAGCATTATTTCAGATGAGAATATCAGTTTTAAGTTCTTCATTGTATATAACATTGCTTAAACAAAAAAATCTCAGAAAAATGGATACAAAGGAAAGAAAGAAAAGAAGAAAAGAAGAAAAGAGGGAAAAGAAGAAGAAGAAGAAGAAGAGTAAAGCCCCATACCAAAAAACAAATATTTCTGAAAGTGTGCAATTCAAAATGCCACTACTTTTGAAAAATTCCTGTTCAATCATACAGCTTAATCATGATTGTACAAATTTTGAATTTTTGTTGATAAGTTAGAAAATAAAGATTTTCCAAACTTTTTAAACTTGGCTTGTCAGCAGGCAGATAGAAAAAGACATTGGTTCCAAAGTCTAAATTTGAACCAAAAGGAAAATCAAGGGATGAGTGATAAAGGAAATATTCAAAACCAAAGCCCTCATGTTTAGTTTACTTCTTGCAAAATAAATATTGTGTGCAACTGTTCAAAATGCCACAATTCATGATGATCAAAATGCTTAATCTTGATTCATTCATGCTTTAAATTTCATGATGATAGACAGTGAATAAAAATCTGTCAAAATGTTTAATCTTGAAAGATAAGTAGATTAGGTAGAGAATAAGAGGGCTCATCAGTCTAATATGAACCTTTAGAAGTTATAAGGGTAGAAATAGATAGTTTTCTTTCAAAAGAAAACTGATGTCAAGGGGTTGCAAGTCCAAATTTACCCAAAGAATGAAGAAAAAACATTAGAATAGAATGATGGGTAGGCAGAATTACTTTGCAAGAAGCATGATGTTTAATTTTTGAAGGCTAAAGTCACAAAATTTGCAGCAGATCGGCAATTATAGGATGAAAATTCAGCCAAATACAAACAAGGCTACTGATCTACGAAATCTAGAGATCTGAGGCTCTTGACACCTCTTAAAGGGGCTGCCCTCCCTAGCTAGAGCCACTGTTAGTCTCCTATATTCTACAGTATGACTAAATGACTATGGATTTTCTACAGTCAGCTGAAAATAACATTCCCTGAATATCATTTATTTTCATAAATCTCACTGCCTTCATTATTCTCCATTTAACCTATTTTCACTATCTCTCACTTTACCCATTCAGATTCCTCTCATACTTTGAAAATCCATGTTTGAACCTAAAACCTGATTTTTACCCCTTCCCCTACCTCAAACCCCACTCCCATTGCTAAAAATCATCTCCCCTTCATTCATCCCCCTTCTTCCTTTAAAACAATGTAAAAAACCTTTTTTACGTTGTTTTAAGCTAAAAATTATTTTATTCGGGACCCAATCCCTTTTAAATAAAACTTTGTTTTATTTTAAATACCCGACTCTTTATATTTATAACCCCCGCTCTAAACCATTTGTAATGTTCCAAAATTGGAACAGCTACACTATTGGGGATAATTTGAGTTATTACCAATATGGAGCTCCAGAAAATCATGAGATTGGAAATGTAGAGCATCTCAATATATGTATAATGACATCATACCAGCAGATGTAAGAACCTCAACAAGAGATTGACCGATATTCTCCTTCCCGGGTAGGGAAATGCAGCAATACCGGGCATAAAATAGCTGTCTTCAGCAAATAATGCTATATAAGTTGGGGATGGGACTTGGATCCCTTAGAAGACATGATATAAAACTTATATGCATAATTAGAGGTGAAAGAAATGATTCTAGCTCATATAAACAGATCTCCCCCGAATCTATGTAGCTAAAATAAGCCAAAATCCCATAGCCTAGCTCATGCATCAACAATTGAAGCAAGAAATGTGTTATTATAATGAAGGTTTATGAAATAAATGAATAAAGAGGTCTGATATACAACTTAAATTAATCACACAGCAAAGATATGGAAGTTTAATCACTTATACAGTAGAGACAAGGCTCCCGGCAAGGTTTCTGGAAAAATGTATGAAATAAAGCAACACTGCAGAAAATAACACAGTTGCTGCAAATTTGTATTAATATTGGCTGAATAAATCATACAATGGCTGAATAATACAGAAATATGGCCAAAGGTATCTCTAACAAAACTCCCAGAGGGAAATAGGTACCTCCTCCTCAAGAAATATCATAAAATCAAAGGATGCAACACTGCTGCTGCTGCATGAAGGACACAGTTTTCTAAAGGAGACTATGCTATAGCTAGATATGAATGACTGGAACCAAGCCAAATACTGAAAAGAAGCTCAAATCCTTCTCTTTTGATCCCTTAAGCAAGCTTATCTAAATAGAGGATGGAATTCCTGCACAGGAATCCCTTGCACTAAGCAGTGCAGCAACTCCGGCTAAACAACTGAAGTATGCAATTGGTCTCCAGACCAAGAAAGCTGAATACATGAGTGATTCTCCTTTGATGCTATTCCTTCATTTTATCCTTGGTGAGCCTCTTCACCGTGGACCACACACAATGTTGAGGTGACTTCTTCATGAAGCTTCCTCTTTCAAAACTGCGCTGCCCTAGTTTGCTTCCCTCCTATTGTGGTTGCGCTGTTGACTTGGTCAAATAATCCACCTCCAATGCCTCTTTCACACTAGGGATCTTCAATATAGTTTACATATGTGTGTATTAGGTTGATCCTTGTTCACATTGAACTGGTTTACTTGAGTGTTTTCTTCCTCCTCAAGAATGCATGTTGACTTAGTCAAACTTGACTATGTCCTCATCCAATTTGTCCTTGTTCACACTTGGAAGTGTAAATCTAGCTCCTAAGGTGATCTCCTTCCTTACTATGGTGGAATTTATTCATAATTTTATTTTTCATGTGCCTCCTTCCCCATTTATTCCTCTCCTAGGTGAAAGTAGCAAAATCTAATGTTCCAAATTGCTATTTGCAATTTTGGGAACATTACAGTCCTCCCCTCCCAAATGTTGCTTGTCCTCAAGAAAATACAAGGATAATACTGAAGAGCATCCTCTTATTCCCTGTAGCAACCTCATAAGATAAAATCCTCCAAAGATCAAAGTACTGCATCATCAATATATCTCCAAGTTGCCTCTCCCAAGTGTGTAAGCCATCTAAATAGCTAACATTATGTAACTGTAGATCATCCATGGAAGAAAAAATGGGCTGATTGAATGTCCTCTTAAAACATGGGGCCTGATATATATTGGGACTCATCATCCCCTTTGGCATCTCTCCTCCCCAAGCTATCAACCAAACAAAATGAGTCACCCTCAAAATTGGTAACTCATGCAAATCATCCTACACTTGTAGCTCCGACAAAGTAGGTGGGTTGAAATTATGATCATGGTAGACATAGTAGCCTACCCCACACTGTTTTCCTCTCCACTTAAGACAAGTGTAAAGGATTTTCTAATCTTGGGCTGCCATAATGTTTCCCTCAAGTGGGAAGAAGGACATTAGACCTCCAAAGGTCCCTCTCCTAGTGCTGTGAATCAAGCTGGTCCAAACCATCTCATACATGATGGGTAAGAAATCATCATCATAAAGCCTCCCATCCATCTAATGGCCCTCCTTATATAGATTTTTTTTTTTTGCTGTAGAGGCCATGTCTTTTCCCATGCTCCCCTTAGAGCAAGTAATGCAGAAAATTTGGGGATGCTCCTCCCCCAAGAACACATCTAGTCCATGTGTTCCTCCTCCAATCATGCTCCTCATATAGGCAAGGGAAATATGAGCAAATAGGATCATGATCAGAATCATAATGAGAGAAATACTGAAGGTTCTATGTGTGGCTGGAAGGTACCAACAGTCTCCCCAGTGGTCACAACACAATCTACCCCACTGCAGCTTCAGAAAATGGTATGGAAAGTTGTCTCTTGACAAATGGTTTTCTATATAAGTCATCACACCCACTAATAAATAGTAGATGGCTGAATATGTTAATTGAGCACACAAGAAGCAACCAAACATTTTCCCCATATCATACAGTAGATGGCTGTCTCCATCATGATAGTTGGCCAAAAATAGACCATGGATTCTACTAAAAAACTTTCCCCTTTGTAGAGCAATGCACTGCAAGGAAAATGTAAGAGCATGCAGATACTGTATTGAACAATCAATACGTGCATCAATAGAATTCTTACCATGTACTGAAGACAATATGGTGACAAGATCCAGAGATGAATCCTCCATAGAGGTATGACATATCCATATGAAGAGGAATGAACCACATGCTGCCTGAATATCCTCCTTCTCATGCTTGGAAATCCAAGTCAAGGAGATCATACCATAATAACCAATGAGTCCATCCACCGCTCTGGCAATCTCACCTCCTCTATGCTTATAAAGTGCATCAAATATGAAGTGATCCTGGGAACAACCCATCAATAATCTCATGCTCCAAAGTGAAAAAACTGTTGGCCTATGCAAATAGGCTCTTGCCAACTCATAAATCCATTCTCTGACATGCCCCATGTCAAAGACTCCTCCCATAATGTTGCCATCTCCTCCCATTGCAACATTATGCAAAATGTGTGAGCAACTCTGCCCTTGCTCTTCCCCATTCCTCCAAAGCAACAAATGCCTTTGCTGCCTCGTCATACCTCCATCATACAGTCCATGTGGTGAAAATATCACATCATCATAATACTCCCACACTCCTTGCCATATGATGTAAGTACCCTGCCAAGTTTTCTTCTCCCACATACCCTTGGAAAAATGATATGTCTCATGGTGGCCAAACTCTCTCAAGAGTAGCCAACGTAGTTTGGCTTCTTGCTGCCCTATATCATAAACTTGCAAGTGGCTCACCAGCCTCTTGCTCTTCTCCCGCATCCACTCAACACCATGTGGATGCCTTCTGTCATTCTTCACCTTGGATTTCTCCCTATGTGGGCTATCATCCTCCACAATCAGTTCCTCTCTTATGCATACCATGAAATGCTATAATGCATTTCCTTGGAGATATCTTAGAGAAGATCTCATGTCTACAATCATCTTGAATCCATAAGGATCCAAATGTGAAGGTAAAACCCTCTTACTACTATCTCTTGACAGCAATGTATAACTCCTCCATGGTGTACAAGATGTCTCATATCCTGACTCAAGAATGGTCATGACCCCCACCCCAAAATATCACACTTCAACCTCAAGGGTTGAGTGAAACTCAACAAGGGTCCAAGAGGATGATGGTTCATTTGTTTCTTGAACCATTCCGTTCTGCACAGTGCAGTGCAATATTGTTGCTCTTCCCCAACAACAATGTTCGTTCCTTGATGAGATGTGGGAACCTCTTGTAGTGTTGAAAGGACTACTCCCTCCAATGTAATGGCTACTCCAACTATTGGTGTAGAAGGCTGCTCTCTCAAGGTTATGATAGCGTTAGTACTTGCCTCCTTCCATGGTGGTGTGGGCCTAATCTCCTCTAATATTTCCTTATCAAAAGTTCTGATTAGCTCTTGAGTGAACTCATAAAAGGAAGTCACTCTTGTGTGGCTTAAGTGATTGCACCACCAAGTATTGGCTTCATCCTCCAAGTGCAGCACTGCAATTTCTGTTGCCTCCCTCTCTTCCACTAGATGAAGTAGGAAGAATGCCTCAAGATTTCTTTCCCAAGCTCTTGCTGTGGTTGACCCATCAAATTTAGAAAATAGGAATCTATTGCCCTTGATTTCTACTTTGCTGCAAGATCTTCTTTCTTCTCTCAGTTGAACAAGCTGAGGAAAATCTAGGGTCTTTTTGAAAGCCCTAGGTTGGCACTTGTATTCTGCCAAATATCCACTTAGGATTTCATGTTCTAAGTTTTCTCCTTGCTCTTCACCTCCTCTATGAGAACAGGAAGTGCCTGCATCTCTTTCTGCCTCTTGAAACCTAGAGGTTTCACTGCATCTCTCTCCTCCTTGAAACCCTTTTGGAGTTTCAGTGCATTTCTCTGCTTTTTTCTTATTGGATCTGAAAATGGATGAGAGTAAGCTAATCCTCTCCATAATTTTGTTCTCCTCTTCTTCTTATCTTCTGATTGGATCTGAAATCCACAGGCTGAGCCAAGATGAACGCTTTGATACCACTGTAATGTTCCAAAATTGGAACAACTACACTATTGGGGATAATTTGAGTTATTACCAATATGGAGCTCTAGAAAATCATGAGCTTGGAAATTTATAGCAGCTCAATAGATGTATAATGACATCATACAAGCATATGTAAGAACCTCAGCAAGAGATTGACCGATATTCTCCTTCCCGGGTAGGGAAATGCAACAATATCAGGCATAAAATAGCTGTCTTCAGCAAATAATGCTATATAAGTTGGGGATGGGACTAGGATCCCTTAGAAGACATGATATATGACTTATATGAATAATTATAGGTGAAATAAATGATTCTAGCTCATATAAACAGATCTCCCCCGAATCTATGCAGCTAAAATAAGCCAAAATCCCATAGCCTAGCTCATGCAGCAACAACTGAAGCAAGAAATGCGTTATTATAATGAAGGTTTCTACAATAACTAAAGAAAGAGGTATGATATACACCTTATATTTATCACATAGCAAATATATGGAGGTTTAATCACTTATACAGTAGAGACAAGGCTCCTGGCAAGGTTTTCGGAAAAATGTATGAAATAAAGCAACACTGCAGAAAATAACGCAGTTGCTACAAATCTGTATTAATATTGGATGAATAAATCATATAATGGCTGAATAATACAGAAATATGGCCAAATGCCTCTCTAAAAAACCCCCAGAGGGAAATAGGCACCTCCTCCTCAAGAAATAACATAAAATCAAAGGATGCAACACTGCTGCTACTGCCTCTGCATGAAGGACACATTTTTCTGAAGGAGACTGTGCTGTAGCTGAATATGAATGAATTTCCCCAAGGAAAATACTGAAATGAAGCTTAGATCCTTCTCTATTTATCCATTAATCAAGCTGATCTAAAGAGAGGATGAAATTCCTGCACAAGAATCCCTTTCACTAAGCAGTGCAGCAACTCCGGCTAAACAGCTGAAGTATGCAATTGGTCTCCAGACCAAGAAAGCTGAATACATGAATGATTATCCTTTGATACTATGCCTTCCTTTTATCCTTGGTGAGCCTCCTCACCTCAGATCCCACACAATGTTGAGGTGACTTCTTCATGAAGCTTCCTCTTTCAAAACTACGCTGCCCTAGTTTGCTTCCCTACTCTTGTGGCTGCACTGTTGACTTGGTCAACTAATCCACCTCCAATTCCTCTTTCACACTAGGGATCTTCAATCTAGTTTACATATGTGTGTCTTAGGCTGATCCTTGTTCACATTGAACTGGTTTACTTGAGTGTTTTCTTCCTCCTCAAGAATGCATGTTGACTTAGTCAAACTTGACTATGTCCTCATCCAATTTGTCCTTGCTCACATTTGGAAGTGTAAATCCAGCTCCTAAGGTGTTCTCCTTCCTTAATAAGGTGAAATTTATTCATAGTTTTATTTTTCATGGGCCTCCTTCCCCATTTATTCCTCTCCTAGGTGAAAGTTGCAAAATCTAATGTTCCAAATTGCTATGTGCAATTTTTGGAACATTACACCATTACCCCCCCTCGCGTCCATATAACCTCGGACTTTACCTTTTAAGCACTTCCACTTTAAGATACTTCTGACCTCACTTCATTAAAAACCCTGCTCTAACATTTAAAACTCACCGTCATATTCAAAATTCTAGTCCCACATCATATTATGGCCCGTCGTTTCATCAAGCCCCGACCACTGTCAGATCTCCGCCTCCTAATCTAACGGACTTGATCTCTTATTGCAACCACAAAAGTGAGAAGTTTACAAACCTTTGGACCTTACGATATGGGAGGTTTTACCACCATCCCATCCTACCATGTGTCACTCCCTCCATGCTATTGCATCCCCGTTGCATAAGCCGCCAAACCGCTCTTGCCCCATGCAAAAACCGCCGACCACCCTCGCGCCATAAGCTCGAAACTACTGACCCCATTCAAATATTTCGAAGCCATGTGTTACTGCGATAAGCCCCGAGCCATTATAAAACCTATGCAAACATTTCTGAAGACCCTAAAAGCCCCAAATAAATGCAGAGAACCAAAAAGCTACCATTATCCAGACTCTGTCCACATCACAGGTTTTTATTAACAATTTTTTTTTAGTTTTGAAGGTGATCGATAAAGGGAAAAGATCAAATTTTTATTTCTAAGTCCAAAATATGTTTAAACAGGTCCTCTGCATGACAATCTAGAATGTCTTGTTTCATCAAAAGGACCAGGGGCTCAAGAATAATTGAAATAAGCAATGGATCGTGATTAATAAAGATCATAAAATTACTCCCATGACAACAAGGTTTTCATTAAAGGACAGGGTAAAGAAAATAAAGAATTATACAGTAGCAGCACAGGCAGAGATGAAGACAAAAGAAACTAAGAAGTGTTAAAGAAAGAAATGACAGTGACAATAAAGGCAGTAAAAGAGAAAATAGTTAGAATATAGATTTGGGATTAAAGGACAAATCAAAGTTTAAAGACTAATCAAAACTTAAAGACAAATCAACAAAGAAAGACAGATCTGAATGACAAGGCTAGTCAACCTTTACTTCTTCTAAATCACATTTACCACCTACAACCTAAATATTGATAAAATAAGATAGCTCAGTTAATGTTTTCAGTTAGAGATATTTTTAGTAGCTCAGAAGTTATTGTAAAAGTTAATGATAAAGCCAAATAGTCAAAAATATCCTAAAGTTAGCTCAGCAGTTAAGTTAAAAGTTATTATTACAACGAGTTTGTCAATGATATTTTTCCTTGGGCCTTGCATGGTATCAAACGTCAATATTAGATTTACTCTGTAATAACTACAATCTGAAACCCTAGATTAGGGCAACCTCCTCATCTGCAGATAAATTATGCATGTATTGTTCATTTTTATTGTTAGTTGGTTGTTTTTTTGTTGGTTAGTTGGCTAATTGCTAAAATGGATTTGATCAGACTTTGAGTTACAGAGACTATTGCACTGGAGTATTGTAACTGTTTTGGACATCAGTAATACAAGCACGTTCACAGGATTCTTGAGCTATGTTAATGGTGATGTTATCCCTCTTTGTCATTGTTTCTCCTTTTTTTACTATATTGTACTTCATCTCTTTGATAATAGAAAAAAAAATTTAGATTAAGATATGTTGTTTGGGCAGCTTAACTCTTGTTTCCATTATCTTTATGTTTTCTTCTGCAAGGTATGATTAAAGAATTCAGGGGTGTCCTACTATTTAGTTCCACCTAGCTTGTTTCCTTGAGGTTTTCTTAGTAAAGTAAGTGATTAAAGAATTCAGGGGTCTCCTGCTCTTTGGTATTATTGGACTATTTTATTAAAGGCTTTCTTTGAAGTCAAGTTAAAGAATTCAGGGGTGTCCTACTCTTTAATTTCACTGAATTGTTATCTTGAATGTTTTCTTTGTCTAAAAGTAATAGCTAAAGAATTCAGGGGTTTCTCGCTCTTTAGGATTGCTGGATTGTTGTCTTAAAGGTTTTCTTAGTAGAGTTTTGGCTAAAGAATTCAGGGGTGTCCTTCTCTTTAGTTTCTCTTAAACAGTTATCTTAAAGGCTTTTCTTGTTGAAGTATAGTTAAAGGATTCTTAATTTCCCTTTAGTTTTACGAAATTCACAATTAGCTATCATCTCATATTCATTTTAACCTAAAAGATCCACTTGATATAGTTAGCTTTCCCTATGAATACCCTTGCATATTTGATGTACAATTAAAACCGTTTATGACTCCATAGCTCAATGGATTAATGCTTCCCACAATCTATCTGTTCAACCTACAATCAATCAATCAATCAATCAATCAATCAATCAAACAAAACAAAACAATCTCGAAACTTCATAACTAGCCTAAAATCAGAAAACGTAAGCATACAGATAAATAAATTTAGCATGAACATAGAGAGAGCCCTCTCTGAGCCCATGAAGGCTAGGTCCTTGGACTCCAAAGTGGTTTGATGTGGTTCTCTGCAAATTTATGTTTGAAAATCTTGCAAATCACAGGGAGAAAACATAGTGGCGATCATACCGGGGAATTTACCTGAGTTATTAAAATAGCTTAATATTTCCTCAAGAACTTAGAAAAACACATTCAAATTTAAATGAATCAAGTGTTAGCCAAGACTGGTATCTAGTTTCTGATGGTGGACAACAGCCAACCTCAAAATAGTTAAAATCATCCACCTGGTGACTCCACTGGTTTTCAATAGGCATGCTGACTCCACTGGTTTTCAGTAGGCTTGCTGACTCCACTGGTTTTTTACAAACTTCACCGGGAAATTATTGAGAATTCCTGATATCATCAAACCTCAAATAGAACCCAGTCTAAATACTTTATGAATAAATTATTTCTTTTACATATTGGTTTCTTTTTCAAACTGTTATAAAAATTTCAAAACCTCTCTGAACCTTGGGTCCAAGTTCTGACTTCTATAAGAATCTACACCAGATCCCATCCTAACCCAAACCCACCTGCAATAGTTGACAATCTAGAGCACATCCTAAGGAAATATCCTAGATCTAAAAATTCAACTGTTAGCAGACCTATTCACAAGGCAAGTTCCCTACCTAAAAACCTTAAAGACTTGCAAGGTATCCTATCTGTCTTACCCCTGGAAAAAAGCTTATCCAGGACTAGATCTTATAATTGGATAACCTAGATAACTTTAGACCCATCCATATTACATCATAATCCTGTTTTACTAACCCCAAACCCCATTCATACACCCCCTGTTCACCTTCCTCCATTTAACCCTCCACCTCCTTTTATAAACCCTCCACTTGTTAACCCTCCTTGTTTCCCCATCCCCCAGCCATGGCAACTTGGTATGCCCCATTAGTCCTACCATTTCCTTTAGTAGTTCTACCACAGGTCTATCAGTCCAAAATTCCTCTATATGATGCAAGTAGTTCTACAACTACTCAACAACATTTGGATAGAATGAATAACTATTTTTACAGATAAGAAATAGATAATGAAACTTTTAAACTAAGAATGTTTTCTCAAAGCTTAGGGGGAGAAGAAAGAAAATGGTTTAAAGGCCTAACCCCTAATAGTATACATGACCTCCCTACTTTTCATCAACCGTTCTTAAATAAATGGGAAGTCAAGAAGAACCCTCTCCAAATCTTATCAGAGTATGAAAACATCAAGAGAAATATTGGAGAGGGTGTCCAAGAGTATTGCACTAGGTTCAATAATGTATATAATGCCCTCCCTACCCACATGAAACCTCCACAAGGTCTAGCCCTTAGGAAATTTCCAAATGGTTTTGATCTAGAGATGGCTTACCAAATAAGAGAAAGAGACCCTCTTACATTAGAAGATATGCAAAGGCATGCAGTAAGTGTGGAGGCAAATATGATTGCCAAAAGGGCTAGAATGAGAAATGAAAAAGAGAGTCACATATAGGGAAGAGGTTGTAGCCTCCACATCCGATACTAAGATTGATAACCTTGTTAGAACTATGGAAAGGATGATGGAGAGAATAAAAATGAATGAGAGAGCTTACCCTAGAGAAAAACAAGCAGCTCCTCAAAATAGAAATCAAAACCAGAACCAAAACCAAAACTTTAGGAGAAATCCCCCTCAAATAAGATAGAGAGGACCAGACCAGCAAATCCGACCTCCTTTTCAAGAAAAATATGCTGATGAGGATGAGGGGGTAGTTGAGGAACCATAGGAAAGTCATATCAATCTACTGGGAGTTAACAATTAGGATACTGTTTTCCTCACTGAGGAAGAACAAGGCATATTTTCCCCAAGGGATGAAGAATGCCTAGAATCCAAGGACTATAAACAAGGCTTTGAAAATGCCATCATGGAAGTGCATAGGAAATATTACCTAAGGAGCAAGAAAACCCAAGATACTCCCAAGAGAAACAACCCATAAATTTTTGCTAGGAAGATTCCTGAAAATGGTCCTAAAAAGACAACAAAAACTTCAAACATAGTGGTTAAAAATTCTGATAAAAATAAGAACAAAAACAATCCAGAAAGAAGTACTAGTAAATCAACTAGTAGCCCTTATAAAACTGATTTAACTGAGATCCACAAAACAAATCATCAATTTGAAATTGCTGCAAAAGAATGTCTGATAAAACTTATTTAAATCTTCCAAAAACACAGACACCCTTCAGTATTGAGAATGAAATTGCAAAGATAAAAATCTCCATACTGCTTACTGAATTAGTTTGCCAAGATGTATATAGATCCAAAGTTTTGAAAGCTTTAAACATAGGAGAAAATGATGATTATGTAAATTTAAATAACGACAAACCAGAGCTTCTGTTTGGACCTGAGGTAGAAGGAAAATTTCAAGAGGGAGGTGTACCTCCATTTTATGTCAGTTTGAACATTCATGATAAAGTCCTCCACAATGCCATGTTAGATTCAAGAGCTTCCCATAACGTCATGCCAAAGGTAGTTATGGAGAGATTAGGCCTTGAGATAACTAGACCATACAAATATTTATACTCTTTTGACTCCAGTAGAGTTAAATGTCTAGGCCTAATCAAATATCTTTGTGTTAATCTAGCACAAATACCAGCCAAAAGCCTAGTAATGGATATTTTAGTAGCTGACATACCTCCCAAATATGGCATGCTCCTTTCACGCTCATGGGGAGCCAAACTTCAAGGCACCCTCCAATTGGACATGAACTATACTACCATACATGTATTTAGTCAACCAAGAAGACTATATAGAGAGATTCATATGAAATACATGGTCAACAATTAAGAAAAGCCTGATAACTCCCCTCTCTATTCTATCCACACATACCTTGATTCATTTTTCCTTTACAATGACAAAAACATTAATGAACAAGTAGCAGTTGATGAAAAATTAGTGGAGGAAGAAGAAGAAAAAGAGGAGGAACAGTCAGAACAATTAGAACAAATAGATAAAAAATAGCATAAAGGTGAACCTGAAGTTGAACCTCTTTGGAGCATGAGATTTGATGGTTCTTGTAGTAAAACTGGTTTAGGAGTAGGCGTTTGGGTTCACAACACTGAGACCAACCATGCAGCGAGCCATTCTTATAAACTAAACTTTCAATGTACAAATAACATAGAAAAATATGAGGCACTCCTCCTAGGGCTACAATTACTAAAGAAATTAGGAGACAAAAGGATCTATGTCCATGGGGATTTCGAGCTATTCATTAGGCAGGTTAAGGAAGAATATTCAGCTAAACATCCTAGATTAAGAGCATATAGGAACGATGCCCTTGACCTCCTAAAAACATTCAAAGAATATGATCTGGCCTTCATCCCAAGAAATCAAAATATCCTTGCCAATTGACTAGCATTTGCAGCCAGTACTTGTCAAAAATATCATCATAACAAACAGTACATAGTACAAGTCAAGTACATACCAGCAGTCCCTGATAATATAAAATATTGGCAAGTTTTTGAAGGTGACAAACAGATTGAGGATTTCCTGCAGTCCGAAAATGGGTTTGAAATGCCAAATTTAGACTCAGATCATGATGAGGACTGCTCTGTTGAGGAACAAACATACAAAAAGGAGCCTGCTTATGATGCTGATCTAAATCTGTTAGAAGAAGAACAACCACATGGAACAAAATAGTGTGCAGATCCAGAAAAAGAATACTTTGAAGTGCTGCAGTTCAGAGATATAACCTTGCTAAGAGGATTGGTCCCTCTAGAGGAACTTTTTGATTTTAATGATGTTGCTAAGAAGCCAAAGATAGAATCCACTAAGACAAATATAGAAGAGTGAAATATAGGAAGTAAACAAAAACCCAAAATGATAAAACTGTCCAAGACACTGCCAACCCCTATAAAATAGAAACATATTGAGCTATTCAAATAATTCGGTGATGTTTTTGCTTGAAGCTATGAAGACTTGAAGTCATATGATACATATATCATTCAGCATAAGGTTCCTCTCAAAGAAAACCAAAAGCCCTTTAAACATAAATTAGACAGAATAAATCCTGTACAACTACCATTGGTTGAGAAAGAGATAAAGAAGATGTATGATGCTGCAATAATAGTCCCTCTCAGATATTCAGAATGGGTTTCAAATCTTGTATCAGTGAGCAAAAAAACAGGAGAGATTAGGCTCTACATAGACTTTAGAAATTTAAACAAAGCATCCCTGAATGGCAACTACCCTTTACCAAAAATGGATCACATACTACAAAGGGTAGTAGGCTCCAAAAGAATATCTTTTCTTGATGGCTTTTTAGGCTACAATCAGGTGCTGGTACATCCAGATGACTAGCAAAAGACAACATTCACTACACCTTGGGGCACCTTTATTTATGTTAAAATTCCTTTTGGGTTAATGAATGCTGGAGCTACTTTCCAAAGAGAAATGGATATTTGTTTCTTAGAAGAAATAGGTTACTTCATTGTAATATATCTTGATGACATTACAGCTTACTCAAAAACTGATGAAGAACATATAGCCCATTTGAGAAAGGTCTTTGAGAAATGTAGAAAGTATGGTCTGTCTTTAAATCCCCAAAAAACTTTGTTTGGCCTTCAAGAAGGGAAGCTCTTAGGCCACATCATATCTGAAGAAGGGATCAAGATTGACCTGAAAAGGATTGAGGGAATATTGCAAATCAGTCATCCAAGGAACATCAAAGAGCTGCAGTCTTTCATTGGAAAGATAAATTTCTTAAGAAGGTTCATACAAACCTTGTAAAAATCCTAAGAAAAATTACTAACATGCTCAAGAGAGAAACACGAGTCAAATGGACCATAGAAGCAAAGAAATATTTTGACTTGGTGAATTAAATCTCTTACACAAACACTAGTTCTGATCATCCTTGACTTCACCAAGGATTTCTTCATTTTCACTTTTGCATCAGAACACATAGTTGTTGTTGTCGTACTGTAGAAAAAAATAAAAAGGAACAGGAGCAATCGATAGCATTCTTTTGCCAAGCATTACGAGATGCACCTCTGAAATAAAATATAATGGAAAAATAAGCTTTTTCCTTAATCAAGGCACTAAAATATTTTAGGGTCTACATTCTGCATTCACACATCATTGCATTTGTCTCTCACACAGTGGTTAAGGACATCTTGACACAAGATCCTGATGGGAAAATAGGTAAGTGGATTGCTGTCATTTTGGAATATGACCTGGAAATCAAGCCCACCAAACTAATCAAAGGAAAAGGACTGGCTAAAATGATGGCTGAAACAAATTTTCAAGCACTGGACATAAATATGATTCACTCATTGGATGAACAAGAGGAGCTGGCGACTCCACCTATTAAAGAAGCATTTCAGAACTCACCCTAGTATGCTGATATATTATATGTTCTTTTTAATCTAAATGTTTCTCTTGGTTTGTCCAAAACAAAGGCCAAATTCTTAAAACTAAAGGTTGTAAATTTCTGCATCCTAAACAAAGTTTTATATTGGAAACTTTCTGGTGGTGTATTGCTTAAATGTTTGCCTGAAGAAGATGCTGATAGGATTATGCATGAATTTCATGAAGGAGAGTGTGGATACCACCTCTACTAGAAAACCACTATCAATAATGTCCTTAGAGTTGGTTAATATTGGCCTACCCTCTTCGAAGACATCCACAAAATGGTAGGTTCCTGTCATAAATTCCAAATCTTTGAGGGTTAAAGAAAACTGATGCCTTTGCCACAGCCTATCTCTGTTGAAGCTCCTTTTCAACAATGGGGTCTAGATTTCATTGGAGAAATCCACCCTACCTCCTCTGCCCAACATAAATGGATCCTTATTACAATTGACTATTTTACAAAATGGATAGAAGCCATCCCTTCTAGGACTGCTACAAACTTAGTAATTATCAGATTCCTTGAAAACAATATTCTATCCAGATTTGGTTGTCCTAGAAAAATCATTATTGACAATGCTGCTGCTTTTTGATCCAAGAAAATGGGGGATGTTTGCCACAGATATCACATTACCTTAGGAAATTATACAACTTATTACCCTCAAGGTAATGGGTTGGTTGAATCCTGAAACAAAATATTGGTGAATATCATCAAAAATTTGCTGGAAGAAAACAAGAAATCATGGCACAACAAATTGGTACATGCATTATGGGCAGATAGGCTAACAAATAAGAAATCAATTGGCATGTCTCCCTATTATCTAGTCTATGGAAAATATGCAATCTTCCCAACAGCCTTGGGAGTGCTAGTAATGAAGCTCATTCAAGAGGTGTAGTCTGAAGAAAATGACATACAAAGAGAATAAACCAGACTGTTCAGTTGCAGGAAACCAGAGAAGGAGTATACAACAGAACACAGCTGTTACAAGAAAATATCAAGAAGCTCTTTGACAGAAGGACCAAGGAAAATGATTTCAAAATTGGAGACAAAGTTTTGAAGTGGGATTCAAGAAGAGAGGACAAAGGCAAGCATGGAAAATTTGACAACTTGTCGAAAGGTCCATACATCATCCATTCTGCAAGAGGTAATAATGCATTTTTCCTACAAGAAATGGATGGAACATAATTATTTGGAGGTCCTGTCAATGGCAGGATGCTGAAGAATTATTTCAGTTGAGAATCTCAGTTTTAAGTTCTTAAATATATATAACATTGCTTAAACAAAAAAATCTCAGAAAAATGGATATAAAAGGAAGAAAGAAAAGAAGAAAAGAGGGCAAATAAAAAAGAAAAAAGGGTAAAGCCCCATACCAAAAAACAAATATTGCTGAAAGTTTGCAAGTCAAAATGCCACTACTTTTGAAAAAGTCCCATTCAATCATACATCCTAATCATGATTGTACAAATTTTGAATTTTTGTTGATAAGTTAGAAAATGAAGATTTGCCAAAATTTTTAAACTTGTTTTATCAGGAGGAAGATAGAAAAAGACATTGGTTCCAAAGTCTAAATCTGAACCAAAAGGAAAAGTAAGGGATGAATGATAAAGGAAATATTCAAAACCAAAGCCCTCATGTTTAGTTTACTTCTTGCAAAATAAATATTGTGTGCAGATTGTCCAAAATGCCACAATTCATGATGATCAAAATGCTTTATCTTGATTCATTCATGCTTTAAATTTCATGATGATAGATAGTGAATAATTTTTTTTCAAAATGTTTAATCTTGATAGATAAGTAGATTAGGTAGAGAATTAAAGGGCTCATGAGTCTAATTTGAGCCTTTGGAAGTTATAAGGGTAGAAATATATAGTTTGCTTTCAAAATAAAACTGATGTCAAGGGTTTACAAGTCCAAATGCACCCAAAGAATGAAGAAAAAATGTTAGAATAGAATGATGGGTATGCAAAATTACTTTGCAAGAAGCATGATGTTTAATTTTTGAAGGCCAAAATCACAAAAGTTGTAGCAGATCAACAATTATAGGATGAAAATCAGCCAAATACAAACAATGCTATTGATCTACGAAATCCAGAGATATGAGGTTCTTGACACCTCCTAAAGGAGCTGCCCTCCCTAGCTGGAGCCACTGTTAGTCTCTTGTATTCTATAGTATGACTAAATGAGTATGGATTTTCCACTGTCAGCTGAAAATAACATTCCCTGAGTATCATTTATTTTCAGAAATCTCACTGCCTTCATTATTCTCCATTTAACCTATTTTTAGTATCTGTCACTTTACCCATTTAGATTCCTTTCATACTCTGAAAATCCATGTTTGACCCTAAAACCTCATTTTTACCCCTTCCCTACCTCAAACCCCACTCCCATTTCTAAAAATCATCTCCCCTTCATTCATCCCCCTTCTTCCTCTAAAACAATGTAAAAAACCATTTTTTACATTGTTTTAAGCTAAAAATTATTTTATTCGGGACCCACTCCCTTTTAAATAAAAATCTGTTTTATTTTAAATACTCGACTTTTTATATTTATAACCCCCGCTCTAAAACATTACCCCCCTCGTATCCATATAAACCTGGTCCTTACCTTTTAAGCGCTTCCGCTTAAAGATACTCTAGACCTTGCTTCTTAAAAAACCCCGCACTAACATTTAAAAACCACAATTGTATTTAAAATCCCGGCCCCACATCATATTATGGCCCGCCGTTTCATCAAGCCTCGACCACCGTTGGATCTCTGCCTCTTGATCCGATGGCCCTGATCTCTTATCGCAACCACGAAAGCACGAAGGTTAAAAACCTTTGGACCTTGCGATATGGGCGGTTTTACCACCATCCCATCCTACCACGCGTCACTCCCTCCATGCTATCGCATCCCCGCTGCATAAGCCACCAAACCGTTCTCGCCCCATGCAAAAACCGTCGACCACCCTCGCACCATAAGCTCGAAACTGCTCAACCCATTCAAATATTTCGAAGCCCTGTGTTATTGATACTAATGTATTACCAGATCCTCCTGATCTCACAATAATTATCTTCTTGCAAAATACAGAATCCTTCCACTATTGATCTTGTGGAAATTTAAAACTCGATTGCAAACACATGTGAATAAATTCAATCGGACATAACACAGTTGTTTAATGGGAAAGATTAAAGCTAAAAACCCCAACTATCATATATTATGTATATCAATGTATTTATGTAATAATCTCATACAAATCTTAGTACATCAAGCTCTCATTACAATGTAGATTCATTACACACTGTCATGCAGAAATTTTCACTTCCATGCACCAATTTCTTGCCTCCTGATAGCCTGCCTCCACTGTGCAATCCCTACTCAAGAAGAACCCTAAATGAATTCTACCTTACCTTGCCTTGACTGTGAAATACTCATAGGCATATCCAATGTGTGTGTGGATGCATTGAATGCTCCACTATAGTCACAATTGATAGTCCATTACACCCTGTTAGGGTCCTGTGATTTGGCTGATTGACAAGCCAAGTGACAGGGTAACATCAAACCAATCTTTGGAGCCTAAGGACCTAGCCTTCCTAGACTCAGAGAGGGCTCTCTCTATTTATGTAAGGGATATCTATGTGTTTTGCTTCTTGTGTTTCTGATTTTAGGCTAGTTATGAAGTAGGTTTTTAGTTTTGCTTTTAGGTTTTTGAGGGAGGAACTGATCAAAGACTAAGATAGATAAAAATATTGTCAGATCAACTGGGCTATGGGGTTGAAAAGGTCTAGAAAGCCTAAGATGGTGATACAAGGTATGTTGAAGGGCCGATTTGATCAAGGTAAAATGGATCTTAAGGTAAAATGAAGTGGAATGGACACTAAGTTTTTGAAGAACAAAGGCTTTCAAACATAAATAGTTCAATAGCTAACATAAACATGGTAGGGCTAACCATTAATCATAATGAATGTAACTACAAACTGATAAATGCATAAAAATAAACATTCAAGCAGTACATAGAGATATATGACTCTCTAACTTTATGAAATTGCTATCAAAATTTGGGGAAAGACAATTAAGACAAACAAATAACTCAAACCACTATGAGGAAACACCTAGACATGGTATTTCAAGCTATCGGGCACTTCGAAGTAATAGTGTAGAGTTTTAGGCAAAGGGCAAGATCAATACAAGACTTCCTTGGTTCAACTAGGATAATCAAACATTCAAAGAAAGGTTTCAGAGGTGGAGCTATGAATAGCCATGAGTAAGTAGGGCATACCGTGAATCATACTTAGCATGCATAAAACCATAAATGAAACAAGCAAACAATTTCTTCAGTGATCAAAGAGAAATCAAGGATTCTTTGATATGACTGAGAAGGAAGAAAACATAGAAGCTATAATGAAACAGGAAATCTGAGGTGCCTACAAGGGCATGTATCAAATCTATTCTCTACTGTCTTATAGCAAGCAAGAGCATGAAATATGTATGAAAACTAAGAAGTATAACAGAGAGGGACACTATACCATTTTACCAAGTCAAGGAATCCAACATCAGTCCTCTTTCATCATCCAAAAGCATTCAAGAAACTATCCAATGCATGAGACAATTATCTCTTCCAATCTTGTATAACTATATATTACTCTATATCATCAAGTTCAGACTTATTTACAATGAAGTCTCTTGGAATATATAGGCCAAGATGAGGGAAAACCTCTTAGTGCAACTAGCAAGCTCATTGGCCCATCAAAAATATCTGATTTTGTCCTTGAGGCTTTGCAAAGCCCAAGACACAAAATATCTATAAAAATATCCTAAAAATGCTAAAAAAGGAAATTATATTGACTTTTCCTAACTAACCATGGCCAAAAAAGGCTAAACGCACATTAGGAAAAGCCACTTCAGAAAAGTGCAATTTTCACAAAAATACTTAAGAAATATATCAGCAGAAAATCCCCTGTCTTGTGAGAAACTTTTGGAGGCCTTCCCGATGTCGAAACGGGGCTCGTGATAGCTCGTTTGAAAGCTCTGGATGTCTATTTTCTGAAAATTCTTTGTTTTCCCCAAATGATCACTTGAAGCCTGTGAAAATCTGACCTATATGAAAAAACCCAGAAAATAGCCTTTGCTGATATGCGGGGCAGAGTGTTGAAAAAGTGACTGTTTTTCGCCACTTTGGGGGACCAAATAATCTTCAATTGATATAAAATTTGCTGAGTAGATCCCCCTGAAATTATGGCATCCAATGATACCATTTTCATCCTTTTAGGATGCTTCAAACAAAAATGGCGATGCCCATGATTTTTATCAAAAAGTCCAAAACTGTCAAAAAACCAAAACTTGTCGAATTTTGCCCAATTTTGGTGAGCATGACCCTCATGGGTTTTCAGAAGCATGCTGAGAAGCGGAGGAAAAAATTTGAAGCCTTGATATTTCTTTGTTCATTTTTGGTGCTGGGCACCTCTTTTGAGCCTCCTTGAGCTTTTCTTGTGTGGCCTTCAATTTCTGTTGGGCGAATTGATTAAGCTTCTTATAGTGCCCAGTCATTTTTCTTTGAAGGTCCAAATATCTATTAGCCTTTTCCAAATTCTTCTCCAAGTGGTCATTCACCCTTTCAAGCCATGCTTCTCTATTGTTTTCTATCTCTTGCGTGAATAAAGTAGTAAGAGGAAAATATTAGAAAAGGGCAACCTCTTCCTCTTTTTGTTTCTCCAAAGCTCTTCTGAGTCCCATGGTCCTTGGCCTCTTTCTCCTTGGTTGATCTTCATATTCACTATCATTGAACTTTCCCATGAGTTCTTCCAACTTAATTTGCGCTTTGGAGGCCTCTTTTTGATACTTGATAGCCCGTGTCTCATATACCGCCATGTGGACACTCATCTGCTTGTTTTGTGTTTGCAGAAAGTGAATGAGGTTTTTAGACCTCTCTAGATCCGCTCTTAGATCATGAATTTGTTCTTCTCTATTTATCAAGAGAGACTCTAGGATTCTGGCCTCATTGTCACTATCATCACTGTTTATCTGAATTATGTCAAAGTCCCTCTCTTTCTCATGGCTACTTTCTTCCTTATCCTTTCCCTTGCTTTGGGTGGCCTTCTTGGTCTTCCTCCTTTTTGGTAAGTCAACAATGGATTGTTTGGGAAACTTCCCTCTACTTCAGAGGGCTCTAGTAACATTTGGAGTTATAATTTGAAACACTTTATTTCTTGATGTTCGGGGCTTTGTCACATTTGGAGAAGAAGGCATGGCCCCTTGCCTAGGAGAGGCAACTAGCACATGCTCTATTTGGTATTTTCCCTTGCTACTCCCCTCATCATCCTTGCCACTTTTTTGACCATCTTCATGAATGCTTTTACTGTCACCTTGCATGTCTCCTTGAAGGCTTCCCTTTTCATCTTTTTCCCTACTTTCTTCAGGACTTTTAGGCTCTGTATCCTCAAGGTTTTGTGCTTCATCCTCATCATGTTTGCTACTATGAGGGCTACCAATATCCTCCTATTTGTGGCTACTGTGTTCCTCATCAAACTGTTCCATTTCTACATCATTTCCCTCTTCACTGTTTTGCTCTTCTTCATGGTGTTCTTATTCATCATTGTGCTGCCTTTCATCACTGTGTTTTTCTTCACTTTGCTCCCTTTGATTTGGATCCTCTTCACTGTTTTTTTCTTTATCATTATGCTGCCTTTCCTCACTGTACTCCTCTTCATCGTTATGCTGTTCTTCCTCACCATGCTGTTCTTCTTCACTATGCTCTTCTTCTTGATCAATCATGAGATATTTTGGCTTCTTAGGAGTGGGTTTACTAGAAGAAGGAGAAAGAGGATGAGTGGAAGGTGAAGGAGATGCATGGGATGAAGAAGCAGTGGCGAAATCGGGATGTGAAATGAAAGTGTCCCAAGAAATTTCCTTCTTCTCAAGTTGATGAAGAATGACAATCTTGATAAGGTAATGATGGAAAAGACAAGTTGGATATTGAGAGGAAGGTCTCTTTTGAGCAGTGGAAGCCATATTTTCAATGCTTCTATGGAGGAAAAAGGGGAGGTTTAACAATTGGGTTATTGTGAAGTGCATGAGTAGCCTGATATGGTAAGCATAAACCCAGGAAAACCTTCCCTCGCATGTGAAATATTTCATGATTGTCTTCATGAGGGGAGCATAGCTGGTCAACAAATAAGAAAAAGGAAAGATGGATGGGCATGCATCTCGATGCTCTGGTTTAAAAAAGGGTTTGTACTGATATGAGTCTAAGTAACTCTGCTTAAACCATTTTTATCCGACATATGGAATTTTGGTAGCTCTGGAAATGGATCTTGGAGAAAGCTTGAAGTCTAAGCCTTCTAGATGAACATGTTTCCCTTGTAGTCTCAAAGCAAATAGATGTGTCAAGGGAAGATAAATTTTCACCTCCTGAACCCTTTGACAAAACTCCAAACATCCAACTTCATGAAAGTTAAAAAGTACTGAAGGATGGGCATTTACTTCCTCAGTTGAAAAAGGTGCATACCTTATGTGAGGGCCACTTCTGCTATCTTGCCTGGGAGGCATTTTTCTTTGGATATTCTTTGCTGGCTGACCAAGACAAGGCTGGTTCAAATGGTCTCTGAAATAGTTTCCCAACAACACACCTTTTCCTCCTTGTAGGTCACTAGGCTTCTTTGATGCTAGCAAACAAGTATTTGTCAAATGATAACCAAAAACACTTTATCACTGTGTTTGGGAAAAGATCTTGAATAAGATGTGTTTGTGGTTCTTTGTTGAAAAAAGATTTCTTTTGTTTTGGCACAAAATATCCTACCCTCAAGCATTGTTCCTTTTCTATTCACTGCCCTTTTAAAAAGTAAACAAGATATCTTTCAACTGACTTGAAGACCTTAAAAACAGACTCTGCTTTTTGGACTCTGGGGGCTACACAAACTTTCACTATCTCACAACACAAAAAAAGACCTTTGTAAATTGACCAAGCCTTCATCCCTTTCACCATTGTCTAGATGATCATTTAAAATTTTTTGAGACCTCTACAACCTTTGTTTTTCTTTCTAGCAACTGTGGGCAGTCTTAGCTTTTTATAGCACAAAAAGAGCTTTCAAATTGGCATAAAAACCTCTCTTCTTTCACTGTTTTATCATTTACTATCCATGACAAAAGAGACCCTTTTCAATTTGACAAACAACCTATCTCCTTTAATCACCATGTTTGAGCAAAAGGCTTAAACAAGATATGTTTGTGGTTTTTTTGTTTGAAGTGGAATCTCCCTTTGTTTTGGCACAAACACCCTTTCCTTCAAACACTGCTCTTTGTCACCACTATTTTTGAAAGGTAATTAGGGCTCTTTAAAACTAATAAAACACCTTTCCCCTATCACTGTGTTAATGTTTGATACCTACAGCAATAAAACCTTTTGATTGTGACCAAAGGCCCAATCTTCTAATCACTGTTTCTCTCTTTGTTTTTTTTTAGGTGATGAAGTGCCTTTAAAGCCACTATTTCTTCCTGGAAAACACAGCAAAAAACACCCCCCTTAAACTTCGAAATTTACCAAGAAGTAAGGAAAATACCTTGAACAATGTTTATGGATCTTGTTTTATCATTGGAGCAGCTTTTAAAAGTGTTTTTGGAAACCTTTTGGGTGAGCGGTATGTTTGCAGAAGAAAATGCCGCACAGATGGAAGTGTCGGGTCGGTTTCGGGCGCCCGGTGATTGAAGACACAGGCGCGCTGCGCCGTAGTTCAACTGCTTTGTTCAGGTGCTCACAGGCGTGCCACACAGACTTTTGAGCCTCCAAAAACTTGAAAAGATGCCCGAAAAAGCTTTTTCCTCCAGTGAGCATGCTAATGAACACTTGTTTTGTGTTTAGAAAATGTTAATGGGCCTCTTAAATGGTCTCTTCCGCCTTTTAAAATTCAAATAATCTCAAAAACCTTTTCATTTTCTTTGGAAGGGTTTGGATGCCTTTTGAAAAGGTTTTTTGTCATATAAAAATACAACTCACTGCCCTCAGTATTATATCGGTTTAAAAATACCATAAAGGCCCATTTTATTACATGTCCTCTTTGTATGCAATATGCACAAGCTGTTTGCTGAAGACTGAGGCTATTTTGTCCTTCAAAAGGAAAACTGCTTCAAGAACTATATCAAAGACTGCTGATGCATCCTCTGCCTATCTCTTTGGAAGGAGGTGATTGACAATCCTAGAAATTACTTTGAAAATTCAACTCTCTGGTGTTTGATGATTGATTTATGCCCATTGTTGAAGTTTTTCAAACACTATTAGGCACCTTTTAACATTTTCCGTTGACTGTGGATAAAATTTTATTTGTACTTACCAAGGCTTGACCTTCATTTGTCCATCAAGGAGATGGATTTAAAAAAACCTTAATGCAATCATATACAAACAATAGAGTTTGTTCTTATGTACATTTAAAAGGTCTTGTCTATGACTGTGATCTCTTTTATTTCTTTGAATGTTATCTTAAACTTGAATCATTGTGTCATACCCTTCCTGTCATTTTGATGGGCTTGTTCCAAGTTTTGGACATTCTATCCTCTGGTTACTCTTCGAAGGAGGCATTTATAGATAAAAGAGAGGAGACTTATTTTGACACCATTGTATCACTTCTTGGCTTATGTTTAACACCAGAATTCAACTCACAAACCTTCAATTGCTTCCTACTGATTTTCAACCTTGTCTTTTAAACGGTGAATTCATTTAAACACTACTTGAAACACTACTGTTGTATCAATTGTTTCATCCTTTGGAGGAAGTGGTGTAAACAAGTTTTTAGGCCATTTGAAACACTGTTAGTCTTGTGCTCTTTGAGTGAGGCTATACCTCTGTTCCTGAACCTCTGCTTTTTAAATGAAGGAGGCCCTTATCATGTTCCTAACCATCTAATTTTAAATGAAGGAGGTTAACATAATATTTCCAAACCATTTGCTCTTTATACTGGAGGAGGTTTACAACATGTGACCCAACCACCTGTTCTTTCTTGGAGGAGGTTTGCAACAAGTGACCCAACCACCTGCTCATGTTTGGAGGAGGTTAACAACAAGTGACCCAACCACCTGCTCATGTTTGGAGGAGGTTAACACAGTCATGACATTTCATCCCTTTCTCAAACTGTGTCATCTTTCCCTGTAATACATATCTCTGCTTGGTATATCACAATAAGTAATATAGTGAAAATTTGACAATATGTTATAAGAGGCATATTCTGAGATATGTATCCTGTGGTTGGAATATCCTTGTGAATCTTTTAAACCAGGAGCCACATGACTTGTATTTGTAGAGTAATTGCTGGCTAGTCATTACTTACTAACCTTTCTTAACTGTGTTTGCAGAGGCTTATTGAATTTTCTCTCTGACTAGTATTCTTATCCCAGGCTCAAGACAACATGAGAAGCAGCTGTCTTCTTATGTTTAGTTTGATAATGTCTTATGGAATACTTGTACATCTCTGCTTTTGAAAGAGACACTGAAACACTGTAGATCAACATTATATCAGCTTGGCTTTTGAAACATGTATTACTAAGACATCAAGACCTTTTAGTGGCGTGACCTATGGGTGTATCAAGCTTTGTTTTTTGTATATTAAGCGCTAATTCAGGGTTGGCTGGTATTGAACAAAATATTTTGGCTTAGGATTTTTTTGCTAAGGAAGGGATTCCCTAAAGCGCCACTACCAAACTTAGGCAGAGATCTTTGATAGATTTTGAGTATTCTCTTTGGGTAGGATTAGATCTCAAAATGACATGTGACCAGAGGTAGGGTGGCTACCATTTTATTAGCACTTGGATAATTAATGACCTGGGGATGAGGGTAAATGACAAAAAATAACTTTTAGCTTATGAAAGCTCAGGGACAGGATTATACGACTGAAACTAGATAGGACTTGAAAACTAGGTTTTTTCTCATCATAGGCTGACTGGAAAAGGTAGGAGGACAAAAATTGTTTAGAGGTGTTTTCTAGATGACAGTTTGGACAAATTGGAGATCAGCTTCTAGAAAAATTGGCTTTTAAAAACTAGTCATCATTAACAGGTGAAAAATATTGATGACTAACACACCCTTTCACCTATCTCTCCACTGTGTCTCCAATGGATCTTACATGCAAGTAGTTAACTATTGTATTTCTTTAGTTGCAAGTAAGACACTACTTGTGAATTAATTAAAAAATTAATTGACTCATCTATCACTAGTGTATGTTCAGTTACAACTAGCACAATTGAGTTTAACTCACTGAATTGAGTTAAACTAAATAACAACTCCCATAACTACTCTTCCAACTCTGTTACAACTGTGTCACACTCAGTTACAACTAAGTCCATCATGCATGAGTCACCAACCAACCTTGGAATTCAAAATTCCTTCAATCAACTGGTTTTCCACATCAGTTAACTGAAATCAATTGCTTCAAGAGAATAAGTTATTATTTATTGTCTGATTATTATTAAGGGCTAATAATAATCGACATGCATTCTAATTTTAGATAGGCGATCTATAAATAGACTTCTCCCATACATCTAAAAATAGAAACTCATCTAAAAATAGATTTTTCTCAACCATCTAGAATCAACTTCCTGCTAATTTTAGATTTTGCTCAACATGTCTAAAAATAGACATACACCTAAAAATATCCTACGGGCCCCACTTAGTGAAGGTGCTTACTTTTCACTAAGCTCATCATCTTGTTGAATCTCAACACTCCCTCTCAACAGGATAGGGATTATCCTTAACCTAGATCCTGCCTCTATGGTATTCGAATTTGCTCTTGCCGAACGCCTTCATCAGAATGTCTACATCCTGATCTTCTGTAGGAATGTACTAAATCAACATGATCTTTCGCTGCACACAATATTTGATATGATGATACCAGATATTAATATGTTTAGATATATCATGAAACACAAGATTGATCGAGAGTTTAATGCAACTCTGATTATCACAATGTATCACTGTATGATGTAAATGTGAACCGAAAAAACCGACCAAGATCTTCCTCATCCAGATAGCCTCACATGCAGCTTGAATTGCTGCCATGTATTCTGCTTCCGTTGAACTGAGTGCCACAGATCTTTGTTTCCTGCTGTACCAAGAAAATGTTGTAGATCCGATACTGAAATCCCCTCCTGATGTGCTCTTTCTGTCCATTGGGATGCCTACCCAATCTGCATCCGTGAAGCCATGCAACTTCACCTCATCCGTATGTCTGTACCATAAGCCATAGTCAAATGTGCCCCTGAGATACCTCAGGACATGCTTGCATGCCTTCCAAAAGAGCGTGGTAGGCTTAACCATCGCTTATGAAAGCTGGTTCACTGCATAGCATATGTTCGGTCTTGTATTAAATAAATACATGAGCTAACCCACCAACTGTCAATAAATAGTGGCGTCCACTACCTTTGCTGATGTAGCATCCTCTTTCCTCCAATTTCCTGGAAGAGGAGTATCCATGGGCTTGCAATATTCCATGTGAAACTTACCAAGTATCTCCTGAACATACTTTCCTTGAGACACAAACAATTCACCTTCTCACTTCCATATTTCCAATCCAAGGAAATAATGAAGGAGGCCCAAATCCTTCATATCAAACTCCTTTGAAATATCTGCCTTACATGAGTGTATCAATTGCTCATCACCCATTAGTATTAAATCACCAACATAAAGAACAATGATTAAAGGCTTACCCTCCACCACAATTTGGTATAGGTTTGCATCCGCCTCACTCTTGGTGAAGCCAAGTCTTGTGAAATAGTTGTCGATCTGTGTGTACCAAGCACGTGGTGCTTGCTTCAGCCCATACAATGCTCTTTTGATTTTGCAAACATGTGACTCGCTGTTGAAGATCTCAAATCCTTCAGGCTACTCAATGTACACCTCTTCCTCAATGATCCTATTAAGGAAAAAAGTCTTCACATCCATCTGATGAATGTGCCAACCCATCTGCGCTAAGAGAGCAGGGATTGTCCTTATGGAAGAATACCGTGCAACATGTGCAAAGGTTTCTTCATAATCAACCCCCTTGATTTGTGAGAAGCCTCGGGCAACAAATCTTTCCTTATAATTCTCGACACTCCCATTAGCAGCTTGCTTTACCTTGTAGATCCATTTTGAATCTACCACTAATTCACCCACCAGCTGTTAAGTGCCTATATTAATAGTGTAGTCCCTTATTATGTTAGTTTATCCCCCCTTATTGTTATTGTTGTACCCCTATAACCCCCATATTTTTATTATTGTGCCCTTACATTATTATTGTTAGGTCGGCTAGGGTTACATTGTGGCCCCATGGACTCCTATATATAGAAAGGAGGTTTTGTCATTTGTATCATCCAAGAATTGTTCATTCATGTAGTGTATTGGAGGTTACCCCCTCGAAGTGGCCTATTTCTAAGGCGTTGATATCTCTTTTATTCTATTTTTTGAGCTGGTTTCACAACATTTGGTATCAGAGATTTGGATTCTAGGGTTTTGCTGCTCCAAACAGGTCTTCATGGAATTTACGATATAAATTTTTTTCTATGAAGGTTCAGAAGCTAAAATTTTTAGAGTGCAAAGCCAAAATCCTAAGGAACATCTTCACAAAATTTCAGAGCTTGGTTCACAATATTTCGGAGATATGATCTGTTGAAGTTAGGGTTGTTTGCATGCCCCTGAATTTCACTTAAAAAGGTCATCGCAGAATTTTCGCTATAAAATTTTCTATATGAAGGTTCAGAAGCTGAAATTTTTAGAGAGTGAAGCTGAAATCCTGAGGAACATCATCGCAAAATTTCAAATCTTGGTTCGAAAATTTTTAGGAGATATGATCTGTGGAAGTTAGGTATTTTTCAGGATCCCGAATTTCATCTCAAAGAATTGATCATGGGAAAATATTCATAACTCTCTCTCTGAGCATGGATTGAGATTATGTAAAAAGGGACTAGAAGTACACAAACAGTAGTTTTCTGTCTATAAATTTCAGAGCCAAAGGAGAAAACAGTGATACGTGGCAAGTCGTACAAGTTCGCTCTACTGAACGAGTCCATAATTAGGTCATTGTGGGAGATTGGACATAACTTTGTCTTGAAGAGTCCAAATTAGGTCAGACCTATGGCATTCGAAAGAATATTTAGAGGGATACCTTAGGGTTGAATTTTAGATATTTAATATCCGAAATCATAGAGATAATTTCGTTTCAATATCGAGCTCCTAAAAAGCAAGAAAAAGGTGTGTATTTGGTTTTTAAAATTGCATAACGTTTATTTGAAAAAGCAATTTGAAGTGATTCCAAGGAATATTTTAGAATTTTTATCAGTATTATGTTCTATAATTCCTCAAAAAAATAATTCCATACCCATTAAGCCCTCAAAAATCTATACTATGATGCATGAAGAGGGAGAATTGCAGTATGATATATCAAAATTACGGTACCAAGTGCAACAAATTTCGATCTTACGAAGAGCAACCGAAGATGACATAGATGGTTTAAAAGCAGAAATGGAGGCTATGTTGGATGGTTTGAAGGATCAAATAATAGCTAATATGGATGATAAATTAGTGGAAGATCACATCGAGCATCAACAACAAGTTCTCCAACTCTCAAAGGATAACCTAACTTTGGTGCAGAATCTAATGAAACAACAAGAAGATCAACATCACATCGAAAGAAGTTCTGAAGCAGTCAAAAAAACAAGAACTCTACAAGTACGATAAATTTCAAAGTATCTCAACAAGTGGAATAACTTTCTTGTAGAAGATTCCACATAGGAGGATGAGAATTTTATACAAAAGCATCAATATCAACTGCTGAGGACAACACTTTTTTGAAGGAGATGAGCTTGTTAGGTCCCTATATTACTAGTATAGTCCCTTATTGTTGTTAGTGTAACCCCCTTATTGTTATTGTTGTACCCATGTAACCCCCATATTGTTATTATTGTGCCCTTACATTATCATTGTTAGGTCGGCTAGGATTACATTGTGGCCCCACTAGGATTACATTGTAATGCTTCAATGACTCCTATATATAGAAAGGAGGTTTTATCATTTGTATCATCCAAGAATTGTTCATTCATGTAATGTATTGGAGGTTGCCCTTTCAAAGTTCAAGTAGCTTATTTCTAAGGCATTGATATCTCTTTTTCTTCTCTATTTTTGAGTCATTCACACTCAAATATACAAATTTCAGAACACCTCCTCAAGCATTGTTTCTAACAATGGAGTCATACTTCCACCATGGCATCTACCCATGTGGGCTCCCATGTTACTTCCTCAAAGAAGATGGCTCTGTCATTGGCTATACTGTCATAAGAGCCATGTATCCAAGAACTGTACTGGGGGACTACTATTCAAGACCGCAGATGTAGACTCTACATTCTCTCGCCGCATCAAGATTCGGGCCTTACTGTGGTACGATTTCCTCCGCTAGATCTCGATGTTTGTCTCCACATGAGTGACCTCCACTCCATGAATCTCCTCCTGTGGTTGATCCACATCTATAGGCTCATCTTTGGGAACAAGAAGTTCATCCTCTGCATGCAAGTGTAGCTCCCTCTCAAGCGACAACTTCCTGGCTTTCACCTCATTGAATTTTATATCCCATCGCAAAAGTCATTTGACTGTTTGGAAAATACACAAGATATTTATGGCGTGTTTATGTGTACCCAAAAAATATCCCAACTTCTGCAGTCGATTCCAGATTCTTCCTGGCATCCTTTATCACATAAATGTAAATAGATGAGCCAAAAATTTTCAAATGAGAAATATCAAGCTTCTTATCAGTAATGGATTCTTCAGTTGTACTCATGCCAAGTACTCTATTGTTGAGATTGCAACAAGATGATGAGCTTATTGGAAAGGAGTCGCCTTCACTAAGTGGGCCTGCAGGCTATTTTTGGCGCAAGGTCTATTTTTAGACATATGGATCATGTTCTATGAGTTGCAGGATGCTATTTGTGGATGGTTGGTCAAGTCGGAAAAAATAGATGGACTTCTATTTTTAGACATATTGGGCGGAATCTATTTTTAGATTTCCAGTCTAAAAATAGATATGTCGAATATTATTAGCTTTTAATAATATTTGGACTCTAAACATTATCTTATTCTCTTGGAGCACTTCAGTTAAGTGCACAGATGTGGCACAGGAGCTGACAGAAGGAATTACGCTATTTCTGAGGGTTATGTGGAGCTATTGCATGGATACTTCAGTTAGAACTCATGTGACAGAGTTTGGTGGAGTTGATTGAGGAAGTTAATGGAGTTGTGTTCATTTTAACTAATCTAAACATAGTTGAGCTATTTGTATCTAGTTTAACTGATTGATACAATTAGTGAGAGTGGTGTGAATTAATTATTAATTAATTCACTAATTATAAACTCATTAATCAACTAAAAAATACATCAGTTAACTTCAGTGCATGGATAGTTTCATTGGAGACCAGTGCAGAGATAGGTGAAAGGGCAAGTGTGACTATCAGTTGTGACTATAAGTGATGCATGGTTTGCATCCAAAACTTAGTAGAGATTCCTATAAAGATTGCGTGAGCAAGGCTGGGGTAATACATTCTCATCAAGAGGCATTCTTCAGCAGGGATTACGCAGTAGAGGCAGGCTAAAGGCTGGCAAAGATCTGTGCATGGGATTTGCAAGATCGGGCCTGATTAGTGTGTAGCAAGTGGAGATTATACCGAGAGCTTGTGAGGAGATTTTTATGATGATTGTTACATGATCTCTATGACATATATATAATATACAGATAGTTGGGGGTTTTCAGCTTTAAGCTTTCCCATTACATACTGTGTTCATATGTGTGAATTTTTATGGTTTTAATGTGTGCATGCACTGATTTATTTCCGCATGTGATGATCAACAGAAGAGATTCTCAGACAGCATGAAGATAAAATAACAGGTAATTAGGAGAATCTCAGGATAACGTATCGTTATTCAAACTTTGACATAGTATCGTGAGCGATATTGATCATTGGAGCAATTGCAAAACATTGAAGCCAAGTGAGTTTTGTGTTGGTGGAATCTGAATTTGCAAAAGCAGTTGTTTTCGGTGTCGCTGGAGATGCTCTTCAACTGATTGTGATTGGAGTATGCCCTTGAGGGTAGCTCAAATTATATTGCATGGAAGAATAGGATGGAGGCAGTGCTGGAGGATAATGGGTTGAAGGATTTCATAAATGCAGAAATTCCAAAACCTGCTTCTAGCGATGCTGCCGCTCTTGATGCATGGGAAAAGAAGACAACAAAATGTCGAAGGATTCTGTTGGAAGGTGTGAAGGATCACATAGTGTCAAACCTTCATGGTAAATCTTCTCCATTCTTGATGTGGAAAGCTTTGACAGACTTGTTCCAAAGCAAGAGTGACCAGAGGAATTTGGCGCTCAAGGATAAGCTCAGGAAAATAAAAATGGAGAAGGGCGAGAGTATACCCAAGTAGCTCACGAAGTTCATCCAGTGCAGGGATGAGTTGGGAAGTGTGGGGGTGACTGTAGATGATGAGGGCTTGGTGAGCTTGGCTCTCCTTGGGCTTCCGAAGAGTTGGCATTCCTATCAGGACTCTGTCAATGGTCGGGAGAAATTGCCAGAATGGGAGCGACTTTGGTCGGATCTTGTACAAGAGGAGATCAGGCGGAGTACCAGGGACGAATCTTCATCAAAGGCATCTGATGAAGAGAATTGCGCTTTGGCTACCAAAGCAAAGAAGGGGAAGAGCAAAAAATCTTCTCAATCCGGTGCGAAAGGCAAGAAGCAGGACATGTCCAAGGTGAAGTGCTTTCACCGTCACCAACACGGACATTATGCCACAAATTGTCCGCAGAAGAAGAAAAATAAGCAAGCTGTTGGATCTGCAGCGGGAGAGGCCTTAGCCTCGCAGTTTGAGCTGGATTTTTCACTGATCGCATGCTTGGTATCAAGTGTGATGGGATCGGTGTGGTTCTTGGACAGCGGTGCGTCATTTCATATGACGGGAGATCGGGATTTGTTCTCAGATCTGGAGGACAAAGATTTGGGTGTGCACATCGAGATGGGCGATGATGGTAGATACAGTGAGACTGGTATCGGTACCATATCCTTTCAGAGGGAGTCTGGTAAACCCTTTGTATTGAAGGATGTCATGCATGTACCTGGATTGAAGAAGAACTTGATCTCTGTGGCGATGTTGGAGGATAAGGGGTATGATGTGGTCTTCAGCGAAGGAAAAGCCTTCCTGCGCAGTAAGACTACTGGAGAGACCCGGAATATAGGGGTTTGAACCAAGAACCTTTATCAATTACAAGTAGATGGCTGCTAGTACTGATGTAAGGTATGAGTGGTGAGCCGGATGATGGCGAGTTGTGGCACTCGAGAATTGGGCCACCTTCACCATGGAGCTTTGAAGACATCAAGAAGAAATTTTCACCGGGGCTTCCTAAAGGCACTCTACGCAGCTTAGATCACAAAAGGGGTGTACCTTGGGATGAAAGCCCCCTTTCACGAGAAGGATAGTCGCGCCACGACGATCCTTGAGAGAATTCACACAGACATGTGTGGACCTTTCTTAGTAGCTTCGACAGCAAAGCACAGGTATTATGTGATATTTGTTGATGATTTTTCTCGTAAGTGCTGGATCTTCTTCATGTAGAAGAAGAGCAAGACATACTCAAAGTTCTGTGAGTTCAAGGCACTGGTTGAGAAAGAATCGGGGAAGCAGGTGAAGGCCCTAAGGAGCGACAATGGTGGTGAATTCATCTCTAGCGAACTCAAGGACTTTTGCAGCGCAGAAGGAATTCGAAGAGAGCTCATAGCACCTCATAACCCACAGTAGAACAGTGTTGCTGAGTGGAAGAACAAAACGATCATGGGTGATGCACGAGTGATGTTGCATGATCAGGGCCTACCCATTCACTTGTGGGCAGAGGCATGCAATACTGCAGTATATGTGCAGAACCGTTGTCCTCACAGGATACTTGGCATGAGGACACCCGAGGAGGCATTTTATGGTAAGAGGCCTGATATTTCCCATTTGAGGATTTTTGGTTCACTTGTTTACATTCATATGATGAAGGATGCCAGGAAGAAGCTGGAGCCGACTATGGAGGTTGGGATATTTGTGGGGTACATTGATATGCCCCACAAATATCGTGTGTATTTTCCAGATAGTCGCAAGACTGTTGTGCGACGGAATATCAAATTTCAGGAGGAGAAAGCCATGAAGTGTTCGCTTGAGAGGGAGCCGCACTTGCATGCAGATGAGGAGCTATTAGTTCCTAAGGATGAGTCTCAGGATGTGGATCAGCCACAAGATGAGGTTCATGGAGTGGAAGAGACCACTCAGGCATCGCCAACCATTAGAGGGTGGAAGCGCACTACAGAAGCTGAGCGACTGGCTCAAGATGCAGAGAGGATTGTAGGAGCACCTACATCACAGCGCAGACAGAGACAGTCACCCGACCGGTATACTGGATACATGGCTCTTATGAGCAAGTGTATCATGATGGAGCCATCCTCTTTCGAAGAAGTTGTGGAGGACCCCGCATGGGTAGATGCCATGGTGAAAGAGTATGATTCGATTGTCATAAACAGTGCATGGGAGATTGTCCCGAGACCGGAGGGGAAATCAGTGGTGGATTCGAGATGGATCTACAAAGTGAAGCAGGCAGCTGACGGGAGTGTGGAGAAGTACAAGGAAAGATTTTTTGCCCGAGGCTTTTCACAGATAGAGGGGATCAATTATGAGGAGACCTTTGCACCTGTCGCAAGGTATTATTCCTTACAGACGATTCTTGCTCTCTCTACGCAGATGGGGTGGCACATTCATCAGATGGATGTGAAGACTGCGTTCCTCAACGGAGTGATTGAGGAGGAGGTGTACATAGAGCAGCCCGAAGGTTTTGAGATCTTCAACAGTGAGTCGCATGTGTGCAGGCTCAAGAGAGCATTGTATAGGTTGAAACAAGCACCTTGTGCTTGGTACACACAGATAGACAGTTATTTCACCGGATTTGGATTCTCCAAGAGTGAGGGGGATCCTAACCCATACCAGATTGTGGTGGAGGGTAAGTTGCTGATCATTGTACTTTATGTAGATGATTTGATTTTGACAGGTGATGAGCTGTTGATACTCTCATGCAAGGAGGATATTGCAAAAGAGTTTGAGATGAAGGACTTGGGCCTCCTTCATTATTTCCTGGGATTGAAAATTTGGCAGCGCAGTGGTGGAATGTTTGTTTCTTTGGGTAAGTATGCCCGAGAGATACTGGAGAAGTTCAACATGCATGGCTGCAAGCCTGTTGATACTCCTCTTCCTGGTGGTTGGAGGAAGGAGGATGCTACTTCAGCAGAGGTAGTGGATGCCACTGTTTATCGACAGTTGGTGGGGTCGCTTATGTATCTGGTCAATACACGATCCGACATATGCTATGTTGTGAACTAGCTTTCACAAGCTATGGTTAAGCCTACCAAGCTCTACTGGAAGGCAGGCAAGCATGTATTGAGATATATCAGAGGCACATATCTCAGAGGCACATCGGGATATGGATTGTGGCACAGACAATCGGATGAGGTGAGGCTATGTGGCTTCACGGATGCAGATTGGGCAGGGAGCCCAACGGACAGAAAGAGCACATCTGGAGGGATTTTTAGCATCAGGTCGACAATAGTTTCTTGGTACAATAGGAAGTAGAGATCCGTGGCACTCAGTTCAGTAGAGGCCGAGTATATGGCAGCGAGTTTGGCTGCATGCGAGGCTATATGGATGAGGAAGATCCTGGTCGGGTTGTTCGGTTCACACTTAGAGCCTACTGTGATTTATTGTGATAATTAGAGTTGCATCAAACTCTTAGTTAATCCAGTATTTCATGATATATCTAAACATTTTGACATCCGGTATCATCATATCAGAGATTGTGTGCAGCGGAAGATCATGTTACTTTCATACATTCCTACGGAGGATCAGGATGCTGATATCTTGACGAAGGTGTTCACTAGGAGCAAATTCGAATACCACAGGGGCAGGATAGGGGTTGCAGATAATCCATATCTTGTTGAGAGGGAGTTTTGAGATTGCAACAAGATGATGAGCTTAGTGGAAAGGAGTCGCCTTCACTAAGTGGGCCCGCAGGCTATTTTTGGCGCAAAGTCTATTTTTATACTATGTCTATTTTTAGACATATGGATCATGTTCTATGAGTTGCAGGATGCTATTTATGGATGGTTGGTCAAGTTGGAAAAATTGATGGATTTCTATTTTTAGACATATTGGGCGGAATCTATTTTTAGATTGCCAATCTAAAAATATATATGTCGAATATTATTAGCTCTTAATAATATTTGGACTCTAAAAATTATCTTATTCTCTTAGAGCACTTCAGTTAAGTGCACAGATGTGGCATAGGAGCCGACAGAAGGAATTACGCTATTCCTGAGGGTTATGTGGAGCTATTGCATGGATACTTAAGTTAGAACTCATGTGAGAGAGTTTGGTGGAGTTGATTGAGGAAGTTAATGGAGTTGTGTTCAGTTTAACTAATCTAAACATAGTTGAGCTATTTGTATCTAGTTTAACTGATTGATAAAATTAGTGAGAGTGGTGTAAATTAATTATTAATTAATTCACTAATTATAAACTCATTAATCAACTAAAGAATACATTAGTTAACTTCAGTGCATGGACAGTTTCAGTGGAGACCAGTGCAGAGATAGGTGAAAGGGCAAGTGTGACTATCAGTTGAGACTATAAGTGATGCATGGTTTGCATCCAACACTTAGTAGAGATGCCTATAAATACTGCGTGAGAAAGGCTGGGGTAATCAATTCTCATTAAGAGGCATTCTTCAGCAGGGATTGCGCAGTAGAGGCAGGCTAAAGGCTGGCAAAGATCGGTGCATGGGATTTGCAAGATCGGGCCTGATTAGTGTGTAGCAAGTGGAGATTATACTGAGAGCTTGTGAGGAGCTTTGTATGATGATTGTTACATGATCTCTATGACATATATAATATACAGATAGTTGGGGGTTTTCAGCTTTAAGCTTTCCCATTACATACCGTGTTCATATGTGTGAATTTTTATGGTTTTAATGTGTGCATGCAATTGATTTTATTTCCGCATGTGATGATCAATGGTAGAAGAGATTCTGTATTGTGCATGAAGATAAAATAGTGTGTGATCAGAAGAATCTCGGTGGATAACATATCAATTATTCAAATTTCTACATCTATGACGACAACGGTTTTACACATAAACCGCAGTGTTGCATGCTTCCGCCCACAAGTGCATCAGTAGGCCTTGGTCATGCAGCATAGCTCATGCAGCACCCACGATCGTTATGTTCTTCCTCTCTACAACCCCATTCTACTGTGGGTTATGAGGCACTTTGAGTTCTCTTCGAATTCCTTCTTTGCTACAGAAGTCTTTGAATTTGTTCAAGATATATTCACCACCGTTTTATCGCTCCATAGAGCCTTCACTTGCTTCCCCGACTCCTTCTCCACCAATGCTTTAAACTCACAGAACTTTGAGAATGTTTCACTCTTCTTTTGCATGAAGAAGATCTAGCATCTACGAGAATAGTCATCAACAAATATAACATAACACTTGTGTTTTGCTGTTGAAGCAACCAAGAAAGGTCCACACACGTCTGTGTGAATTCTCTCCAGGATCACTGAAGCACGGTTCTCCTTCTCATGAAAGGTGGTCTTCACAAAATTACCCATACTACATCCATTGCACTGATATGACTATGCAAGAGTACCCTTGGGAAGTCCAGTATAAATCTACTGCAATATCTTCAAGGTGCCATGGTGAAGATGCCCCAATCTCCTGTGCCATAATTCGCCCTCATCCCAGCTCACCACTTCTTCTGCTTTGCCCATCATTGCAACGTAGCCATCCAAATCTAGCTTGTAGAGTTTCTTAACTCAAATCCCTATCCTCTTGGTTTGACCCGTTGTTTTATGTCGCAGGAAATCTTTTCCCTCACTGAAAACAACGTCATAACCTCTGTCTTCCAACATTGCAACCGAGACCAAGTTCTTCTTCAGACCTGGAACATGCATAACATCTTTCAATAGAAATGGTTTACTTGAATCCCTCTCAAAGGTAATGGTTCCAAGTCCAATTCAACTGTATCTTCCATCATTTGGAGACCCCTCTCCTCCAAGTCACTAAACAACTCCTTGTCTCTCGTCATATGGAAAGACGCACCACTATCAAGATACCACATCGATCCCATTGAGCTTGAAACCAAGCATGAGATCATAGAGAAATAAAGTTCAAATTGTGAGGCTAAGGCCTCTCCAACTGTAGCTCCAGCAACCTTCTTGTTCTTCTTTTTTTGTGGGTAGTTAGTGGGGAGATGCCCATGTTCGTGATAGTGAAAACACTTCACTTTGGAAAAATATAGCTTCTTGCCTTTAGCCTTGGATTTTGGATGGGATTTATTCCCCTTCCCTTTCCCTGCTTTGGTAGAAAAAGTTAAATTCTCTTCATCATCATTCTTCGATGAAGAGCCATCCCTGGTACTTTAACTTATCTCCTCCTGCACAAGATCCAACTAAAGTCGCTCCCAACCCGACAGTTTCTCCCGTCCATTGACAGAGTCTTCGTAGCTATGCCAAATATTCAGAAGCCCAAGGAGAGCCAAGCTCACCAAGTCATCATCATTAAATCCCCACACTTCCCAGTTCATCCCTACAGTGGACAAACTTCGTGAGATATTTTGGGACACTGTCACCCTTCTCCATTTTTATTTTTCTGAGCTTATTTTTCAGCACAGACTTCCTCTGGTCACTGCTGCTTTGGAAAATATTTTTCAAAGCCTTCCACATTGCAAATGTTGAGATTTCAACAAGATGATGAGCTTAGTGAAAAGAGTCGCCTTCACTAAGTGGGCCCGCAGGCTATTTTTGGTGCAAGTCTATTTTTAGACTATGTCTATTTTTAGACATGTCGATCATATTCTATGAGTTGCAGGATGCTATTTGTGGATGGTTGGTTAAGTTGGAAAAATATATGGACTTCTATTTTTAGACATATTGGGCAGAATATATTTTTAGATTGCCAGTCTAAAAATATATATGTCGAATATTATTAGCTCTTAATAATATTTGGACTATAAACATTAACTTATTCTCTTGGAGCACTTCAGTTAAGTGCACAGATGTGGCACAGGAGTTGACAGAAGGAATTACGCTATTCCTAAGGGTTAAGTGGAGCTATTGCATGGAGACTTCAGTTAGAACTCATGTGACAAATTTTGGTGGAGTTGTAGAAGTTGTTAGTGGAGTTGTGTTCAGTTTAACTCAGTTAGACACAGTTGAGCTAGTTGTATCTAGTCTAACTGATTGATACACTAGTGAGAGTGGTGTGAATTAATTAATAATTAATTCACTAAATATTAAATCATTAATCAAATGAAGAATACATCAGTTAACTACAGTGCATGGACAATTTCAGTGGAGACCAGTGGAGAGATAGGTGAAAGGGCAAGATGACTATCAGTTGTGACTATAGTGATGCATTGATTGCATCCAACACAGAGTAAATATGCCAATGAGGATTTCGTGAGAAAGGCTGGACCAATTTGAGTTCATTCAGATCCATTCTTCAACAGGGATTGCGTAGTAGAGGCAGGCTAGCAGGTGGCAGAGATCGGTGCATGGATTTTCTAGATTGGGCCTGATTAGTGTGTAGAGATTGTATTGTACTGAGAGCTTGTGAGAAGCTTTGTATGAGGATTGTTACATGATCTCTATGAAATATATTATATACATATAGTTGGGTTTTTTAGCTTCAGGCTTTCCCATTAAAACACTGTGTTCATATGTGTGAATTTTTGTGGTTTCAATGTGTGCATGTAATTGATTTAATTTCCGCATATGATGATCAATAGTAGAAGAGATTCTGTATTGTGCATGAAGTTAAAATAGTGTGTGATCAGGAGAATCTTGGATGTATAATGCATTAGTTATATAATTTCTACATGGTATCAGAGCTATATTGATCATTGGAGCAATTGCAATTATTTAAGCGGTTGAGTTTTGTGTTGGGGGAATTTGAATTTGCAACAGTGTTTTCTTGGTGTCAAAGTTGAGATGTCTTTCAACGGATTGCGATTGGAGTATGCCCTTGAGGGCAGCTCGAATTATATTGCATGGAAGGACAGGACGGAGGTGGTGCTGGAGGATAATGGGTTGAAGGAGTTCATAGATGCAGAAATTCCAAAACCTGCTTCTAGCGATGCTGCCACACTTGACGCATGACAAAAGAAGACAAAAAAGTGTCGAAGGATTCTGTTGGAAGGTGTGAAGGATCACATAGTGTCCAGCCTTCATGGTAAAGCTTCTCCATTCTTGATGTGGAAATATTTGATAGATTTTTTCCAAAGCAAGAGCGACCAGAGGAAGTTGGCGCTCAAAGACAAACTCAGGAAAATAAAAATGGAGAAGGGTGAAAGTATACCCAAGTACCTCACGAAGTTTTTCCAGTGCAGGGATGAGCTGGGAAGTGTGGGGGTTACTGTAGATGAAGAGGACTTGGTGAGCTTGGCTCTCCTTGGGCTTCTGAAGAGTTGGCATTCCTATGAGGACTCTGTCAATGGTCGGGAGAAACTGCCAGGATGGGAGATACTTTAGTCGGATCTTGTGTAGGAAGAGATAAGGTGGAGTACCAGGGATGGATCCTCATCGAAGAATGAAGATGAAGAAAATTGCGCTTTGGTTTCCAAAACAAGGAAAGGGAAGGAAAAGAAAAATCCTTCTCAATCCGGTGTGAAAGGAAAGAAGCAGGACATGTCCAAGGTGAAGTGCTTTCACTGTCACCAACATGGACATTACGCCACTAATTGTCCACAGAAGAAGAAAAATAAGCAGGTTGTTGGATCTGCAGCTAGAGAGGCCTTAGCCTCATAATTTGAGCTGGATTTTTCGCTGATCGCATGCTTAGTCTCAAGTGTGATGGGATTAGTTTGGTTTCTTGATAGTGGTGCATCTTTCCATATGACCAGAGACAAAGATTTGTTTACTGATCTAGATGAGAAGGATCTTGGAGTGCACATCGAGATGGGCGAACATGATAGATAAAGTGAAACTAGTATCGGGACCATTTCCTTTGAGAGGGAGTCTGGAAAACCTTTCATCTTGAAGGATGTCATGCATGTTCCAGGATTGAAGAAGAATCTGATCTCTATGGCGATGTTGGAAGACAAGGGATATGATGTTGTCTTTAGCAAGGGAAAGGCTTTCCTATGCAGTAAGGCAACTGGTGAAACCTGGAGGATAGGGGTTTGAGTTCAGAACCTTTATCAATTGCAGGTATTTGGCTGCGTAGAAATGGCAGGCAAAGTAGAAGGAGTGGTGATCCGGGATGAGGGCGAATTGTGGCATAGGAGATTGGGCCATTTTCACCATGGTGCTTTGAAAATTTTGTAGCATATTTCTACCAGGCTTCCCAAAAGTACACTTGCATAGTCAGATCAGTGCAAGGGATGTACTTTGGGAAAATTTGTGAAAGCCAACTTTCATGAGAAGGATAGTCACGCCACAACAATCCTTGAGAGAATTCACACAGATGTGTGTGGACCTTTCTCAGTAGCTTCGACAGCAAAGCATAGGTATTATGTGATATTTGTTGATGAATTTTCTTGTAAGTGCTGGATCTTCTTCATGTAGAAGAAGAGCGAGACATTCTCAAAGTTCTGTGAGTTCAAGGCACTGGTGGAGAAAGAGTCGCGGAAGCAGGTGAAGGCTCTTAGGAGCGATAATGGTGGTGAATTCATCTCTGGCAAATTCAAATAATTTTGTAGCGTAGAAGGAATTTGAAGAGAGCTCATAGCGCCTCATAACACACAACACAATGGGGTCACAGAGCAAAAGAACAGAACAATCGTTGGTGCTGCATGGGCGATGTTTCATGATCAAGGCCTTCCCATACATCTGTGGGCCGAAGCTTGCAACATTGTGGTTTATGTGAAAAACAGTTTTCCTCATAGAGTACTTGGCATGAGTACACCCGAAGAGGCGTTTTCTGGTAAGAAGCCTGATATTTATCATTTGAAGATTTTTGGCTCACCTGTTTACATTCATGTGACGAAGGATGCCAGGAAGAAGCTGGAGCCGACCGCAAAAGTTGGGATATTTTTGGGGTACACAGAAACACCCCACAACTATCATGTGTATTTTCCAGACAGTCGGAAGATTGTTGTGTGATGGGATATCAAATTTCATGAGGAGAAAGCCATGAAGTGTCACTTGAGAGGGAGCCACACTTGCATGCAGATGAGGAGCTACTAGTTCCTAAGGATGAGCCTCAGGATGCGGATCAACCACACGAGGAGGTTCATGGAGTGGAAGAAACCACTCATGCAGTGCCAAACATCAGAGGGCAGAAGCGCACTACAGAAGATGAGCGACTGAATCAAGATGTAGCGTAGAATGTAAAAGCCCCTACATCATAGTGCAGACAGAGACAGTCACTTGGCCGATATACTGGATACATGGCTCTGATGAGCAAGTGTATCATGAAAGAACCATCTTCTTTCGAGGAAGCTGTGGAGGACCTTGCATGGGTAGATGCCATGGTGGAAGAGTATGATTCGATTGTCAGAAATAGTGCATGGGAGATTGTCCCAAGGCCGGAAGGGAAATCAGTGGTAGGTTCGAGATGGATCTACGAAGTGAAGCAAGCTACTGACGGGAGCGTCGAGAAGTCAAAGGCAAGATTTGTTGCCTGGGGATTCTCACAGATTGAGGGGATCGACTATGAAGAAGCCTTTGCACCTGTCGCACGGTATTCTTCCATATGGAGCATCCTAGCTCTCTAAGCGTAGATGGGTTGGCACATTCATCAGATGGATATGAAGACTGCGTTCCTCAACGAAGTCATTGAGGAGGAGGTTTACATAGATCAGCCTGAAGGATTCTAAATCTTCAGAAGCGAGTCGCAAGTGTGCAGACTCAAAAGAGCGTTGTATGGGCTGAAACAAGCACCTCGTGCTTGGTACACACTGATAGACAATTATTTCACTGGTCTTGGATTGACCAAGAGTGAGGCGGATCTGAACCTATACCAGATTGTGGTGGAGGGTAAGTTGTTGATCATTGTACTTTATGTAGATGACTTGATTTTGACGGGTGATGAACAGTTGATACTCTCATGCAAGGCTGATCTTGCAAAGGAGTTTGAGATGAAGGACTTGGGCTTCCTTCATTATTTCCCGGGATTGGAAATTTGGCAGCGCAGTGATGGACTATTTTTGTCTCAAGGAAATTATGCCTGGGAGATACTAGAGAAGTTCAACATGCAAGGCTGCAAGCCTATCAACACTCCTCTTCCTGGTGGTTGGAGGAAAGAGGATGCTACATCGGCAGAGGTAGTGGATGCCACTGTTTACCGACATTTGGTTGGTTCACTCATATATCTAGTCAATACATGATCAGACATATGCTATGCTGTTAACTAGCTTTCACAAGCTATGGTTAAGCCTACCAAGCTATTTTGGAAGGCGGGGAAGCATGTATTGATATATCTCAGAGGCACATTGGGATATGGATTGTGGTACAGACAGTCGGATGAGGTGATGCATGGCTTCACGGATGCAGATTGGGCAGGGAGCCCAACAGACAGAAAGAGCACATCTGGAGGGATTTTCATTATCGGGTCTACAACAGTTTCTTGGTACAATAGGAAACAGAGATTCGTGGCACTCAGTTCAGCGGAGGCCAAGTGCATGGTAGCAAGTCTGGCTGCATGCGAGGCTATATGGATGAGGAAGATTGTGGTTGGGTTGTTCGGTTCACACTTAGATCCTACTGTGATATATTGTGATAATCAGAATTGCATCAAACTCTCGGTTAATATAGTATTTCATGATAGATCTAAACACATTGAATTTTGGTATCATCATATTAGAGATTGTGTGTAGCGGAAGATCATGCTACTTTCTTACATTCCTACGGAGGATCAAGATGCAGATATCTTGACAAAGGTGCTCACCTGGAGCAAATTCGAATACCATAGAAGCAGGATCAGGATGGCAGATAATCCCTATCTTGTTGAGAGGGAGTGTTGATATTGCAACAAGATGATGAGCTTAGTGAAAAGAGTCACCTTCACTAAGTGGGCCCGCAGGCTATTTTTGGCACAAGTCTATTTTTAGACTATGTCTATTTTTAGACATGTCGATCATATTCTATGAGTTGCAGGATGCTATTTGTGGATGGTTGGTCAAGTTGGAAAAATTGATGGAATTCTATTTTTAGACATATTGGGTGGAATATATTTTTAGATTTCCAGTCTAAAAATAGATATGTCGAATATTATTAGCTCTTAATAATATTTGGACTATAAACATTAACTTATTATCTTGAAGCACTTCAATTAAGTGCACAGATGTGGCAAAGGAGATGACAGAAGGAATTACGCTATTCCTGAGGGTTAAGTGGAGCTATTGCATGGAGAATTCAGTTAGAACTCATGTGACAGAGTTTGGTGGATTTGTAGAAGTAGTTGGTGGAGTAGTGTTCAGTTTAACTCAGTTAGACACAGTTGAGCTAGTTGTATCTAATCTAACTGATTGATACACTAGTGAGAGTGGTGTGAATTAATTAATAATTAATTCAATAAATATTAACTCATTAATCAATTGAAGAATACATCAGTTAACTACAGTGCATGGACAGTTTCAGTGGAGACTAGTGGAGAGATAGGTGAAAGGGAAAGATGACTATCAATTGTGACTATAGTGATGCATTGATTGCATCCAACACAGAGTAAATATGCCAATGAGGATTGCGTGAGCAAGGCTGGACCAATTTGAGTTCATTCAGAGCCATTCTTCAGCAGGTATTTTGAAGTAGAGGCAGGCTAGCAGGTGGCAGAGATTGGTGCATGGATTTTCTAGTTCAGGCCTGATTAGTGTGTAGCGATTGTATTGTACTGAGAGCTTGTGAGAAGCTTTGTATGAGGATTGTTACATGATCTCTATGACATATATTATATACAGATAGTTGGGGTTTTTAGATTCAGGATTTCCTGTTAAAACACTATGTTCATATGTGTGAATTTTTATGGTTTCAATGTGTGCATGCAATTGATTTAATTTCCACATATGATGATCAATAGTAGAAGAGATTCTGTATTGTGCATGAAGTTAAAATAGTGTGTGATCAGGAGAATCTTGGATGTATAACGCATTAGTTATATAATTTCTACAGCAAATGGAGTGGATTTTCCATGAATTCTTGACACAATATGGTCCTTCACACCTTCCAACAAAATTATTCTTGTCTTTGCTACCTTCTTTTGCCATGCGTCAAGTCCTGCAACATCGCTAGAAGCAGGCTTAGGAACATCGCTATTGATGAACTCCTTCAGCCCATTATCTTCAAGCATTGCCTCCATCCTATCCTTCCAGGCTATGTAATTTGAGCTACCATCAAGGGCATACTCCAAATGCAACCCATTGAAATAAATTTCAATGAATACTCAACTATCGCACCAAGAAATTTCTGCAGCAAATTCAAATTGTCCACCAGCACAAAACTCATCAATTATTCACAATTGCAATCTACAGTGACCAATACTTCTCTGATACCATGTAAAAATTTATTAATATTGATGTATTACCAGATCCTCTTGATCTCACAATATTTATCTTCTTGCAAAATATAGAATCCTTCCACTATTGATCTTGTAGAAATTTAAAACTCAATTGCAAACACATGTGAATAAATTCAATTGCACATGACACAATTTTTTAACACAAAAGCTTAAAGCTAAAAACCCCAAATATCATATATTATGTATATCAATGGAATCATGTAATAATCTCATACAAATATTAGTACATCAAGCTATCAGTACAATGTAGATTCATTACACACTGTCATGCAGAAATTTGCACTTCCATGCACCAATTTCTTGCCTCCTGACAACTTGCCTCCATTGCGCAATCCCTGCTCAAGAAGAACCCTGAATGAATTCTACCTTACCTTTTTTACTATGAAATACTCATAGGCATATCCAATGTGTGTGTGGATGCATTTAATGCTCCACTATAGTCACAACTAATAGTCCATTACACCCTTTCACCTATCTCTCCACTGGGTCTCCACTGGATCTGACATGCAAGTAATTAACTATTGTATTTCTTCAATTTCAAGTAAGACATTGCTTGTGAATTAATTAAATAATTAATTCACTCATCTATCACTAGTGTATGTTCATTTACAACTAGCACAACTGAGTTTAACTCACTGAACTTAGTTAAACTAAATAACAACTCACATAACTTCTCTTCCAACTCTGTTACAACTGTGTCACACTCAATTAAAAATAATTCCATCATGCATGAGTCACCAACCAACCTTGGAATTCAAAATTCCTTCAATCAAATGGTTTTCCACATCAGTTAACTGAAATCAGGTGCTTCAAGAGAATAAGTTATTATTTATTGTCTTATTATTGTTAAGGGCTAATAATAATCGACATGCATTCTAATTTTAGACATGCGATCTATAAATAGATTTCGCCCATACATCTAAAAATAGAAACTCATCAAAAAATACTTTTTTTCTCAACAATCTAGAATCAGCCTCCTGCTAATTTTATATTTTTCTCAACATGTCTAAAAATAGACATACACCTAAAATTAGCCCGCGGGCCCCACTTAGTGAAGGTTATTAATTTTCACTAAGCTGATCATCTTGTTGAATCTCAACACTATGAACACTTTTGAAGATCCGAAAAGCCGCAAATAAATGCAGAGAACCAAAAAGCTGCCATTACCCGGACTCTGTCCACAACACAGGTTTTATTAACAAGTCCGAAAAATGTTTAAACAGGTCCTCTGGGTGACGATCCATAATGCCTTGTTTCATCAAAAGGACCAGGGGTTCAAGAATAATGGAAAGCAACAATGGATCGTGATCAATAAAGATCATACAATTAATCCCACAACATCAAGGTTTTCATTAAAGACAGGGTAAAGAAAATAATGAATTATACAGTAGCAGCACAGGCAGAGACGAAGAAAAAATCAAATAAGAAGGGTTAAAGAAGGAAATGACAGTGACAGTAAAGGCAGTAAAGAGAAAACAGTTAGAAGATACAGATGAAGACAAATTTGAGATTAAAGGACAAATAAAAGTTTAAATACTAATAATAGCTTAAAGACAAATCATCAAAGAAAGATAGATCCGAATGACAAGGCTACTCAGCCTTTACTTCTTCCAAATCACATTTACCACCTACAGCTTAAATATTGATAAAAGCAAATACCTCAGTTATTGTTTTCAGTCATAGATATTTTTAGCAACTCAGAAGTTATTGTAAAAGTTAATAAAGCCAAATAGTAAAAAATGTCCTAAAGTTAGCTCAATGGTTAAGTTAAAAGTTATTATTACAGCGAGTTAGTCAATGATATTTTGCCTTGGGCCTTGCATGGTCTCAAAGGTCAAGATTACATTTACTCTATAATAACTACAGACTGAAATCCTAGATTAGGGCAACCTGCTCATCTGTAGATAAACACTTCATGTATTGTTCATTTTTTATTGTTAGTTGGCTGTTTGTTTATTGGTTAATTGGATAATTGCTAAACTGGATTTGATAAGACTCTCAGTTGCAGAGACTATTGCATTGGAGTATTGTAACTATTTTGGACATCCATAATACAAGCACGTTCACGGGATTCTCGAGCTATGTTAATGGTGATGTTATCCCTCTTTGTCATTGTTTCTCCTTTGTTTACCATATTTTACTTCACCTCTCTGATAACTGAACATAAATTTTAGATTAAGATATGTTTTTTGGGCACCTTAACTCTGTCTATTTCCATTATATTTATGTTTTCTTCTACAAGGTCTGATTAAAGAATTCAGGGGTGTCCTGCTCTTTGGTATTACTGGACTATTTTCTTAAAGGCCTTCTTTGAAGTCAAGTTAAAGAATTTAGGGGTGTCCTGCTCTTTAATTTCAATGAATTGTTATCTTGAATGTTTTCTTTGTCTGAAAGTAATAGCTAAAGAATTCAGGGGTTTCCCGCTCTTTAGGATTGCTGGATTTTTGTCTTAAAGGTTTTCTTAGTAGAGTTTTGGCTAAAGAATTCATGGGTGTCCTGCTCTTTAGTTTCTCTTAAACAGTTATCTTAAAGGATTTTCTTGTTGAAGTATAGTTAAAGGATTCATAGTTTCCCTTTAGTTTTACTGAATTCACATTTTGTTGTCATCTCATATTCATTTTAACCTAAAAAATCCACTTGATATAGTTAGCTTGCCCTATGAAAACCCTTGCAGAGTTGATGTACAATTAAAACCTTTTATGACTCCATAGACCAATGGATTAATGCTTCCCACAATCTATATGATCAACCTACAATCAATCAATTAATCAATCAATCAATCAAACAAACAAAACAAAACAATCCTAAAACTTCATAATTAGCCTAAAATCAGAAAAATAAGCATCAATATAAATCAATTTAGCATAAACATAGATAGAGCCCTCTCTGAGCCCAGGAAGGCTAGGTCCTTGGACTCCAAATTGCTTTGATGTGGTTCTCTACAGATTTGTTTTTTCCAATCTTCAAAATCACGAGGAGAAAACAAGTGTCGAAAATGAACTGATGCAGGGAACCCTTCACCCACATCCAGGAATGGAAGAGGCGCTCCCCCTCCTCTAGATATTTGTGTTCCTTCTTCGAAATGTTTGTGGTGGAAACAATGGAATTGGGCTCTATATCAATAATATTCTTCCCTTTGTCATTCCCCTTATCAGGTTTTGACTCAAAGGAAAAACTTGCATCTGATTTGGAAGCCTTCAGCTCGACCACCACAGAGTACTCAGACCGACACTCACTTGTGTTGTGAGTGGAGATCTTATGGAACTCACAAAACTTTGATGTGTCCTTATTTGGCTTTGCGGTCACCTTGCCTTGGATTTGTACTTTGTTTTATGGTTTGGGGGTGCATTTCCCTTGCCTCTGATTCACAGATCCAAAGTCTCACTTATTATGTTTGAATTTATGGTCAACCTTGGTAGCATACCGATTTTCTGCACCAAGCGAGGAGATGTTGAGGAACTCTATTTCCTCCTGAATGAATATGTGTAGACAGTTGTGGTACTTCAACACATCTTGATCTCTTTGCTGCTGCAGGGTAGTTCATTGTATGTACTTATCCTCATAGCTCCTCACGAGATAATATTATTCATTGATAGTTTCTCAGAAAGAATTCCAAGTGGGTGTAGTCGAGAACAAGGAGGTTTCCCTCTCATCCTTTTTCTCACAGTAAGTTTCCCTCCAGTCCTTGACATAGGGGGCGTCTTTGAGGAGTGAGAAAGTAATCGTTTCCCGATTGGAAAAGCCATAAATCGAGAAATATCCTTCTAATAGATTCAACTATATATCTACAACATCTGCATCTGTTTGGCCCTCAAATATGGGAATGTCAAATTTTAATTTTACCTTAAAAGGAGTGGTGCCTCCAGAGTGGTTATTAAATAAAGGTGTGCCATTGGTGGGTAGCCGTTGAAGGATTTGGGCAAAGTTATCCATCATAGAATTCCTTTATTTCTTGAGGGCCTCCTCGAGCAATATTTTGATAGGATATATTGCTCCCTCGTCTTTCTTTTCTTCTGCCATGGGATGTCATTGGGGTCTGTGAGTCTGATCTTGCAAAGGCTTAATCAGATCAAGCCCTAGGTAAGGAGTTGGCCTACTTTGACAACTCAATATAGTTGGATCCTTTGCTGGTGGGTGTTCTTGATCTGTTAGTCCATGATTCGATTAGTTGTGGCTTATTGCATGCTGTCTAGGATTAACTCTATTTGTGTGAGTTGTTCTGCAATGTCAGATGTGTCCATCAATTGTGGAAAGTAGGGATGAAGTCGGTCCACATTGAACACTGGGTGTAGACCAAGGAATGGTGGAATACTAAGCTCGAAGGCATTATCCCCTACCACCTTGGTGATGATGTATGGCCCATATCGGAGTGCACGAAGCTTGTGGTGGGGCCCAATGAGGCGCTGCTTCTACAAATGTAGCCAAAATTTTTCACCCACCTAGAGCTTATGTGGCACCCGATGCTGATCATGTTGTTTTTTTAAATTAGCATTAGCTATGTCCAATATTTCATGGTTCTGTTGACAACTATGATGAATGTGTTCAATGAAGTTGTTTTCCTTGTCAACTTCGGACTGGACATTAATAGAATCTGCCTAAGCAGCTGCAAATGGTATGGCCAAATCAATGGGACATAGTGGCTAGAATCCCAAGCCCTCCTGAAAGGGGTTATGGCCAGTTGAGCTATGGAGAGCCCGGTTATAGCTGTGCTAGACATAGGGGAGGCTTTCATCCCATTTGTGTAGATGCTTCGAGTTGTACATGTAGAGAATGTGTACGGTCGTCTTATTGATGAGTTCTGTTTCGCCATCAGTTTAGGGGTTGGAAATTTGTGGACTTAGTGAGCTTGGTGTCCAACATCGACTAGAGACTTGACCAAAATCTACTGAGGAAATTGTTATCCCGATATCAGATAATGGACTGTGGGATCCCAAAGTGTACCCACACTTGTTCAAAAAAGAGTTTAGTAGTCGCTTTTGCTGCAATATTCTTTTTGCGGTCGCCATAATGGACATTTTATAGAATTTATCAAATACCACAAAAATGTAGTCATTTCCATGGTTGGTAGAAGGAAGGCCCGAAATGTAATCCATGGAGATGGATTCCCAAGGTTGACTAGGGTTAGGGAGTGGAGTATATAAGACTTTCTTCTTGATGGTCGGTTTGGAAATGGTGTAGGAAATGCATGATTTGATGTACTTCCCAACAGCATGTCAAAGGTTCAGCCAATATAAATACTTCTTCATTACTGCAACTGTTTTCTCGACCCCAAAATGTCCAACGACCCGACTGCAGTGTGCTTCCAAAATCATCTTGGCACAATCGCTTGAAGGAACACAAAGGTATCCCAGGTGGAATATAGTGCATCATGGAGGTGAAAATTTGGAACATTCTTACCCTCCAAGAGCGTCTGGTATGTGTTTTTGAATTCTGGATCACTTTTGTAGAGATGCGACCAACCCGAAGTCTCCTAACCACAATATTTGAGCACAATGGTTAGCACCACAATCAACAACTAACTGAGGAAATATGAAACATTATTGATGCTGACCTTCTTGTACTTGATGTTCAAATGGAACTATTGTAGGTATGTGGAACATTTATGATATAGATCTTTATGCAAATCCCTTGTTTTTGTATGAACTGCAAGGGTTGGTGATATGTGTGGATGACCATTTTGTTCCCCAAAGTGTAATGATTCCATTTTTGGAAAACCTGCACAATGGAATACATTTCTTTGTCATATGTGGGATACTTTAGCATTGTGTTTAAATGTGTCTCGCTATGATATTCCACTAGATTCCCTTGCTAAGTAAGTATTGCCCCAATAGCATAGTCAGAGGCATTTGTATCGATCTCAAATGGTTGTTGCAATTCTGGTAATGTTAGCACTAGTGCAGAGCAAAGGTGATGCTTCAACTCTACAAACTCCTTCTGTTGAGATTAAGACCAAAATAATTTTTCTTTCACTCCTCCCTTGGTGACTTGACTCAAAGGCCAAGTGATATGAGAGAACCCTAATATGAACCTGCATAGAAATTAGGAAGACCCAGAAAGGTGTGGAGCTCTGTTAGAGTGGTTGGGGTTGGTCAATCACAAATGACATGGATCTTGGCTGGGTCCACATGAACCCCCTTCTCATCAATAATGTATCCCAGATATTGAACTTGGGTCATTCTAAAAGTGCATTTCTACAATTTGGCACACAAATTTTGTTACCACAGTGTTTGGAGGACCTGCCAAATATGGTGGAGATGCTCTTTCCAACTCTGGATGAAGATTGAGATGTCTTCCAAATACACCACCATGAATGAGTTGGTGAATGGTCGTAAGATGTCTTCCATCAACCTCATGAAGGTTGTGAGAGAATTCATCAACCCGAAAGACATTAAAAACCATTCAAAAAGGCCCTCCTTAGCTTTGAAGGTAGTCTTCCACACATCAGAGGGTTTGAATTGTACCTAGTGATACCCGGACTTCAAGTCGATCTTGCTGAAATATTTGGCCCCATTGAGTTGATCCAGAAGGTCATCAATCTGTAGGATCAAATACCTATTCAGGAAAGTGATATTGTTTAGTGCCCTATAGTCAATACAAAGTCTCCATGTCCCATCCTTCTTCTGCACCAACACGATCGGGCTCCCACAGGGCGATGAACTCGGTTGGATGTGACCTTTCTGCATCAGCTCTGAATCTACCTATTGATTTTGTTGTTCTCCAAAATAGAGCACTGATAGATCGGTCCATTGGGTAGTGGCACTCCTGGGGTTTTATTTATGGAGTGCTTGACTTGAAAATGTAAAGGTACCCCTACGGGTGAGGTAAATATGTCCCCATAATCCTCCACGACCTTTTCCATCTGTTATTGTCATCCAGATGAGACCTATTTGGAGGTCGTGGCTACATTCTTCTTCTTGACCTAAGGATGGATAATCATGAAAAAAAAATTCCCAATTTTTAAAATGATCTTACTGTATTATTTTGCAATGATAAAAGAGATGGTGGTAGGCAGTGCTACCTTAAGTATCCTGTACAACTTATTGCCCAAAGTAACAAAATAGGCACGAGCCTAGACTCATACACAACATGTCACTTCCACAAGTATGGTTAGCCTAATAATACATCACAAACATCAATAGGATCTGTAATATCCCCAAATGGGAACAAGAAGCAATACTAAAAAATATTTCATATAAATAACGTAGTTTAGAAAAGTAAGAGCAGAAGACCAATATGGAGACCCTTCTTTAACATTTATAACATCAAATCATATGTACAATGAAGCAATATCCTCAATATGGAGACTTGAAATAGAAGTCTCCAATGAAGAAATATCCTCAAAAAGAGGTGCAACAACCATACAAATGAGCAGAAACTTCCTTGACAACGTTATTTTTATTAGGTTGCAACAGTTGTTGATTACAACTTATATCTAGAGAAAAATAATGCTTGAATAGTTATATTTATGACAGATCGATACACTATAGATTCTCTACTTCAAATACCCCTTGGGGTTTTCAGCAATACATGAAGCACATGGTGTAGATTTGAGATCTAAAGCTGCAGATCTGTAGAAATATTCAGATTTACAGGAATATTCAGATTTGATCTGATGTACACAATAGAATGACCCTCTGCAATGGATCTCAAAGGTGTAGGGTAGATTCCCAATCACATGAGAAATACCCCTCCAAAATTTTATGTCGAAAGTCCCTACAACAACACCTACAGAAAAACGTAGATCTGGAAGATAAACTGCGCTATAGGGTTTAAGATCAGTTTGGCCTGATGCCAAGATGTGGATTTGATGCTCCAATGATCCAATACTGTCTTGCCAATGGAATATAATACTTTCCCACTGAAAAGAGGCACTATATTTTCCTAGATCTGAATAGATCTAGCCTCCACTTGTTGCAGGTTACAAAGACAACCAAACCCTCAATAGGATCTGCGTTGTAGTTGGAAGAAGAAGCTTGGCCTTCAGCTTGATAGTGGAGAATAAATTCAAAACTCTTCCAAGAGGCCTCTCAAGGAAAGAGATGGGATTCCTAAGTAGGAGATCCTTGTGCTAAAAAACACTATTCTCTGCTAAATAACAAGGAGAATGAGATATGTCTAAACAGACAATATACTCTGAAAAATGTAATCACATCAACAACCTTCTCATGCTGTCCTCCTCTTCCTTTTATAAGGTTGAGAGATTGCGAAACCCTAAACCATCCCAATGAAATGGCTTCTTTCACATGTGCCACCTCCAACTAAAACTGCGCCGTGCCTTAATGAGGATCACTCCTTCTAGCTAGCACTGTTGATTTGGTCATGGTTGACCCTGTCAAATGTCTTAGCCCCTTTCACATACAAGGGTGTTTATTTAAATATCCCAGACTTAGCTTTGTTCACATGTGGCATTGATTTATTTTTTTATTTAGGAGTTTTTTATAATCCTCCTTTACACATTTATTCATGAAACAGTAAAGTAAAACAAAATTGAGTATTCCCATTAGCTTGGGATAATTAGGAATATTACAGTCCTCCCCTCCAAAATGTTGCTTGTCCTCAAGCAACTGATAAGGTGAATGCTGCAGTACTTCTCCTCCTCCATTGGTAACACTGTCATGAATTAAGCCTCCTTCACAAGCTAAGTGTTCACCAATCCATCCATCCGTGACTTGCTCCTCCAAATTTCTCATGAGATGCAAATAGCTCATCCCATAAGGGAACAATAGATCACATGAAACAAACATGTTTTTCCCAATGCTCTCCCTGAAATATGAAACATAAGGTACATGGAGAGTACCCATCCCATAGGGCACTTGCATACCTTCCCTCCTTCCTCCATACATCCCCATAAAAAGTACAAGTACATCATCAATATATGGGATCAAAACAATGTACATATAAATAGAAATTTGTGCATATGGAGGTGCGTCATAGTCCCACATGTGGAACCAGCGCAGGGTATCTCATGCCTGCATCAGATCTAGATGTGGTAAGTGGTTCTCCCACCACTTACTTGCTGCCCATACCATCTCACAATAGCTGAAAGGGTGAGATATATTAGGTGCCTTAGAGAAGCACCCATCATGTTGCAAAATATTCCTCTTTCCTCCCAGGGGGTGGCCAAATTCAGAAATTTTTGTGGCCCAATATTTGCCATGAAGCTTACAAGATATAACACTCCTCCTTGGAGTCATGGCCTGCATAAACATGGTGAAATAATTCATAAAATCACAATATAAAACATGTGTAACAAGAACATGCTCTTCACCAACAATTCTCCTCATATCAATGGAGTAGTGCATGGATCTCTCCCCCTCCTCAAGAAGAGAAAGAGAAGGTTGATTTAACTCTTCCATAGAATTATGTTGCTGCTCCATCTCCACATGGTTCATGCATCTTTGACAATGCTGATATGTTTCTTTTTCAAATCCCTCCCAATAGTGGCTCCTCAAGATTATGTTGTTGAGCTTCATAGAATATGTGTGGCTGAAATAGAACTCTTCATAAGCCCTTTGTAGTAGCTTCTCCTTGAGCTTGGAGGCTCTAGATAAGAAGATCCTACCATGATTATAGATGAATTCATCTACGATTGAATAGATTTCATTATATAGCAAGTCATCAAGAACCATGCAAGTGTGAATATCCTTGGAATATTCCACCAACAGTTGGGATTTCCAATATGGATCTAACCTCTCCAACAATGACAGCGCTGATAATGTGTCAATTGAAATGTTTGCCATGTTGTTGCTCTTTCCTTTGACATATCCTATGCCAAAGGTGTATGTTGGAAGGTCATGCCTCCCATTTCTCTCCTCCTTGACATATCCCATGCCAAAGGTATAAGGTGGAAGGTTGCCATTCCTTCCTTGCTACCCTTCTTGCATATGCACATGCTTAAAAGAAAATGAAGGTTATTGGAAGTTAGTCCCCCATGGAAGGCTATCATCTATCCAAAACCTTCTTGGTTTTGCCAATGCATGCATGTGTGACCACCATCTCACATCATGTATGGGAGAGTGCTCTCCCAATAAGTTTGTCTCATGATTCTCCATAGTCAAGGATTGCCTTCCTTGTTCCATGATGGTGCCATTATTCATTCTTGCAACATATTTCTCAACGCGGTATGAGATGAAACAATGGATATAAGGGAAAAATAATTTCTCTCTCCTTGAGCCTTCCCCATACCCTCAGCGCTATAGTATGGTATTCTAGTGCTTCCTTCCTTGAATCTATGAAAGGAGCATCAATGCATGAAACATCTTTCATCAAATCTGAATCAGGTGGCCTCCCAAGTGGTATACCACATGATAATGATGTCTCCTGGCTCATTCCCATGTGAAAAACATATGGGAACATCTTATGACTGCTTCCACTGCACAATTCCATCTCTGATTTTTGTGTGGAAGTCTCATTATAATGGGGAATTACTCTTATGGATGAAAGAGTGCTTCTGATTGGAGCAATTTCCCCATATTATTCTCCATGTAATAGAGGATCACCTCCCATCATATCAGTGCTATGATCCTTCATCTTCTCTCCTTCACCCACCTTCTGCAAGATCTCACAGTCTAAGGTGCTCCCTTTAGATGTAGTTAACTCATGAACACCCATCATCTCCTTGGTGTCAAGAGCCTTGATCACAAAGGGCTGATTTGCCATAGTGTGTGTCCCCAAAACTGGATGCAATTTTGGGACACATTCCTTCCATTGTCTTGTCTCATTGTCTATCATCATAGACACATGCTGCTCATTCTTTTCATGTGTAAGATCCTTGGGGCCTTCTTACAAAGATACAAGAGCCCTCTTAGTGGAAGCAATGGCTTCATCTCCATCTCCCAATAAAAATAGATCTCCTCCTGCTGTCATAGCACTAGAGGATATTTCCATCTCTACCTCTTTCTCCTCCTCATCAATATAGAATGCCTCATCATTAAGAGATCCTTTCTCATGATCTCTTCTTGAAAAAGGAACACTCATGTCTTCCTCTTGAGAATAATGTTCTCGCTGAAGTGGGGACTTTTCCCTTGGAAAAACATGTAGCAGATATTTAACCCTTTCAACAATGCTCTAGAATGGAGTTATCCTCATGGATCCTTCCATCTCATGAAAAGGTTCTGAATTCTTGGGCTTAGTTTGCTTACCCAAGGAAGTTTCAGATGGCTCAGCATCAAATCTTTTCACTAACCTCCTAGTGAACTTTGCATAAGTAGAGATGTTTACATTTTTCAATGAAGAAGATTCAAATAACCACCAGGCATAAGCCTTACCTTGGAGGTGCAGCGCTGCTACTCTTACGGCCTCTCCTTCTGTGACTTGATGCAACTAGAAATATCTGTCCAAATTCTTCACCCAAAACTTGGCTGAGCTCTCAGGTGATCCATCAAATGTAGGTAGAAAGTCTCTACCCAAAGTGTGTTGTATGCACCATCTTCCTCTTTTGTATATGCTGGATCTTCTTTCTTCTTTGAGTTGACAAAAAATTGGGAAGCTTAGATGCTCTTTGAATCTTTTATATTGAGATTCATATTCTTGGAGATAGTCACCAAGAGTCTCCTCTTTCGGTGTCCCTCCCTTTGCTTCCCCTCTTGTTAGGAATGTAGGCATGCTAAAACGTTGTAGATATGGTTGTGTGGCTGAATGCTCACACACATAAGAAGAATAACTGGGGCTTTCTTCATGTGCAAATCTCTGCAAAGGATCTGCAAGTATTTCATTCCTCATTTCCCTGATTTCACTTTTCAGCTCATGCATAGTTTGGAACAGAGTTTTTAAGAACTCTTTCCCTTTCATTATTCCAGATAAAGGGGTTTGAACCTTATCTTCTTTGTCTTCTAAGTAATCAATATTCTCCTTTAGTCTTTTATTTTCATGAAAAGACATATTGGCTTCTTAGAATGCACAGGCTTTGCCAAGATGATTGCTCCGATACCACTGTAATATCCCCAAATGGGAACAAGCAGCAATACTAAACAATATTGCACATAAATAATGTAGTTTAGCAAAGTAAGAGCAAGAGGCCAATATGGAGACCCTTCTTCAACATTTATAACAGGAAATCAGATGTACAATGAATCCCATACAATGTATAACAGGAAATAGAAGTCTCCAATGAAGTATCCTCAACAAAGAGGTGCAACAACCATACAAATGACCAGAAACTGCCTTGACAACATTATTTTTATTACGCTGCAACAACTATTGATTACAACTTAGATCTAGAGAAAAATAATGCATGAATAGTCAGATCTATGACAAATCTATACACCATAGAGTCTCTACTTCAAATACCCCTTGGGTTTTCAGCAATACATGAAGCACATGGAGTAGGTCTGAGATCTAAAGCTGCAGATTTGCAGAAATATTCACATTTACAGGAATATTCAGATCTGATCTGATGTATACAATAGAATGACTCTCTGTAATGGATCTCAAAGGCGAAGGACAGATTCCCAATCACATGAGAAAGACCCCTCCAAAATGTATGCCACAAGTCCTTGCAACAAATCCTACAGAAAAACGCAGATCTGGAAGATAAACTGCGCTGTAGGGTTTAAGATCAGTTTGGCCTGATGCCAAGATGTGGATCTGATGCTCCAATGATCCAATACTCTCTTTCCAATGGAATATAAGACTTTCCCACTGAAAAGAGGCACTAGATTTTCCTCGATCTGAATAGATCTAGCCTACACTTGCTATAGCTTACAAAGACAACCAAACCCTCAAAAGGATCTGCATTGTAGTTGGAAGAAGAAGCTTGGCCTTCAACCTGATAGTGGATAAGAAATGCAAAACTCTTCCAAGAGGCCTCTCAAGGAAAGAGATGGGATTCCTAAGCAGGAGATCCTTGTGCTAAACAACACTATTCTCTGCTAAACAACAAGGAGAATGAGATATGTCTAAACAGAAAATATACTCTGAAAAATGTAATCACATCAACAACCTTCTCATGCTGTCCTCCTCTTCCTTTTATAATATTGAAAGCTTGAAAAACCCTAAACCATCCTAATGAAATGACTTCTTTCACATGTGCCACCTCCAAATAAAAATGCATTGTGCCTTAATGAGGATCACTCCTTCTAGCCAGCGCTGTTGATTTGGTCATGGTTGACCCAGTCAAATGTCTCAGCCCCTTTCAAATATAAGGGTGTTTATTTAAATAACCCAGATTTAGCTTTGTTCACATGTGGCATTGATTTATTTTCTTATTTAGGAGTTTTTTATAATCCTCCTTTACACTTTTATTCATGAAACAGTAAAGTAAAACAAAATTGAGTACTCCCATTAGCTTGAGCTAATTAGGAATATTACAGGATCGATGTCACATAATACATTATTCGTGAAGGGCTTGATGTTGTAGGGAAGGCGACATTGATGGCTGACGTAGAGAACTTCTCCTTGGTGAAGACACCCAATCGTGTATGACTATGGGTGTGCTGTTGTTAACAGGCCCAAATACTTCACAACCTCTACTAAAATTATTTTATTTTGAAGAGGCACTCCCCCTCCTCTATATCTTCGGGTTCCTCCTTCTAGATCTTAGTGGTGAAAACAATGGCGTTGGGCTCCACATCAATAATATACTTCCCTTTTTCATTCCTCTTGTCAGGTTCTGACTCAGAGTTAGAACATGCATATGATTAGGAAGCCTTTAGGTTGGCCACCATTGACTGCTTAGCCCGACACTCACTTGTGTTGTGAGTGGAGCTCTTATGGAACTCACACCACTTTCTCGTGTCCTTCTTTGGCTTTGTGGTGTTTTTATTTTCTTGTGGCTTTGGTGGGTTGTCATGGTCTACCCTGCCTTAGCTTTTTCCTTTGTTCTGTGGTTTGGGGGCACCTTTATCTTTCTTCTGATTCACAGATCCAAAGTCATGCTTCTTCTGTTTGAATTTCTTCACAATCTTAGTAGCATACCGGTATGATGCGCCAAGAGAGGAGATGTCGAGGAACTCCATTTTCTCCTGAAAGTATATGTGCAGACAACTATGGTACTTCAACACCAAATGTTTCTCTGAATATTTGATACCCAACTTTGTGCGTAGGGTATGGAACAAATTCACAACTCATGCACATCTTGATCCCTTTGTTGCCACATCGTAGTCCATTGTATGTACTTGTCCTCATAGCTCCCAAAGGGATAATATTGTTCCTTGATGGTTTCTCAGAAAGAATTCCAAGTGGGCATGGCTGAGAACTGGGAGGTTTACCTCTCATCCTTTTGATCAAAGTAGGATTCCCAACAATCCTTGACATGGGGGTGACTTTGAAGAGTGAAAAAATAATATTTTCCTTATTGGAAAAGTCATGAACTGAGAAATATCATTATAAAATATTCAATCGTCTATTTACGACGTTTGCATCTATTTGGCCCTTATATATGGGAATGCCAAATTTTACTTGTACCTTAAAAGGAGTGGCGCCTCTAGTGTTATGAAACTAGCTCCAAAAATAGAAGAAAAGAGAGATCAACGCCTTAGAAATCAACCACTTTGAGGGGGAAACCTCCAATACATTACACAAATGAATAATTCTTGGATGATACAAATGAAAAAACCTCCATTCTATATATAGGAGTCCATGGGGCTACAATGTAATCCTAGTGGGGCCACAATGTAATCCTAGCTGACCTAAAAATAATAATGTAAGGGAACAATAATAACAATATGGGGGTTACAGGGGTACAACAATAACAATAAGGGGGTTACACTAACAACAATAAGAGAATATACTAGTAATATAAGGACCTAACATGCTCCTCTCCTTCAAAAAAGTGTTGTCCTCAATGCTTGAGTAGCTCTGGATGCTTTTGTATAAAATTCTCATCCTCCCATGTAGAATCTTTAGTGGGTAAGTTCTTCCATTTGATGAGATACTCTGAAATTGATCCATTTCGTAGCTGTCGAGTTCTTGTTTCTGTGGCTGCTTCAGGTTCCAATATGGTTTTTCCTTCCTCATCAAGTTCTGGCAATATTGTTTAAAATGGAAGTTTGTCCCCTATAACCTTTTTTAAGCATGAAACATGGAAAATTGGATGTACTTACGAAGAAGCAAGAAGCTCCAATTTGTATGCCATAGTACCCATCTTTTGCAACACCTTGTAAGGACCATAGTACTTTGGCGATAATTTATTATCCTTCTTAGCTTGCTTGAGGGACATTTGTATGTATGGTTTTAGCCATAAAAATACCCAGTCTCTCACATCAAAAATTCTCTCATTGTGATGTTGATTTTCCTGTTGTTTCATTCAATTTTGTGCCAAATTTAGGTTATCCTTTAAGAGTTGGAGAACTTCTTGTTGATGCACGATTTGATCCTCCACTGCTTGAACCCTAGAATTTTCCCTTAAAGAAGATGTGATGGATGGTGGATGATACCCATAAAGTGCCATAAATGGGGTCATTTTTGCTGCAGTATGGAAGGAATTGTTATACCACCAATCATCGAGAGGTAACCACTTGACCCATTGTGCTTGCTTATCAGATACAAAACAAAGAAGATATACTTACAAACATTTATTCACTATCTCTGTTTGACCATCGGATTGAGGATGATAAGATGAGCTATGAGCTAGTTGAGTATCCAAACAAAAAAATAATTCCATCCAAAAATTTCCTGTAAAAATGGGATCTCTGTCACTTACAATAATCTTTGGGTTTCCATGTAGCTTTTGAATTTTTTCCATAAATGCAGTTGCAACTGTACTTGATTTAAATGGATGAGATAATGCACAAAAGTGTGCATACTTGGTAATTCTATCAACTACCACCATGATGACACTCCTTCCTTCAGACTTAGGTAAACTTGTGATAAAATCCATTGAAATGTCCTCCCAACATTAACTTGGAATGGATAAAGGTTGTAGAAGACCTGGGGTCTTCATTGTCTCAATTTTATTTTGCTGGCAAACAAAACATTCCCCCACAAAATTTTGAATATCAGATTTAAGGCCATCCCAAAAAAATTCTTTCTTCACCCTATGGTAAGTTTTTAAAAATCCCAAGTGTCCTCCTAAAGGAGAAGTGTGCAATTCCAAAAGAATATTTTGTTTTAGTTGCGAATTCTTGCAAATATATAAGCGATCTTTGTACCATAAGGAATCATTTTTCTAACTAAATGTATCAAATGTACTAGGATCTTGCTGCAACTTTTGAATGAGTGTCCACAATTCTTCGTCCTTCTTCCATTCATCCCTTGCTTCAGTTATCCAATCTGGTTGGATAATAGAAATGGCACAAAACAATGCTTCTACCTCTTCATCCTTTCTTGAGAGTGCATTTGCAACAAAATTTAGCTTCCCTTTTTTGTAGATGATTTCAAAGTCATAACCCAACATCTTTGTGACCCATTTTTTCTTCTCTTCTAAAGATAGTCTTTGTTCCAAAAATTGTTTAAGACTATCATGATTAGTTTTTACCTTGAAGTGTCTTCCCATTAGGTTAAGGTCTCCATTTATTTAGTGCATGTAGTATTGCCAAAATTTCCTTCTCATAAATATCCTTTTGTAAATACTTTCCTTTGATTGAATGACTTTCAAAAGCAATGGGTCTTCCTTCTTGCATTAAAACAACACCAATTCCATTTCTTGAGGCATCACATTCCTTAATAAAGGTTTTTGTGAAGTCTGGCATAGCTAAGACTGGTGCTAGGCACATTGCCTCTTTAAGATGTTCAAAGGCCTTAGTTGCTTCAGGAGTCCATGAAAATGCATCTTTCTTCAATAATGTTGTTAGAGGTGCTGCTATTCTCCCATAATTCTTAACAAACTTGCGATAATACCTGTTAACCCGAGAAATCCTCGCAATTGATTTATGGTTGTGGGGACTTTCCATTCCTTAATGGCTTTAATTTTGTTAGGGTCTACCTTAACACCCTCGTGAGATACAATATGACCCAGATATTCCACCTCTTGTACTCCAAAGAAACATTTGGATGTTTTTGCATATAATTGTTTCTCCTACAATAGTTTGAGCACCATGTCAAGATGTTGAACATGATCCTTCCAAGACCTGCTGTAGATTAGTATATCATCAAAAAATACTAGCACAAATTTTCTAAGGAAGGGTTTGAAAATGGAATTCATCAACCCTTGAAATGTAGAAGGTGCATTGGTAAGGCCAAAAAGCATGACCAAAAATTCGTAATGACCCTCATGAGTTCGGAATGTTGTTCTCGGAATATCTTTAGTCTTCATTCTAATTTGATGATATCCTGAACGAAGCTCCAACTTGGTAAAATAAATTGCTCCATGTAATTCATCCAATAATTCATCAATCACAGGAATGGGAAATTTATCTTTAATGGTGAGCTTATTGAGCTCCCTATAATCAGGACACATGCACCATGATCCATCCTTCTTGTGTACCAATACTACAGGAGCAGAGAAAGAACTTTGACTAGGTTGAATTATACCCGCCTCTAACATTTCTGCAATCATACGTTCAATTTCGCTCTTTTGGAAGTAAGGATATCTATAAGGTCGGATGTTTGGAGGAACACTTCCTGGAATCAAATGAATAGCATGATCATGATCACGAATAGGTGGGAGTCCTTTGGGAGTTTCAAACACCTTGGAATGATTGTCCAAGACTTGTTGGAGATCTACAGAAATAGATGATTTTGATGTTGAAACTTCTAGTGAGCATAATTGTGCAATTACGCCTCGTTGTTCTTTCTTTAGAAGCTTTGTCATGACATTAGAGCTTATTATCCTTCCTGGCTTCCCTTCAATACCCCGTAATTCGACTTCCTTTCCTTCTGAAAAAAATTTCAAGAAAAGTTCTTGAAAATTAAAGCTACCGTCCCCAAAGATTGTAACCATTGTACTCCTAGTACAACATCAGCACCTCCCATAGGAATGGAAAGCATTGGACTAGTCAATACATATTCCCCCATGGCTAGCTTTATATTATGGCATTTTCCAGAGCAATTTATAGTTCCTCCATTTGCAACCATCACTTGACATTCTGGTGCTGGGTATAGGAAACAATTTAATTCCTTGGCTACCTTACAATGAATAAAATTATAGGTGCTACCTGAATCAATCAACACTATTACCTTTTTCTTCTTGATATGTCCTTCTATCTTGAGAGTTTGAGGAGTGGTAATTCCTGCCAGTGCATTACACGATATGGTCGGATTCATTTCTTCCTCTTCTAGGGGTGGTTCCTGGTGTATATCCTCTTCTTGTTCATTTTCTTCTTCTTCTTCACAATCTATGTAAATTAATTTCTTCTCAGCACACTTATGACCTTTAGTGTATTTGCTATCACAACTGTAGCAAAGCCCTTTTGCTCTTTTTTCTTCCAATTGTTGTGGTGTCAACCTTGTAGGTTGTGGAAATCTAGGCGTAGCAACACTTCCTTCTTTATAGAATTGAGTGGTAGGCTTCCTTGTCGCCATAATTTTACATTCCACTTTTCTTGCCAACCTGAATGCCTTCTCCAATGAATCAGGTTCCAAAACGCGAACTTCATGTTGGATGTTATCCTTTAAAGTGCCTAGGAAGAGATCAATCCTGTGTTCCTCTGTAAGATCAGTTACCCTTATATTCATTTTTTGGAAGTCCTCAATGTGCTGCCCCACTAAACCCTTTTGTTTGAGATTTATCAATTGGGTAAAGAAGGTGTTGCTCTTTGTATCCTCATAATGTGCTATCATTTCCTCCGTAAAAATTGACCAAGTGAAAATTTTTTTACGGGAGCAAAGCCATTGATACCATACAAATGTATTTTGTTCTAAATGTAAAGTTGCAATGCGTACCTTTTGTGTGTTTTGCACGTTATGGAGATCAAAATATTGCTCCATCTGTAGTATCCATGTTACAGGATCCTTTCCATCAAACTTCCTCATATCCATTTTTGGAATATGGTGGTTCTTTCCTCCAACATTAGAGTTTATGAAATCATGATTAACATTTATTTTGTTCTCATCGTGAGTTTCCTCTACTATCTTTTCACCATTAGGAAACATTTCTTGTATCAACTTTGTCAAACCTTCCTTTAAACCTTCCATGTCTTCCTTCAAACCTTCCATTTTTCTTCCATACACATTCTTGGAAACCATCACCCTTCCTGCCAAAGCCTTTCTTCAAACCTTCCATCTTAGCTTCCATGCTTTTCTTTAAAACATCCATTTCATTTTTTGCTGCTCTTTGTGAGAGTGAAATTTGATGCACTTGCTCTTGTAATTTTGATAGATCATGTTGCAATTATTCATCTTCATTAGTCATAGTAGAGTACTCTGAGGGCTTAATGGGTGTTAAATTCTTCTTAGGACGCATTTTAGAACCAAATACTGATATATATCCTCAATAGGCCTTTGGAATCACTTAAAAATTATTTTTCAAACAAGACTTATGCAATTTGAAAAAAAAATACACACCTTTTTCTTGATTTTGAGGAACTCGATATTGGCCCAGATTATATATATGGGTTTGGATCTTCAATATATAGAAATTTGGCCTAAAGTATCCCTCTGAATCTTCTTGATGAAGCGAACTTCTACGACTTACCACGTGTCACTTTTTCCTCGTTTGGCTATGAACTTGATAGACAAGAAACTACAGTCTATGCAATTGCTTCAAATTTTTACATCATTCCAATCCGATGCTCAGAGAGAGAGTTATGAAGATTTTCCCACGATAACCTCTTTGAGATTAAATTTGGGAGCCTGAAAAAGGCCTAAATTCCACAGATCATATCTCCCGAAAAATACTAGTCAAAAAAAGTTGCCCGACGTTTCCTAGAGTTGCGGCTTCGCTCTGTGAAAATTTAAGCTTAAGACCCTTGCGAGAAAAAATGTTATATGAGAAATTTAAACGGAAGTGGCCACGATGGCCGGTTTAGGTTAAATTCGGGAGCTTGCAAAAATCCCCTAACACACAGTCATATCTCCAGAAAATATTGCGAACCAAGATGCGAAAGTTTTCCATGACACTCCTTAGGTTCAACTTTGCTCTAAAAATTTCAACTTCGAACGCGTTGAAAAAACGTATAGCGAAAATGCCCGATGACTGTTTGGAGCAGCGAAACCCTAGAATCCAAAGCCTCTGATACCAAATGTTGTGTAACCAACTCCAAAAAGAGAAGAAAAGAGCTATCAACGCCTTAGAAATAAGCCACTTCGAGGGGGCAACCTCCAATACATTACATGAATGAACAATTCTTGGATGATACAAATGACAAAACCTCCTTTCTATATATAGGAGTCCATGGGGCCACAATGTAATCCTGGTGGGGCGCAATGTAATCCTAGCCGACCTAACAATAATAATGTAAGGGCACAATAATAACAATATGGGGGTTACAGGGTACATCGATAACAATAGAAGTTATTATAACAACGATACAAGGACTATACTAATCGTATAAGGACACTTTATCTACGGTGGTAGCACAGATGATGGTGTGTCACACCGGTAGGTGGCCGTTGAAGGATTTGAGCAAAGTTATCCATCATCCCGTTCCTTTGTTTCTCGAGAGCCTCCTCGAGCAGTATTTTGATAGGATCTCCTGCTCCCTCGTCTTTCTTTTCTTCCGCCATGGGAGGTCGTCGGGGTTTGCGAGGCTGATCTTGCAAGGGTTCAACCAGATCGAGCCCTAACTCCTTATACCCGGACCGCGTTGGGGACATGCAAAGAAATATCGAGGATCGAGAAAGAACGGACCACTCCAGTACCACTAATCTGGGCTGCAAGAACACAACAAAATACATAAATAAAAATAAACACAAAGATGTAACATGAATAACACTTCATTTCATTAATGTCAAATCTTTTGAAATATGCTTACAAATTGAATGGAAGTGAACTAGCTCAAGTGATGGTTTCTTATCTCTAAGAAGAGATGTGGCGACTACATGCCTCTGAACTGTGTTACAATGAGGCTCAAGGGCCTTTTTATTATTTAACAACATGGGAAAACCCTAAAAAACCAAATCCCTAACCCTAGGAGATGGAACACCAAGAGTTTATGGGTCTCGTTGGCATTAGTTGGGCAACCAACTTCCTGGGATCATAACTTGGTCATATTATCTCCATTTGGCATGTATGATATATTGTCGAAAAGAGCTCTTCAAGTACTACGTGTTTCACTGTAGGCCCCTATCTATGGCTATAGGTCTGTTGCAAACCTCAAAAAAACTTCGTTTAAGGTTCAAAACCGCTCTAGAAGTTTAGGACCTGGATCATTATCCCCTTTGTCGCTTGGGGTAATGTAGATAGGGGGCCTCTTTGGGATTTGGGGTTGGTGAATATTTGAACTTAGTGGTAGATTGTGTTGTTCCTCGAGGCACTCATGTATTTGAACTTAGAAGCTAGACAACACTTCTAGTCTCCTACGCTTGGGTGAAAGATAGAAGTTGGTCTTGGTGATATTGTGCAATTGGGGTGATGTTTTGACAATGCAACTAGGCATGGGTTGGGAACTTGTGGCCAATCGATGGACCATGGAGGATGGGTGGGTGAAATGGAAGATTACAGGGGTGTGGCGCTACCTTTGAGGGTGAACTAGCTCATAACCATATTCTGTCTCCTGGTCGTGCGCACATTCCACCCTCTTTGGATTCTCTGAACTTGTAGTTGCATAATGTTACTAGGCACTTGGAGGAATTGGTTCAACACTGACATGATGATCACAATGAAGTGATATATTTTGTGAAATATCTCCAGTATAATCAGTGTGATATCCTTGATTGTTTGGATTCTCTTTAGTGGGGTCAAAGGCAGAAAAATGAGTGGCTTGAGCAGATTGAGGGGTGTATTTATCATCTAGAATTCCATGTTCACGGTGACCCTAGACCTCCAGAGATTCCTCGTGACAAGCCTACACCGATAATTCCTCATGATCCTTGATGATGATGGGTTTCATATTCATTCTCGACATGTTTTGAGCTCTTTGGTCATTTTGTTTATGAATACTACGTAAATTTTGGCTTTTTGCTCTTAGTTTTTTATGTTTCCCTCTTGGCCAGTAAATTTGGTACAAGTGAGGTTGGGAGACCAGTGATGTTCATGCCAACCTATTGTAATGTTTTGATGAATTGGTCGAACAAAAAAACAACCTATCATTTTTAAATATATTCAAGTAAAAAATATATTAAATGACTTAATAATCTATCAAATTTATAATCTATATATTTTACAATGACTTGAGGTATTGTAAGAAATTTAGGAGTTATGCATTCCCTAGATTCTTTGGATATATATGGACATCATACATGGCACTTGTTTTTTCCTTTAGCATAATAAATTTCTCCATTCCATAGTTTGTACAACTCATTCCTCCTATTTTGAAGGCCTCAATTTGTTCAAAGGGAATAAAAAAATTTTCAAATTGAAGATGCTTGTGTCAGAATAACTCCCATATCACAATTTGTGAAATCAAACAAATTGTTAGGAGTTCCTTTAGCATTTTCCTAGCTATTTTTTTTTGTGTTATTCAAGAAATTGATCCACCATGAATATTCAAGCTATTGTTCAAGAATGAATAGTGTTGCTCGCAGAGCCTATTGGACATAGATAATGATATTTTACTACACAAAGTCAATGTATAGCCTAGACACACCAAAGCACGAATATAGAAAGACAAGCTCAAACAAAGATGACAATACACATGGTTAGACGAGTCAAATTACATAGAATACAACAAAGCAATTGCACATAATTATGCAAAATTGAAGAGAAATCTGATCATTCCCTTTGAACATATTCAAATGAAATACAATTAGAGCCTAAATACAATAGAGTGGAAATAGAGAAAAGGGAGCTCAAATAGATCTCAATTGTACACAACACAATGAAACCAAATTGTTCACAATGCAAGCAAAGCCAAAGGAGTTAAAACACACACATATAATGTTATTTCACTAATAAAGTCAAATGTAAAGTGGAGAACTAACTAATTACTTTGATAAGCCATAAAATTTTCTTCGTTATACCTCTATTTGAAATTCCTAGCACCATTATTCTTAAGTGCAAAAGAGATTTAGTGTCATTACTAAGTGAAGGAGATCTCAATGTAATTATGGTGTCACATACACCTCAATGTAGTGCTTTATGAATCCCTATATCAAAGTACATTTTAGTCAGTACCACCCACAAATGTATATCAAAGTACATTTTAGTCAGTACCACCCACAATCCATTTGTGCTTACTTAGAAAACCTTATAATTTCTAAAACTAGTTCGTATAAGTATCCTTACATAAATCCCTAATGTGATGTCAATGGTATACCACAATAATGAATACTACATATTAAGATTTACTTGCACCCATCAAACATGAAATTTATTCTAATTACAATAAAAGTGATAAAAATAAATATAAAATAAAGCCTTATAAATTGTTCCAAAGTGTTCTTCATAACTTCTTTTTTTCTACATTAAAATTTCAAATAAAACAATAATAATAATTAATACAACCTGTTAGAGTCAGCCTTTGCAGCCTTCCTTCAGTGATCAAAAATGCTCTTACAAAGTGATTTTAAAGGTGTCAAGGTCAAATTTTGTCATTTCACTGAGTCTTCAAGCAAAATTTGATCACTAGGCATTAGGTCTAGGGTTTGCTTTCACTTCTTCCAAAGTTGTCCAAATGTCAGTCCACGTCACCATTCAGCTGAGTGTATCATCATTCACGGGGTTGCCGTCATCATGTCAGGTTCCAAAGAGTCATTTTACATCTCGTTCATGCTTCAGTTGTGCCTAGGTAAGGTCCATTTCCCTCTCCTAGGGTTTTGGAGGTAATTTCTCTTGGACGGTCAAATAATCGGAAAAACTTGTATCCTGATGTTCAAACACCTTCCCATATCCTTAATATACCTCATTAAACACTTCCCATCACTGAGATCCCCCAAATTCCTCATTTTTGCACAAACCCTAGTTTCTAGCCACAACTTGGCAATTTCCTAGGCTAGGCCTGTGTTTTGCCCTTTTGGACCCCTTCCCCTCACTCAATCTCTGTGATTCCACTTCCCCATGCTTCCTAACATCCCTCCCTACTTCCCAAAATTTCCCCAAGAATTTAGAAGCCCTTTATCCCCTTCATTTCGCTTCATTTCGACAAAATTCCTTGTTTCACACATCGGGGTAAGTTTCACTCAAAAGATGTTTCAGAGCAATCAAAGATGAATTTTGGAAAACTGAGAGAGGTTTTTGTCCACAACATCCCAAGGAAGAAAAACCTCCTTCACTTTTTACACAGGTATCATGGTTTTAGAGAAATGTCAAAAATTCCGTTTCCTCAGGAGAATTGAATGCACCTCTGAAGTGACCTTGGGAAAATCAATTTTTCTCCTAGCATGTTTGGCCAAATGACTTGCTTGATGAGTCAAATGATAACTAGACAGAAAGACCTTTCCAATGAGATATCATGAGCTCAATTTGGAGTTGAGGAAGACCTTCAAAAGTTGATTGCAACAGCGCTCTGCCTTGAGGCAGCCTCATTCTGCTCATTTTGACTAGTGTTGGGAGATTTAATTTTTGACAGGGTAAATGGAATAAAAATTGCATAATTCCACTTGTGTTGGAACGTAGACTCCAATAGCTTTCCAACGAGCCATCACACGCTTAATTTGGACACCGGGAAGGCCTCGAAAAACTTCCCGAAAAATGCACTATGTGGCAAGAGGCTGCGCGACCCACGCAGAGGCCGAGCGACCCACCTGGGCTGCGCGACCCACGCAGAGTCAGTTCAGCAGTGTAGGTTTGCAGGTGCGCGACCCACCTGGGCTGCGCGACCCACGCAGAGCCTGCGCGACCCACGCAAACACAGGGTTTCGAAGTTTAGTTTGAGCGCCCAGTTTGGCTTGGAATCGACTCAAGTTGCCTTCAAACAGGTTTCTATCCATTGTTTGATGTTTTTGAACGCATTTGTGGCATCATGGGTGGTTTCCAATATGCAAATGAAGGATTTAAAACCCCACAGTTATAAGATTATTGTTTTCAGGGTTTGAAATGAAAATGAATGGTGTAAAGAGTGTGTTTGCTATCTTAAACAGTGATATGGTCAGCCTTCTATATAACATCAAAATCAATTTGCTCTCATACCCATAATACCACTGCTACCATTGTTATTGTTATACCATGTTTAAACCCTTTGAGTCACATTGCCCATGTTTGTAATGAGTCACATTGCCCAATGTTAGCATATGCTCATGTCTTTGTTTCAAATGGCCCATTGAAACCTTTATGGTCATAACTCGTAGACAAACATATCACTGATTAATACCATGCTCTCCTTTGACTAGATGTGTTCAAACTTTTGAAGGTTGCCTGCTCCTATTTGGTCAAAATTTCATTTGCATTCAAAACAGAGATGGTGCCTTTTCAGTCCATTTAAAGCTGAGATTTTATCCATAATTTGATTCCTTGATAGTGCTTTGGCGGTGGGATATTGGTTGAGTGTTAAACATACATCCTAATTTTGCTTTCACTGCATTCATATCAGCATACACATTGCCAAAAGTTTGATCAGAGATATGTCAGAGACAGAGTCAGAATATGAGACAGGGTCAGGCAGTGATTCGGTGGCTGAAGGTAATGTGCCACGGAGTTCTCGCAGAGAAAACAAAAGTGGTGATCATCGCAGAGAGGAGCCTACTTCTTTGGCTCGGTTGCAGGCATGTCCATTAGCTATGGATTGTTTTCGATTCTTATCATGTTTCAGGTTTTGTGAGATGGTTGTACAAACCCGACCTCATCGTGAATTAGCACGTCTGTTTGTTCTTCATTTACAGGGTGATCGGGTAAACCTTGCTGGGGTTGATTTCATTGTATCACCTTTGACTATTGCTCAAGCCACCGGCATACCGAACATAGGCGAGGAATGGAGCAAGGGTAAGCAGTTAGAGAAATTTCACTATGAGCCATACATTAAAACTGGATATGTGGCTTACTTGAGCAGAGTTTTTCCATTCAGATTCTTGAGAGATGAGTATGCACCACTCATGAGGCTCATTATTCAGTATTTCAGTTGTGAGGGCAGATATGCTCGTCTTTTCTCATATCATGTTCGTTTGCTGATGCACTTCACAAGGGTGCGTATGATGAATATTCCGTATTTCATATACCGCAACATAGAGAGGATGGTTACATTTGTGCAGAAGAAGACGAGCCCAGTGCAGCAGTACAAGAGTATATATCATTTCGCTTTGATCAAAATCTTGGTGTCTCATCAGTTGGCAGAGCAGGGCATCACTTGGGAGGATTTCATTTCTAGAGACTTTTTCAGAGTGCCACAGCAGCCTCCTGAGGCAGTTCATGATGCAGGAGAACCCTCACACCAGCCGGACATGCTTGAGGTTGGGCATATCATTACTCCTTTGGTTCAGACATATCAGCGAGGCCACAGGGCCTTATTTGCAGCGACACGGCGGGTACTATCTCCACGTGAGGTGGAAGGGGTCCTACCGACTTCATCGACACGGCGAGTACTATCTCCACGTGATGTGGAAAGGGTCTCGTTTTCTTCTCCAGTGCAGGTACAGGTACAAGACAGGGGCAAGAGGCCCATGCATGATGAGGGCCCATCAGGAGGCCGGGACACCGATATGACAGTCATTGATGTTGATACGGGCTCTCCTAGCTCGAAGCTGAGGGAAGTTATCCAGGAGCAAAGGGCCGAGAATGACCAGCTGAAAGACCAATTGCAGAAGGCTCAGTGGGTGATTAACTATTTGGAGCAGCGCAACAAACAGTTCGAGGATGAGCTCACATTTTATGAGGTGCGCCAAATCCGTGAGGACAGACAGTGGAATCGAAAGAGACCCGGTGACATGACACCAGCTGACAGAGATACTGTACTCACGCGGGTGAATATACATCTGGAGAAGTTGTTGGCGAAGGCCAATCGAGACAAAGACATGCTTCGCCACATGAAAGGCCATTACTGGGCTCGCATGCATGTTTGCAAAGCGAGGATGAGGATCATGAAGAGGAGGTTGCGTAAGGCACTTCGGCGACGGAAAAGGCCTAATCCACTTCGGATTTTGGCCGAGGCTTCATTGACTGGGCAAGACACATGATGGAGGACCTCCGCTCCGAATTTGGACAAATTCGGAGAAAATTTTGTCGTTTCTAAATTTTTGGTCTTAAAAACAGGTTTTGTAGCTACGTGGGTCGCGCGCTCATGCGCTCGCATTTTTTTGAGGCACTTGCTGGAGGAGATTTTTACATTTTTGGATTTGTCATGGTTAAATATGCATCCTCTGAAGTCAACTTAGCATTTTAACAAAATCTGGATGGTCAAACAGCTCAAAAACACCATAAAAAACACCTTGCTGCCACCTTTTGCACCAGCAGGAAGTACCTCTGGGAGAATGAGGTTTTGAAGGGTCAAATCAACTCCAAATTCAGAAATTCCACTTGGGTTGGAGAGGTTGGACTCTTGGGATACTTTTGATACTATTGTACATACTTTTCATATTTTGGCTAAGGAAAGATCAGGGGTTTTGCGGCACTTGTTGGGATCCTTGTGGTGTTCTGTTCTTGATGATGTTTCTCCTTTGTTTACTGTAAGTTTCTTCATGCTTAATGTTGCCATCCTTTCATTATGCTTCTGAACTAAATTGAATGAGTGAAATAAGGTTGAATCCATTGTTTACAGTGCTTAGCCTTTGAATTCAGTTAGTTCTATATGTTTTCAGCTGTTTGGAGAGGATCCAAGTTCTTCTTTGCCCTCTTCAGCTCCTCGTCGGCCTAATCTATCCATAAATCCAATTTAAAGCATCAAGATCATCACCTACCTCGCCCCAGCTTGAACTCTGCAAAGGTCTGACCTTATCCCCGGACCCAAAATTTGTTTTCCCATTACTCCAGCGAAAAACCCAAAAACCAAAAATCAAACATACCTATCTCTTTACTAGCCTAAAATCAGTTCTTATTGTAAGTCATCTCGCATCCTATTGTTTATTTTCTCGAGATTGACGGAGAGAGCCCTCTCTTGTCCTCGTAGGGCTAGCTACGAGGCTGAGCGTGGTTTGATGTAGCCTTGAGTTTTACTTCATTTCAGCCTGAGGTAGATTTGAGTGCTAACACAACCATAAAAATGAAAAAAAATTATAATAAAAAAATAAAACAAATTTTCCAAAAAAATTAAAAATGACAATACCTTCGCAAAAAATAAAACAAAAATTTATAATAATATAATTCCACACTACAAAACAGTGAATCAAAGTAATCTAACAAAATTGGATCACGTATTTTAATCATATAAGAAAGTATAATACAATGAATCCAAATAGTTAAACAAGATTGAATTACATATTCTAAACGTGTAAGAAATAATATTCAAAATTTTTAATTAAAATTAAACGTGTAAGAAATAATATTCAAAATTTTTAATTAAAATTAAAAACTTAACGTATATATAATTTTTTATAACAATAACTATATTTACCAACCTATTAATCTTTGAACATTAGGTTGTACTACCGTGTTTATTATTTTTTAAATTAATTTTTGTTAATGTTGATGTGTAAGTACGTGAATACACGTGTTTGTAACTTTATATGGTGGTTGGAAAAAGTTTATCATCAAATAAAATGTCGAGAGAATGACGTGGTGGCCATAGGGTCATTTTTAATCGCTTCTTTCTGTTTTTTTAATGCGGCCTTTTTCTTTTAGAAAAATTGAACAAGTAAGAAAAATATGTGAAATAAAATGTTCAATTTTAACTTTTTAAAAATAAAGTTTGAATATTTCCTTTTAATATGTTAAATTATAGTTTAAACAAATGGATAGAAAAACACTTTCTAGGGTTTTTTTTTTATTTAATTTTTTTAATTTATTTAAAATTTTATATAAGATTATAATAATTAAAATTAAAAATCAAATTTTATTGGGAAAATTATTGAGAAGGGTTAAACTTAAGTTTTACAAATTTACATTCTGAAATACATATGTTATTGTTATTAAAGCAACCTGTGTATGCTATTGTTATTAAAGCAACTTGCTTATGTACGCTATTTCAGATAAAGAAACCATCATATATCATGGTTACTATTTTTTCATGTATTTTATTAGATGATAATCTACAATCATTGAATTAATAGATTAATTACTTTTCAGTATGCAGTAAAGAACATAAAGAAATCACAACAAATGAACAACACATGAAGAAAACAAAGATTTTAGTTGGAAACCTAATGTGGGAGAACACCACCATTATTGTTGTCTCTATCTTTTTTATTATAAAAAAAAATCTTCTTACATTTATACCGATGCAGACTCTTCAGTACGCAGGAACCCACCTGTAGAAGGCAACAACCTTCTGTCATTTTCCAGCACCCACTAGAAGGGAGCTACAACCCCTTGACTTGTTTACCAACTCCTACCAGAAGGGAGCTCCTACCCCCTTTCTGAAGGCTGCAACCCTCAACTCACTGTGGACCACTTTTTAGAATATTTTAGAGTCAAACAATCATTAAAAAATATGTAGGCCACCTTTCATCAATTTTCAAACTAGACCCATATCAACAATAATGTCAAATTGAAGCACTAAATCTGAGACACTGTAGCACTGCAAATTAATTGAATTTATGAAGCATCACATCACTGAATGTAGAACCCAACCAGAAACAACAAATATCAATTTGTGTACGCAACTATACTAAATAATTCTCACCTATGTGTGCGCCTCCTCCATATAACTCCCACATACAACTCTTAAATTGCTGCAAACTGAATCATTAATAATTGTAATCACTGGACCATTTACTTAATCAATCATAAACTACTGAACCAATCATGAATCACCAAACTATGGCATCCTAAGTAACCAATATTTAAATCATGAACAAGTAAACTGGTTAATAATGTCAGATAGAGATCATCAAGATAGAGACATCATCGACATATAATAACAATTATAATAGAATTGATCAAATGTCATCATTAATCCATACAGAAAAATCTTGGCTCATATACACGACATGCATGAAACATATCAGTGTATCTACGCGACTACCATGCGTAACATCCACATACAGATTTCAACATACTGAAATATTCACATAAATTATACGCGACTAGCCACAAATAGATCTGCGTATGTATGTGACTATCCAAAGAAAAACCTCCATATATATCTGAAAATTTTCGTTGCAAAATACAACTTCACTTTCCACAACCTTTACTATCAAAACTATAGACTTCTAAATACAACATCATTATAAGCACATATCTATCATTGTTAGTTACTTAGACATTTGTAATGAATAAATCAATCAAGCATATATGTCAACATACTTCAAATCTTTCAGATGTCAGTCTTATCCTTGCTCCATGGTGCACCGCCGTTTCAGATCAAATCATGTTGAAAAGTCAACAAGAAATGTGAGTCTAATTTAATTTTCCCTTAATTAAATTGGACATCTTATCTCATAATAACTTGTAATAGTTAGTTGAGTGTGATAGACTCAGTTAGCTCATGAAATTTGAGTTGAGGGTGGTTAGTGAGGCACGTAGAGTGATTCTATTTGTTTTAGAGTCCAAGTTGTAGTTAGTGTATTAGTTTAATGGATGAGAAATTAGTTAACTCAATTAAGTGAGTTAAAGTCAGTTTAACTAGTTGTAACTGATTGTTGTACTAGTGAAAAGTCAAGTGAATTAAATCAGATTTAATTCACATGCAGTGATTTGTCAAGTGACTAATGATTTACTATTAATAGTTGCATGCATGTCAGTTCAGATGAATACCCAGTTGAGACAGAGGTTAAAGGGATGTTATCTATCAGTTGTATTATGAGTAAATTGCAGACGCACAATTAGACAACCATAGGATTGCCCATGATGTATTGCACAATTTTGGATGGTTGAATTTCCTAATTAATAGGGATCAATTGTTCTTATAATTGCGCAAGCAAGGCAGGCTGAGCAGAGGCAGGAAATTGGCTAAGTGTTGGTCGATTTTGTCTGGATCAGTGTGAGACAGTTGGTAGAGTGCAACAGACTCTTGTGAGAAGAGTGCATTGTAATTGTTTCATGATTCCTTGGTTTTATACAATAGAGATAGAGGGGTTTTGAGCAGATTTCTTTCCCCAGAAAATTTCACGTGTTGTGGATTTTATTCTTTCTCTTACTTGGTGTGATTGTGCGATCATGTTTAATTTCCAAAAATTAATTATAGAAGGATTCAGTATCTTCCTCTAGAATATTGCATGATCAGATTGAATCCATTGGTATACATATGGTTTGTATAATTTCTACAAATCATTCATAGACAACCCAATGCTTGCACACCCAACACCTTGATCTCCATCTCTTTATATAGTATTTGCCTTAGCCAATACCACAGGTAAATACCTTAGCAATTTCTTTAGTATTCCTTGACGGGATCAAATAATCATTGTTGCTCTGATTACTATGGGCCAATACCATGTTAATGACCCCTGGTATCCAGATTACCATGGTTCAGATTTTGTACGCGAATTTTCTTAACAAGAGTTGCTTATGTATGCGACCCTTTTTTATAGGACCCACATATACTTTCTCAAACTTCATCTTTGTCATTCACATATTTTTGAACTGTTGATTTTGTGTTCATAGCCTTATTATCATTTGTACCAATCTTTATGAGTTCCATGATAACATAATGTTGACATATTTATTAAGTAAGTTGTCATCAAGGACAACATATTAGCCATCATGCCAACATCCCCTTTTGGACTTGATGGCAACCATTTTGGTGTTTGGACACCACCTACAAATACACCTGCAAAAATCAAGTCTTTTCTCAAAACATACGAAGATTCTCTCCACCCAACACTAAGATTCTCTCCTCCAAACACCAAACTTCTCTCCCCCTTTGACATCAAGGACAAAGGGACAAACTAGGATGAAGGAAGGACTTCCCTTAGAATGTTGATTGTTGTAGGTCTGATCTATTGAATACACATACTACATACTAACCATGCTCCCCCTCAGCATGTGATGAAATTTCTGAAGGTATTCAATAGAGTACAAGACTTGATGACTCAACCAAATGGCATTTCCTTTGACCAAGGACTCATGATTATATCAATCACCCAACATAGAGGGGTTACATATTACATCAATTTCCCAAAATAATGGGATTGACCCCAATAGCCCATATATGAGTGAATTTTATCAAATTTACAACATGGGTCTTTACATGAACTTTACAACAAGAGACAAATATGACATTTATAACCAAAACGAGGACCTCAACAATGAGGTATTAAGACCATGATAGTCACCAGCAACCACCATAGACCATATAGAAGCCTGCAACATGAACATATGATCTGACCAACATTGATGGAAGATGGGGCAATGTAGCAATGAACATTTCATGCAATAAATCAGAATTAGGTTTAAGTGCTTTAATTTCATTAGTTTAAATAGTTTGTTGATTAAGACGATTAGAAATATTAATGAATAGTCTCCTGTAAGGGAGCCTTAATATTTCTTACACTTGTCACACTGTCTTTAGATTTCATTTTGTTAAATGACTAAATAGGTGTTGGAGATCCTAATGAAAGACCTCCTGTAACAGAACTTTGGCATTTCTTCACCTAGTTTAGTTTAGTTTGTCTCTAAGTCCATATATATTGGATGATCCTCGAAGTTTACTTACCCAGATTGATAGTAAATAAAACTCTAATTTACATCCGCATTTTAGACTAAACATTTTGGCACCGTTGCTGGGGAGGATGATTTAGAGATATACTTAAGAAGTCATTTTTATTGCAATTTCTTTTTATGGACTAATTTGTGAAACCTGGTGATAGCAGGATCTTCATAAAGGAGTTTTAAAGTTGAGCTTTTGATTTTTCTTTTCATTCTTAGTTAGTTTCAAATTCAGTTTTTTAAACCCCTCATTTCTTACTAATTCATCAACGGATGAGAAATTTGAAGATGTTAAACATGTACTTCTTGGAGAGCAAGGATAATATTGACGACTGGTTTCAAAAGAACCTTGCACCAAATCCAAGGATCAAATAGGTTACTCACATCTTTGCAAACAATCAGGTAAAAATTTTAAATCTTGATGTGAGCATTTTCAAATTCTTAGTCTGTAGGTGGCTTCATTGGAAGCATTCTTTTACCTAGGAAATAAAAAAAAATCTTTCAAGCAAGTTAGATAGAATAAATTAGGAAAATAAAATGAGATCGTTATCGTTAGAAGTTTTTAGTCTTATTTTCAACAATAAAAAAATAATAAATCATCATGAATAAATGAATAAATTCAATGGCACAGTAAGAGTTGCTTCATCATTGCATTTCTATATCTTGTTTTTGTATCACGGGTAAGCCAAGAGCTTGATTATCGGAAAGCGTTGTCTTCCGAGAGTCTAAACGCCCCCGCGACATTTCAGAAAGAGTATATACAATGTGAGGTTTTGTCGCAAATCTTGATTATGTTTATTATCCATCCACGCTAACCTGCAGAAATAAAATTAATTCAAGAAATTAGTATGCTCTCTTCCTACACTTCGAGCAATCAGGAAGATCATAAAATCTATTGAATTATTTAAAAAATAACAAAAAAATCTTGCTGGAAATTTAATTGCAGATCTGCTACCGATCGTTTGAGTCCTAATAAAAAAAATCTTCTCTTGTATAAATATGTTCTTCGTTCTCAGTGGCTGTCACCAGATCTCTCACTGCACTCCAAGAATATTCCTCATCTCCATCACCAGCCGTGAGTAGGAATCGACCATTTTTTTAGATAGGATTCAATTTTATTTTATTTTTTTAGATTAAAAAAAAAAACCAACAAACTCATTTAAATAAAAAAATTTCACAATAAAACAAAACATTAATAAAAAAAAAGAAAAGATGAAAAACAAACTATTAAAAAAAAAAAAAAAATTCATTAAAAAATCATTTAAACAAAAACAAAACAATAAAACTTTAAACAAAACAAAAACACAAATAAAAAATATATAAAATAAACAAAAACAAAGAATAAAAGACAACCAACTTACTAAAACACAAAACACAAAAACAAACCATATAACACCAAACTCATATCAAAATAACAAATCGTGTCATAAAAAAAAGGCCGAGAGCATTAAAAACAAACGAGGTTAGACCACACGAATTTGTTGATTCAAGGTGGAGATAATATTTTGAAGGATGCTGCTGAGTCACTGCTAGTGGCATTTAAATCTCTTCAGTTCATTGAACTATTTTTTTTTTTCCTGGTTTTTCAATCATATCTATGTGCGATTTTCTTTAGCTACAACGCCAACACAAACCTATCAAACTCAAAATTCTCTATAGAATGCAGGTACCTAGAACCGAAATTTTCACGTTTGGCTGCAATTCATTCTAATCCACAGTTCGTTGGTTCCATTGTCATCTAGTCCGATTAGGATATCCGGTTAGCCACATTCAAAACAATGGATGTTAGCACAACGTAATTATATATTTTCTTCTATAGTCCTTGATTTTTGAAGAGAGATACATCCCACAATGAAGTTAGTTTCATACACTTCATAGAAATTTCATCGAGCACATTAAGAGGGCGATGAAATTTTTCAATGTAAGCCATGGCTATTGCACATGATCCAAAATAACTCATTCGTAGAAAAGAAAGGCATGCTCACAAAAATTTATAAGTAGGAAAAAAATAGCACACGGATTTGATAAAGAAAAATCGTCGATTTGTGAGTTGTTTTATGGTCTGTATGAACTATTCCTTTTAGCTTGCATACCCGTGGAAGCCTGGAGGCCATGGCCATCAAAGATGCATGAAGGGTCCTCGAACCTTATTCAACTGAGGTACTATTTGGGTCTAGTGCTCACCTCCAATATCACCATTCATCCAATCTGGTATGGCAAATGGAGTCACAGGGACAAGACCATTATAAGGAAGTTCCTAACTTCGATCCCAGACCGGAACATCAAGAGCCCCTCTGTGAGCAACTGGTGGAAGACCCTACAGCTCTACAATGACCAGATGGGGGCCAACGTTAGCAAGAACGTGGCCGTAGAATCTGAAGTGAATGATATATATATTCTCAGGGAAAATCCCTCACCCGGATTTCGATTCAGTCAGTTATTAGCAGCGCCTTCACATGCCATCATCCCCATAGTCACCCCTTATGCCTTGATGCTAAATCTGGACTCTACTTGGTGCTGACCTCGGCTGATGTTGAAGTCGAGGATTTCTTCTCCACGGTCTACAGGTTTTACGATTTTACCTACCCGTCCATCACGAGCAACATCCTTCCATACGCCTAGGTAGGGAACTCACGAACCCAGTGCCCCGGGGTCTACGCGTACCCATTCACAATCCTCTCATACATGCTGCGGGTTAAGCCCTTCAAATCGCCCAATAACAATATACCTGTTGATGGGATGATCAACGTCATTGGGCATGAGCTGGCAGAGACAACGACTGATCCTCTGTCTAATGCATGGTATGCCGGTGGAGACCCTTTGACTTTGAACGAGATTGCAGATCTGCGTGAGGGAATTTATGGGACTGATGGCGAGTGGATTCGATCTGGGGCGCCTGGGTCTTCTTCAGCTTCCACTTCAAGCACTAACATGCCCCTCTCCATCGATTTCAGAAAATGACACAGCAAATCAGCAAATCACCTGCAAATAAATGCTTCGATGCTGAGTCTCTATTGCAGATCTGCCTTCTCCACCACTAGCACGGCTGTTACTATCTCGCCTCAACGAAAAAACCCTCCATATGCCTTCAATTCCGCTATTTTATATGTTTTGAGTTTTCTTTTGCGTTTTGTTTTGCATTTCTTTTGCGTTTGTTTTGAGTTTTTATTTGTATTTAGTTATAATTTCTTATTATAGTTAATGTTTGTTGTTATAATTCTATTAATATATTAATATATTAATTTTATTAATTCTATTAATCTATTAATATGTTGTTATAATTGTTATAGTTGTAATTTGTTGTTATTTATTATATTTTTAATAGTAATTTGTTGTATATATTTAATATTTGTTATGTTATAATTGTATTAATATAGTTGTAATTTGTTATATTTTTAATTGTAATTTGTTGTATATATATTTGTTATTCAATGTTTGTTATGTTTTTAGGATATATATTAATATATGATTATATGATTATATTGTTTTATAATGTTAGGTTTTTAAAAAAATGTATATATAATAATAATAATAAATTGTTATGTGTTTTATGACAGCTATTGTTTTGAAGGATTTAAAGGGTGAATATTGGCATGTGAAAGATATTGGAATTTTATAAAACAAAACTTTGGTGGTATGCAAATTGAGAGAATCATGAGAATTACAGGAATTGGTTAAGACTACAAGAGTTGGTACAGGTGCAAAATGAAAAAAAAAAAAAAAAACACACACACACTTTGCACAGAATTCACGTAGTGCAAATGAAATTTATTCAATTGAATGGTGATGGCAACCTCATATTTTTGTATTCTTTATAACATACTAATCTGCAGGACACAACAAATCTATAATGCCAAGCTTTTCGCCATGCACATGTGTTATCTGACACAGATAGTTAGTAAATTTACTTTTCACGGTTATTTCTTTAAGAATGGGTTGATACTAATATAATGTATTGAGTCAATTTAAAAACTTTGATTTTCCTTTATCTGTTTCATTTGGTACGAAATTTTTGCGTAAGAATCATGAAGGAAATGGCCATTTCTTCTTGAACACACTTATGTTTTCTTTCTTCCAAGTTTTTTTCGCAGGTTACAGGTTAATCAAGTGATCAGTAAGGAGATTACATTGTGATGACAATTGGTCTTCCAAAGACTGATTTCATGAGAAATTATAAAGAACCAGTCCATGATCATAAATGAAATTTCCAGAAAATTACAAGTTCTTGCAACTTCCTGTAATAGCTTAATGGTTTGACATGTTGCATGACAAATTAGTAAAATTCAAAGAGCTGGGTTTGTTCCTAAATGTACAAGGATGGTGAAATACCTATCCACACTTAAATTCGACGGCTACAGGTGACTGGTCAACGCTGGTCAAACTCAGCTATTTTAGCAGGCAGTCCAGAATTAAGGAGCAGATTTGCTATATTTGAGAGTTTGCATGCCATAATTCATTTTTTTTTCCAGCAAGAGTCATTATCCATTTTCCATTGCCACATACACTTCATTACATTTTCTTCCATCCTAACCCACCAATAAAACCAACAAAGCTCATCTACAAGCTTTTTGGTCCACTTTAAATATTCATTTTCAGTTTCCTTTTTTCCTACACTTGCAAATAAAACCTTGCTTCCATACACCATTGAGTCCATAGTCCTTGAGTCTAAATATTTTTCTAAAAACACCTTGAAGCTTGCATGCCTTAAGGGCAAGCTGTCATGCTGATAAACAAAGGGAATACATCAATTTCCCTTGTTCATCAGATCTTCAAGTATTCGACAACAACAAATTCATTCATACTTAGAAAGATGTGTTCGGGGCATCTTGACTCTCATCCACATTAAAAATGGGAGCTCTCATGTTGACTAGTGGCATCCATAAATGGCCACTAAGTTAACAATTTCTTGTTATGTTCGACACCGAAACATTTATTCACATGAAAAGAATTGTGCCAATAAGAATTGAAGAATTGAAGACCAATCATTTTGTAGCAGAGGACGCAGAATTACTTTCATTACTTTTCAGTTTTTGATATAAATGACTTGAGGACAAGTCAATAAATAAGGCTGGGGGGGAAGTGTAAATTCTGAATTTTGTATACCTTCCAAGCCTTGTACATTTTCAGCCGCATTCAGCAGCAGATTCTAAACATTCAGTAGAAGATCCAGCAGTAGATTTAGCAGCAGATGTAGCAACAATAACAGATTCAGTTTTTCGATTTCATCCACCATTTTCACAACCAAGTAAAAAAGACTATGAATACAATTTTGCAGCCACGCGTGCACAACTCTCATCCATTTTTGAAAGGGTAGGTTAAGGTATGATATTTTTTAACTTTTAACCATTTAATTCCTTGAAAAGTTAGAATGATAATTTTTGGAAAAACTTCACTTCCTTTCGTCATTCTGTCAAATCGCCAAAACCATCAGTTGAGGGGGGAAATAGATTCACATTCATATGTTTCCACATTCATATAACATTCAAAACATCCATATCACATTCAAAACCAACATACTTTCAAAATATATTTACTATTACATCATCATGAGCATACAAATGGCTTTTCAAAAAGTAATTAAAAGATAATTGGATGCCAACACAATCATGGTTGTCACACAAGAACCAACCATGATGCATTCGAACAAAAATACTCTGCAATAAAAATCACATTATCAATATGCAAATATCATACATTAAAATTGAATGCAACAAAAAAAATATGGTTGAAACACAAGAACCAACCAAGTTGCAGTTCATCAAAAACACTATGCAAAAGTTAAGTAAATAATATTAGAAACACAAGAACCAACCAAGTTGCAGTTCATCAAAAGCACTTTGCAAAAGTTAAGTAAATAATATCATGCAGAGTTTAAGCCAAAGCTCAAGTATCAAAAAGTAATGTAATAGATTGTAAGAGGACATGCAATACCTTTAGTTTGGGGGTATTTTGGGCCTCAAAATAGTCCCTATTCTCACTCCATTATTCAACAATACCTTCACAATTACTTCCATATTACCTTCATGTCACCTTCATTCCACCTCCACATCATTACATTTACCTCATCATAGGGTTATAACTATGCTTTTCCAAAGTTTATTAATTGTTAACATTTTAAAGTGGATTTGTGGTTAAACTTTAGAAAATAATATGTTTATACTTATACCTAACAATTAGAATGAGTTTGTTGACATGTGTAGGTACAAAAGAAGCTTCCTAGACACCCTTATGCAACACTCTATGTTCAAATTCGAATTTGAGGAGATCATGGACCTCATGGAGGAAATCATGGACCTCATGGAGGAGATCATGGAGGATAGGGTTATGTGTCACCATTGGTTGAGAAATATGTGGGTCAAAGGAGGGAATAGTGGATTTACATTTATGAGTTTGTTATCATAGTTTCTGTATAAATAGGAGTGTTATCTCCTTCATTTGTAATCTTGAATCTTAGTCTTCATTTTTGTAATCTTAGTATCTTATAGGTTGAGAAGTTAGATTGGAGAATCATTGTAATAGTTGCAATTGCAATTTGCAATTGATAATAAATAAGACGGAGCTTCTTTGATCCTCTACATTTGACTTTTCTTTTTGTGTGCTTGTGAATCCTTGGAAGGATCCCCATTGCCTAGCAAGTACACTTTTATTTTAGTAAGCTTTTATTTTATGTTTGTTTGTGAATTTCATTAGATTAAATTATTAGGTTCATATGTTTGGAATATTATCGAATGACCTTTTGTAAGAAAGTAATAATGTTTCCTTCAATGAATTTGATTTTTTATTTAATGTTTGATTTCATTAGTTTAAGTTTTTGATTTATATGCTTGAGATATAAATGAATAGTGTCTTGTAAGAGAGCTTTAACATTTCATGCAATAAATTAGAATTAGGTTTAAGTGCTTTAATTTCATTAGTTTAAATATTTTGTTGATTAAGACGATTAGAAATATTAATGAACAGTCTCCTGTAAGGGAGCCTTAATATTTCTTACACTTGTCACAATTTCTTTAGATTTCATTTTGTTAAATGAAAAAATAGGTGTTGGAGATCCTAATGAAATACCTCCTGTAAGGGAACTTTGGCATTTCTTCACCTAGCTTATTTTAGTTTTTCTATAAGTCCATATATATTGGATGATCCTCGAAGTTTACTTACCCAGATTGATAGTAAATAAAACTCTAATTTGCATCCGCATTTTAGACTAAACAGTCGCTTAGCCATTTTTAGCAAAGATTAAATAGGTATCTTTGATATGGTCAAAGGTGATATTGGTGCACTTGTAATAGCCCCTGATGAATTGGTGTCTAGTGGGGAATCGTAGTTCCAGTTCCGTGTTTGAAAAAACATCTCTTCACCAATCATATATATTTATTGGTTGTTTTCCTGGAATCATCAAGAGCTGTTTGTTGTTGTTGGGTGCTAACTGTCCCTTGAAGGCGGTAAGGCTCCTGCATGGCTGTCTTCTATGAGGATCCCCCTTGTCCATGGTTACCATGAAGCTTCTTTAGCTTAGAGAGATCGGGACAATGGTGAGTGCAATGGCTGTACCCACCACAGATTGAGCAAGAGTGGTTGGTCCGAAGATTTTCCCTCTTGTTTTTCCCTTTGGAGTTGCTTGGCTCCTAGTTTTGATTTTGGTTGGAGTTTCCTACAGCCTGAGATCGCGGAGGGCATTGTTGATTGTTTCCCCCTGTCCAAGATTTCCCTTTGGCTTGTTTTTTCCTTTTTTCCTTATCACGTTAGGAGGATAGTTGGGGTTCTCTTGATTGTATGGTTGGCATGGTTGTGCTTGGGAAGGTTGCAAAAAGTTAACATGTGCATTATTCTGCATGGGTGGGTTTTGTGCTAAGGACTACGCATATTGTGGTCCTTGTCGCTAGTTTATGAATGGTTGTTGGGGGGAGTTTTTCTGTTAGCATGTCTAGCTGCGTACTAGGTCCCCTAAGCCGAAGGATATGGACCTCCTTGCTGATGGTGGTATGACGATGCCCTATTGGTCATGTTTTGTGATAGTGCATGAAGACTCTGATAACAAGGTTGCAGGATGTTCTAGTTAGAATCATATGTGTAAATGGGGTACTGAACGTTGCTACTTAGGTGATTTTGGGTCAATGACCCAAAAAAAACATCTGCGGAGTTCGACGCGCTTGAAAATTCTTTGTAAGTTTGCATGCATGGGGCGTTAGGTAGAATATTGTAAATATATCCTGACTGCATGTAGATCAAATTGATTTGTTGGGCCTTGCTGATGGCATCCTCTTTAGATATGGGTTTTTGTGTTGCCACATCCTTTGAAATCTCTGCAGTGAGAGTTTTCAGGAACATATCTAAAAAAAATCGATCATCGAGTTTGGATTTTCACAAACTACGACGTTGTTGCCATTCATGGAGATGGTCTGAGATATGGATGGTGGGTGTATGCCTAAAGTGGGTTAGTAATTCCATCCTGGAATCGTCATGGATGGGTAACTAAAAATAGGTAAGGAACACAGTAGTGAGGGCGTTAAAAGTTCCATGTGTAGCAGATGATTTCTCCACATACCATTTCGCAGCTACCCCAGTTAGGGTGCGCTGAAATCGTCTCAGTAAAATAGTATCGTCAATGATGTTGTTCGACGAACACCATAGGTGGAAAGTCATAATATGATTTCCAAGGTCTTCTGCTTACTTCCTTTCGAACTTTAGAATGTCCGAAGGGAGCTTCATGGGCATGGGTGCCCATGTAGGGTTGTGTGCAATAGGGTCGTTTGTTAACTTGGTTAAATCCAACAAGTTCAACAAAGCTAATAATGGTGACTATGAGTTGAGAGCCATTACACACTGTGAAGACACAATGTTCTAGTTAGGTATTGGGTTTCTTTGCGACATACCCGGCTATGAGTTCACTTGGCTTCCCGAATGGGTAGCGTTCCTCTGCCCCCTAGGGGTTGTGGGAGGAGTGGAATGTGGCGACCTTGTGGGGGTACCCACTAGTGTGGCGTCAGGTGACCAATGATGGTTCCCAACTAATGATGCCCCTATAAAGGATGAACCGAGAAGGGTGGTAGTGTTATGTCTTTGACGCATGAATGACGAAAGACCTGGAACCCCTCTCGGTAATGGGGGAAGGTCCAAAAGACATCTAGATCGACAAGGTCCCGTTGGGTCCATTATGGCGTTAATTAGGTATGGTTTTGGAAATATTTGAGAGGATAGAGATTATAATCAAAGAAAAAATCTGATCTCATACATAAAAAAAGTGAAAATGAAGGATAGATTTTCCCTTTAGATTAATCCTATGTGACGAGTCAATTAAAAAATATGGTTTTTGTTATTTTTACATATGATACTCAAATCCTAGAAGACCTAATCATCCTCACACTCTCAAATGTAACTGGGCCTTGAGAATATATCTTGTGAATGCTGAAACAATGTCCCAAAAGAGCTGATGATGCCCCCAGTCAACCGAAGAAAATCGACCAAGGTAAAGGTAGAGGATCTAGTGCTGCCTGCACTGTCACCTATAGGGAAGGATTCCCTAGTTTTGGCCACTAAGTACCTTCATCACACGTGAGCATTCTAGTGTTGAGATTCTTAATAAATTAGCTACCAATATCGAGTATTAGACGAGTCGGGTAGCCTCGAATAATACCGCACACACTAGGCCTAAGCTTAACCCCGTGGGCGGGTAGACAAATTTAAAAGCTCCCTAAAAAGTCAACTTATATGTTTCAAGATGTAAATTGACCAAGGTGGCTTATTGGATGCATACTCCTTTGGTCCTAACTTAAGCTATAATTTCTCTTATGGCCCCTGTGGGGAGAGTTAATGAGTTTAGTTAAGTTAGTTTTAAGGTGGCTTTGATTCACTTAAGGTGTGAAAGTGTGTGAGCAAGATGTGAACAATCACATAGTTTTAACATGTGGATATGCGGTGATCCTTTTCAAAATCCCCTATTAAACTATGTTTGTTTGTCCCTTGCTCAGAATAAAATCATGTGCGGATATGGGCCGCTTACAATGTTTCCTAGTTAATCTAAGTGATCAACTAAAGGGAGGTGGAAAATTATCAGTAGAGAGTGTTAATATGCTTGCCTAGGGTCACGAAACGATGCAAAGGTAGCAGAGATTACTTTCTCTCTAAGGATAATTCAATCATAGTCCCAAATCCTAGTGCCAATTAATGAATTTAAACTAGGAAAATTGAAAAAATTTAGCTAAGCATGTGTGGAATAGGGCCACTTAATTTGGCTAATTACCTATGTGTTTTTGGTGTCTATGCTCGCAAAACATAAGTTATTTCAGATTGCAAGTAAATTCCCCCCTACTTAAACTATGTGGTTACTTTGCGAAAATAAACTTGGAAATTTTAAAACTAACACCTAAAACTACTCAAACGCAACCAAGAGTGAGTTTTAACCAGTCATGGGACACCTCACACAGTGCTGGTAGATTTCTAATGGGCTGCCAGTCACTTTAAAAATAGGAAATGAAGGGAAATAGAAGAAATTTTCTGCCTCTTGTTTCCGTGCGCAAAAGCCTCACACATGCGCGGAATCTTCACACAGGTCACTGCTGAACGCATGCGGTCAGGTGCGTCTTTCTGTGTAAATGCGCACAAATTTCCTGTAACAAAGTTTTTGGAGCTTCTGAGCTTCGGCCTCTCACTGAGGGTGAAATGGAAGAGAATAAGAGAAGAGGGGTTTTTCTTGCCAAACTCCAGAGTAGAGAAAAATGTCTCTGCAAAAGGCACAACCACATTAACTAGGAAGTAAAATCAGTGGAGTCGCCAATCCTGTGTTGGTGGATTTGGTGCACGAGTGTACCAATCCACACTTACTTAAGAGGAGTGTTCGATGCCTCTTAAGTTTATGGTCATAGGAAAATAAAAAAAAGAGTTAGCAGGTTAGTGAACATGCCATAAAACAAAACACAGTAGATAATGATATAGTATGCATATGTAGAGAGAAAACAAGACTAAATTAAAAAAAAAAAACAGGAAAGCTCATATAGAGGCAAACACCACAATAATACTAGTGGTGGCATCTGTTGTGGTGGATTCGACACACGGGTGTACGAATTCGCACACATTTAGAGAATGTCGTATTTTCTCTAAACCATAAGTAACAGGTAGTATCTGGGGGGATCTAAGAAGTATAAGACTTAAAATGAAGTAATACACTTAAGTATGCTCTGTTAAAACAATAAAACTAAAAACACGAAAAGAAGCTAAATAGAGAGTTCCAAACAATAACAAGGTAAACAACGGCTCGATGGCCTTCTTCTTATTGAATGCTTAGAATGAACACAAATATTACCCACTTGCCGAAGGGCCTGGGCAGAGGCTCTAGGACTCGATGCAAGGATGTTTGTCCTTCAAGTTCTGCCTTCTGACGCAGTTCAACTCTCTCTCTCTGCTACAATGGACTGAAATTGTTGGGTGGCCAACAATTGAGTCCTCTTCTTCAGCTCCTGCTCCTTGGTTCACACATACAGTTGGTGTTGCTTGGGCAACTTTGGCCAGCATAACCTTGTGATCACACATTGTTCATCTCTTTGAGGGTTTATATAGGTGAGCTTTCAAACCTCCTTCCCTCCCTTGGTACATGGTGTATAGTGACCCAAGGGAGGGGAAATATTCCATTGTGGGTTGAAATATGCTTTTGTGTGCTCACACAAGGCCTTCGGAGGCGTTGGTGCTGTCCTTAGGCGGCTTTCACATAAGGAGAAACTATCATTTGCTTGCTAGTGGTCTTGGAAAGGGAATTTTTTCCATTTCCAGGAATGCGCGCTTATCGGGCTCCAGTGCGCACATAAGGCGCTCTTCTCAAAGGAAAAAGCGTGCATTCGAGAATTTATGACTAGTTCAATCTTGAATTGCTCAAAACATTAGAGATTCTTGATTCCATAATGTATCCTTGTCCTGTAAATCCTTAGGCTCGACATTAATTGATGTCGTTTTCTGCTGTACGATTTTCCAGTGTTAACAGTTTCCCCCTAATGTGTGAGGTCTAGGAAGAATTGTATAGCCGAAATACATTATAGTTTATTTTCTGTATCGTACGTAGAGAGAGAGAGAGAGATAGAGAGAGAGAGAGTGAGGCTTGCGTGCAGATAACCATTGCCTAAGGGACCCCCTGCAAGCAGACAAAATATACAACATATTTGTAAAATTTCAACGAGGCGAGCATGTCCCATGCTCGTGATGCTATGGCTAGTTAAACAAAATTGACAGATACATGTGCTTTGTATGTCACTATTGTGGTAGCGATGTTGGTGGTTGTTGACGACGACTGCTGACGCCCTCAGGGGTGTTTTTTCTTTGACGATAGGTGGAATATGGTACCCATATGCGTATTCTTGGTATGGCATATGACTGCGGAAAGTACACATATGTACTGGCTGGGACCTTCCCGTGTAAGCATTGTTGTCAGAGACGCTTATAAAGGCACGGGTCTTCGACGGATCTCGATCAAAGTGCAATGGTTGTAAGGTACGATACCATCGTGACATGAAAGCTTTTGCTGTAGTCGAATGTCAAGAGGATCGATGACATCTATGGAAAATGATGTCTCCCATAGTGCCACCCGAGGATACCCTTGTGCATGGGGAGGGGTCATCCAAGGTACTGCTTCCTTTTTGGAAAAGAGGTGTTGATGTTGACAAAAAGGAAGCCTTAACTGAACCATAATGGGTTTAACATAGGCATGTTGGTGAGCAGTGGCTGAAAATGAATGATGGGGATTCAGTGGCCCGAGGTTGAAGTATATTTGAGTAGCTTGGCAACATTCATAGGTATTTATGAAGGAAAAAATCCCTGGAGTCGGTAGGACTTCTAGGACGGGTGTGAACTGGATATGATTGTCATAATGATGCATGCATGGAGGGTATGAAATACTTCGACCAAGGGAGATGGGGGACTGTTGCCATGGGAGGAAAAGTGCAATATGAGGGAAAAGAGGTGAAGGGCATTGTTTGTGATCTTTGTACACACAAAATGAATAAAACAATGGGGTTTGGTTTGTACAAAACACAGAGATGGGTACCCCAAAACATGAAAGAGGGTCGCTCACTTGATGGTGTGAGGACGGTGTTTTGCTGGGGGTAGGGGTCCCATTGGTTGGTCTCATGTGCTGGGTTGATGAAGTGGAAGATGTCGCAGATGGGTTAATGCTGGTGGAGGTATGGTGGGCCAAATGCGGTGCGCGGAGGAGTGCTTTCATTCTGCTTGTACAACCCGATCATCCGGGAAGGGGGTCGAGTTTAAATGATGAAATTGACCTTATGCATGGTATATGGATGGGCATGAGGTGCTTCCTGGACTAAAAATGGTATGGCCATGGCATCACTTGAGGGGTGATGTGCAGTCTACTTGAGATGACAATCGCCATGGAGGGCAGGCTCTACCGACCATCATGGACGTTTATCATATGCAGGGTGAGGTGATGACAAACGTGGCTGGGTATGAGGACCCCATGGTTTATTTCTGATGGAGAAATGATGTCAGGATATGCAAAGTTTTCTGGGACTCTATCATGCTGAGGGTAGAATGATACCTACTCCAGAACTTTCAGTGGTCAGTGTTGTGAATGGTTTATGGGTTCTTCCTGCAAAAAAAAACTACCTCAAGTGAAAGTTTCTTCTTTTCATTCAATATTATTGAAAAACATGAATCTTGGAAAGGAATATGGGAGGTCGCATACCTACCGGTGCTTGAAAAAAATATTTCTTGGGGGTGTGAATGTGTGGTGTTGTCGACAATTGTTGTCTCCCCTAGAGACAGTCTAGAGTTGCCATAGACCAGTGCCTAGGACATCTTAGCATAGCAGGGAGCATATAATAAAACTGGGGTGTCAATCCAAAACTGTCCTGCTATCTCTTGTAAAACAAGGAATTTGATTTAAATGGGACCAGGACTTACAGGAACTGCTACAGGGAAAGTAATGTTGCAAAGACAAGATGCAAAACTCCAACACAAAAGCATCAGACAGTTAAGAGACAATTTACTGTAAAGAGGGCCGATTCAAATAATATGCCACAGAAATCAAGTATCAAAAGGTGTATGTAGTGAAAGAAATATAAGAAGATATTAGTTAACTTTGGTCTGATACCCAGATACACAACAGAACCATGTATGGGCTTATCAATCTAAGAATCCATACATGACAATGGCATTTTAAAAGCACCCTCCCAAAGCAACTAATATAGCAGAAAGATGGATGAAATGAACATGAAACAGTATATCATGCCTGAGCCATATTTAAAGCGCTTGACTGATCCAAGTATGGGCATCAACTAGGATGAATCCTTACCTAAAATCAATGAGCTTCTCGCATTCCAGTACATGATACAAGAATATATATGAAATGAAATGTTGTATTAATCACATAAGAGAAGGTTACATACTGTGAAATACCAAAGACCAGAATCCTCATTACAGATAGAACTCCTCCTCACTGAGACCCTACGGGCTCTGAGCCTTCATACAGAAGCTTTAAAAAATGTATACAAACGTGCCTTTCACTGCACAATTTTCTGATACAAGTCTGGAACCTTTACAATGTCTTTCTTTCTCCTTTTTATAGATGAAGGAGAAGAGAAACTAATAGAGGAAGTAGGTGAAAACATTTAATTTGCTTAATTTGAACAAAACGACAGAAACATTCGCTCCTATACTACTTGACGGCTATGAAATGCTACATGTACTTGTAGCCAGCTTCATGAAGTAAATGCTATGGGTAAAAATCTTCTCCGAGGCCGGGCATAAAGACAAAATTATTTAAATATGTTGTCCTTTTCTGAGAGGAAATCCTGCTGAAATTGAACTTAGAGAGCATGCTTCACCTATAAATTGTACTCTCTTTCTTTTGATTTTGAATTTGAGTCTAATGTCTTCAATGCCCAGCTTCATTTTCTTTGATTTTCCAGTGATACACTTTTCCGCAACATTTAATGTCCTCTTTTGTAAAGATCTGCCTCTTGAACTACGCTGAAGGGTTTGGTAGATTTTGAACCTTTCTGCTTTAATGATAGTCATGTCATGGCAGCTATCCAAGGCTTTCCCTCATAAATTCTTCCCCTGCAAGCCGATTTTTGGATGCATCTTCGACTTCTGTGATGGAGGCAGAGATTAAGGGCGATTTCTCGTTGCTGCAACCTGCAAAACCCATGAATACGTTAGAGAAGACCAGACAAAGGTGCGAGGGACGTGAAGGTGTCGACGATGATGGCGGTGAAGACATGGCCGAATGGTAAAAACATGCAGGGTGGCGGAAGGATTACAGGGTGGCGACGAAAAACGCAGCGTAATTATGAAAATGGCAATGAATGTATTTGGTGAGGGTTAGCTAATTGTATTAAATTTCAAACATGAACATAACCCTCCAGATGAAGCATATAGGTGTACACTAGATAATGCGACAAGAACACGTAGCATGACGACGTGGAGTATGGGCTACGGGGTTTGGTCAACTGCGAGGGTCAAGCAGATCTTGGCCGTCCAGTTTTGAAGGTGATCTACGGCGAAGGAGGTGTCTGGGAGCAATGAAGAGGTGGGCCAGGGGCGACGTGGACGGGAATTAAAAGCTGAACGACTTTGGAGAACAAGAGCCGTTGGATCGAACGCTTATGATCGGACGGTTTAAATGAATTCCGCTGCACGTCTTTGCTCGGGAGTTAATGCGCGAAATGGGGGAGGTATTGGAACAGTACAGAGGGACACGCGGCGGTCAGCGTATGGAATCGTTGGTCTATGGGGGAATACCGGTTGCCCAGCAAAGGTGTTGTGGAATAAACAGGCTGGTTTTTACAATGAGAACGGGCGAGGGGTCCACCATGGCGGGAATACTATGAACTGTCGATTTATGATCGGATAGGATGACAGAGAATGCACCCAACGGCCATAGATGATAAGGGCCTTTGGATTCGGCATTAGGTCTCGGTCTGCAGTCATATGAAGAATGGAGCAAAGGAGCTATAGTCGAAAGGGGCTGGGCTCTAAGTATATTTTTCAAATGCAGATTTTCAGCTGCCTTAGTGCATTTTTGGGAATAATGAGGGAGTAACGATAGGTGGGAACATAAATGATTAGGCCACGAAAGGAGATTTAGAATGTCCCAGCGGGGTTTGTTGGCTGGAAATCTTCACGAGAGCATAAAGTGATCAACATCGGCTCCATCTGGGGATGGCACGTTCATCCTTGGACGTGTCGAGAACCTGCAGACCACCTGATTATAATTTATGTAAACTTTGTTCCTCAGCCCCTCTGCACTTTACTTCATAGTTCATTAGCATGTCCTCCTGGATCAAACCAAAACCGAAACAAAACTTATATACAATATGGTACATCAGGCTTGCTCTGCCTGAATCAGAATTGGAAGTAGGGCTTTAGAAATTGGCCGTTTACAGGGGCATCCAACAAGTCGCCCTGTAAATTCTCCAATGTGAAAGTGTTATTGCCTCCCTGTTCCACAATTTTAAATGGGCCGAGCCACAGTGGATCGAACTTGCCATGTTTTCCCTTTTCAGCCCTCCGGACATCCCATCTGAGAACTAGATCTCCAATCTGCAATTTTCTATCTTTTGCATGCTTATAAAAAACATGTTTCATTTTCTCTTGATACTTGTATAGCCTTTTGCTCGCTTGATCCCGCGTTTCTACCAATTCTACCAGTTGGTTGATTCTCCTGATCATATCATCCGGTTCTTCCTGACTTTCTTGCATGAAACATGCCACTGGTAAGGCCAGATGCACAGGAAAAACTGCTACTCGTCCATACACCAACTCATATGGAGATTTCCCAGTTGCTCGCTTACTAGTAATTCTATTGGCCCATAGAGCAAACTTCAATTGGGAATCCCAATTCTTCTGATTTTCATTGATAGTTTTCTTCAAGGCCCCCACTAAAGTTTTGTTGGCAGATTCTGCCAAGTCATTCCCCTGTGGGTAGTAAGCTGTGGAGTGATTCAATGTAATATTATATTGCTGGCAGAAATTTACAAATTTTGCAGATTTGAAGGCCTGTGCATTATTAGTCACTATTCTAGTAGGACAGCCAAACGTGGATATGATGTTCTCCTCCATGAATTTTACGATGACAGTGTCAGTAGCATTCCTTGCAGGTATGGCTTCCACCCATTTTGTAAAGTAATCAGTGGCTGTTAAAATCCATTTATGTTGTCCACTTGATGGGGGATGTATTTCCCCAATAAAATCTATTCCCCATTGTTGAAATGGCTCATTTACATGAACTGGAATCAGGGGCAGAGCTGCCAACTTCTGTTTCTCAGCAAATTTCTGACACTTATCACATGCTCTAACCCAAGCAAAAACATCTCCAAATAATTTAGGCCAGTAGAAACCAGCCTTTAAGATTTTATGAGCTGTGGCCTTCCAGCTATAGTGTCCTCCAAAAATTCCCTCATGGAATTCTATCATTATATTTTCCACTTCATTCTCTGTAAGACATAATAGTAGTATACCTGAAGGATCTCTCCAATATAGCTGGACATTAGCAACTATGTACTTTTGTGATTTTAATCTCAAAGCCCTGTATTTTGCTTTATCACAACTGGGAGGACAGCTGAGTGTCAAAAGATATTCGATTATTTCTTTGTACCAAGGACTGGTGAGAAATTTCATGTGTACTTTCTAAGTAGCCATCTCCAACCCTTGCTGCTCTTTTTCATTCTGAGACTCTTCATTTGCTATCATAGACAAATTTATGCCCAGAGCCTGGTGGTTTGATTCTGACAAGATCCTTGCTAGCCCCTGTCCTTTTATCAGCTTGGTTGGATGGATGTCCAGATCATAATCCTGCATTTTTGCAATCCATCTCCCTCTTTTCCCTTCACTGTCTCCCTGAATTAGAATGTCTTTAACAGCTGCAGTGGGGACAAATGCAGTAATGTGGGATTGCAAAATATACATATGAAATGCTTTGAGGGATTCTACTAGGGCATATGCCTGCTTCTCTAATATATTATATTTCAGTTTTGCATCATGGAGAACTTGGCTGGAAAAGGAAATAGGCTGCTCATATCCTTCTTCATTTTTTTGTAACAAAACTCCGACTACTGTATGAGGTGAAGCAAATGAAAAGATCATAAATGGCTTTACATAATATGGCCCAGCTAGCACAGGGGCTTCAGCAAATGCCTGTTTTATCCTGTTGAATGCATCTCTAGATTCCTGAGACCATTTTACTTCATTATTGTTTTTTAGCATATCAGTTATATGCCTAACTATCTCAGCATAGTTAGGGATGAACTTGCTCAGAAAATTTATTCGTCCCAAAAATACTTGCACTTATTTTTTGTTTCTAGGAAGAGGAATGCCATTTATAACCTCTACTCTTTTGGGATCTATCATTACACCATCTTTAGTTACAATATGCCCCAAAATTTTTCCTTCCTCTAATGCAAATAGAGACTTTTGTGGATTAAGAGAAAGGCCATACCTTCTGCATTTTTCAAAAGTTCTTCGTAAATGATCAATGTGCTCATTGTCATTTTTTGAAAACACTGTTATATCATCAAGGTACACCACCAGAAATTTATCTTGCTCCCCGACAAAGGCTATGTCCATGGCCCTTTGGAAAGTGGCTCCTGCATTAATCAGTCCAAAAGGCATCCTAGCATACGTGAATGTTCCCCATGGTGTAGTGAAAGTGGTCTTCTTCTGATCTTGTGGAAGTACAGCTACCTGATTATAACCAGAGAAACCATCCATCATTGACATTCTAGAGGCTCCCACCACTTTTTGCAGGATGTGGTCCATCTTGGGGAGTGGATAGTTATCTTTTAAGGATGCTCTATTTAAATTCCTAAAATCCACACATAGCCTTATTTCTCCATTTTTCTTTCGGACAGGGACAAGGTTCACCACCCATTCTGAGTACCTTAATGGCACAATTATTTTGGCTTTTAGCAGCTTCTTGATTTATTTTTCAATGGAGGGGAGCAGCAGAGGATTTATCTGTCTGAGATTCTGCTTATAAGGTCTTGCATCTTCCCTTAGAGGAATTTTATGCTGCATTATACTAATATCAAAAGTTTTAAGGTCCTGATAGGACCATGCAAATACATCTCTGTATGACTGAAATAATTCCAGGTATTTTCCTTTGTACTCCTCTGGGACCTTCTTAGATAATTTGACAATTTTGGGCTCAACCTCAGTACCCAGATTTAGATCTTCTACTTGATTTTCTTCTGCTACTTTATTATGCTTCAATGGAACATCATTTTTGTCAAATAATCTTTCTAGAGGCACCAGCCCTATAGGTATAACATTCCCTTTCAACTGCAACACTTTACTTCCTGCCATTTTCTCTTCCCATTTATTTTCAGAAATATTCTCGGTCTCATCTTCTCCACAACCATCAATCTCCATATTGGAGAATTCTACCACTGTTTCCAGGAATCTCTTCATCTGTTCATCATCTTCAAATACCTGCTAGTTCTTGATATTATCTAGGATAGATGGCCTATAACGTAGCTCAATTTCATATCTCAAGAGAGGGTTCTAAGGAGGACGAAATGTACTGGAAGCTACAGCAAGAGAATCTGCCATTTTATTATACTCCCGGGGCATGAACTGGATATTGAATGCTGAGAAGAAATTCTCTACCATGTCCCATACTTCATTTATATAAGCTCTCAGCCGAGGATGCTTGGTTTGGCATTGATTTCTGATCTGTCTGACCACTAGCTCAGAGTCTCCCAGGACCTTTAAACATTGTATGCCCATACTCTTGGATGTCTGCAGTCCCAATAATAGTGCTTCATATTCAGCCACATTATTAGTAGCCTCATATTCCATTTTAAAAGATAGTGGCACCCATTTTCATGTAGGGGAGATTAATAATACTCCAGCCCAATTACCTTCTCTTGAATTTTCTCCATCAAAATGTAGAGTCCATATTCCTGCTTCACGGTTTTCTAAAGGCTGCTCAGTCTTGATTTGACAGAAGGAAGGTTCATGAGTGAAATTTTGATCTTCTTCTAACATCAGACATGAGAAATCTCCTTCCTTGCTGTAGACTGGTGAATTCTCTGAGCTGTCAGCCTTTGTAACATCTTGACAAATCTAGTTTCTCTGTACAACCTCCTCTCCTGGCCACCAAAAACAGGGATAGTGGCGTAGGTTAAATCCATCTTGATTGACTCACCAATTTTTGTTCCCCAGGACCTTGACAGCAGCATGCCAAAGTGGGCTGGGATATCAGCCACCACAATGTCCATTACTATACTTTTTTCTGGAATTTGGGCCAGATTGACCACTAAATCTTTAATCATCCCCAAGCATTTAACTCTTTTGGAATCAAATGAATAGAGGTCTTTGTATGGACGAGTGATTTGCAAACCTAGTTGCTCCATGACTGACAAAGGCATAAGATTATGGGAAGCTCTAGAATCTAACATACAATTGTGTAACAGTAGGTCATGAATAACTAGAGACACATAGAAAGGAGGAGTAGAGGGGTCTATCTCCTCGACATGTGGGAAAAAAACTTCCATGGGTCTTTCTTCTTGAAGATTAAGACTGTCTGGGATTATTGGTGTTTCAGGAGGGAGTAATAAAGAAGTGACTTGATATTGATATGCAGGTTGTTTCAACAGTTCAGTCAAAGGGACTGGGATTTTGACTTTCTCAAGTTCTTTTTGCAAATTGAAAGCAGGAGGGGACTTTTCTATTACAACTTCTTTTGACTCTTTATTTTCAACTGAAGGTTTAACTTATTTTGATACAGACTCAGCATTAGGAGGAGTGACTACTTTTGAAGAGGAAGGAGCTTGATCATTAGAATGCAAAGGAGCTTTTAGAGGACTCTTACCTTTGTCTGTGACTTTCTTCATTGTTGACTCCTTCTGAGTAGGTGCTTCCTTCTGGGGAGGCTCTTCTTCATGTTCTTGAGTCCGAGTTCTCTTTCTGGAAGATCTAAGATCATATTTTCTAATGAAATGTGCTTGCATGAAATCATTAAACTGCTTGCAATAGTGATCAATTTCAGCATCTTCTGTATCTCTGATCTCTCCTTCTTCTTGCAATGGGCATTCAACTTCATAATTGTTTGAAAAGGAAAGATTTGCATCTTGCAGTTCATAGGTAGCATCTTCAGTGGTATCATCTACTGGGCCTTCCAGGTATAATGGGTGTGGCACCCGATCCTGTAGCTCCTTAGCTTCCCTTGGCAATATTTGCAGGGGTGGCTTTCTATACTGAGGATTGTAACCCTTGTTTGGAGCATTCTGAAAATCCTTGGGGGCTGCATTTTTAGCCTCCAATTCAAGCTTGACCAATTTATTAGAAATATTCTTAATCATTTTGCTCATTTCTTCAATTTTATCTGAATCTTTATCCTGATTAGAAGTAGATACTTCTTCTTTGCCCTTTCTTTTGGTGTCCTGTTTAGCTTTCCCTCTTAATTTTCCAGTGGAAGCAAAGTTTGCTTCCAATTCAAGTGCATCTGACTGAGCATCATCTAGAGTGGCAAGCTTCCTTTCCCTGAGAGAGAAACCAAAATTTGAGTCAAAGGCTGCTATGAAAACAACTTTGGCAACATTCTGATGAGGCTTCATATCTGCAGGGAGATTTAGATATAACTTGTTAAATCTTTTAATAAATTCTGACACCCCTTCATTATGTTTCTTCTTAAGTGTATTGAACTCAGTAAGGCACTGTTCATGATCTTTCTTTTCTCCCCATTTCTGGAGAAAGGTATTTTCCATATCTTCCCAGGTGGTTACGGAATGGTTTCCTAATGTTTTGAACCATTTTCTGGCTTCACCATCTAGAGATTGCACAAACAGTCTTAAGACTACATCTAGATGTTCAACATTAAAGTTCTCTGCAAAAGAGCAGAAAGTCTCAAGATGTTTTTGAGCATCAATTTAATTTTCCCCAGTGAATCTGGGTGAGATCTTCAAATAATCCTGTGGCATATCATTTATCAATTGAGGTAATGCCAGGGGAGCATATTTGTTTAACAAAAAATCTGGAACATTAGCCATTGGAAGCGGAGGGGGTTGTGCAGCAATCTGGTGTACAAATGGAGGAAGAGAAGGAGGAGGAAGTGGAGTATGGATAACAATGGGAGTATATTGTACAGCAGCCTGAGGTGTTGCTGGGAAAAGTTCACAGTTAATAGGGGCTACCTCTGTAACTTCTTTAACTTCTTCGGCCTCAGGGGTAGGACAAAAGTTCTCTTTGGTTCTAGCACTTCCCCTGGGTGGGCTATCTGAATAATATTCAGGATTTTCCTCAGTGGAGTCGAGATTTTCTACTGGAATTTCTTGAGAAGAAGAAGATGGATAATCTTCTACAGAATATTCATGGATTTCAGCATGGACTGATTTCCTTTCTTTCCAACTTCTTCTATGTATAATCTTCTCTGGGTCAGACACTGAAGGTGTCTTTGATTGTGATGTATCTGACCTCAAATGTGGCTTATGAGGAGCCAGGACTACCAATAGATTTATCAAATGAATAACAGTGGAGTCTCCAAGGTGAGAGATCTGCAACTCTTCAACTCTCTGTGCTCACCTGATTAGAGAGTGAATAAATATTGTCGAGGCCCAGGGATAATGATATTCTTAAATTTGTCCCCGGCAACGGCGCTAGAAAGATGTTGTCGACAATTGTTGTCTCCCCTAGAGACAGTCTAGAGTTGCCATAGAATAGTGCCTAGGACATCTTAGCATAGTAGGGAGCATATAATAAAACTGGGGTGTCAATCCAAAACTCTCTTGCTATCTCTTGTAAAACAAGGAAATTGATTTAAATGGGACTAGGACTTATAGGAACTGCCACAGGGAAAGTAATGTTGCAGAGACAAGATGCAAAACTCCAACACAAAAGCATCAGACAGTGAAGAGACAATTTACTGTAAAGAGGGCCGATTCAAATAATATGCCACAAAAATCAAGTATCAAAAGGTGTATGTAGTGAAAGAAATATAAGAAGATATTAGTTAACTTTGGTCTGATACCCAGATACACAACAGAACCATGTATGGGCTTATCAATCTAAGAATCCATACATGACAATGGCGTTTTAAAAGCACCCTCCCAAACCAACTAATATAGCATAAAGATGAATGAAATGAACATGAAATAGTATATCATGCCTGAGCCATATTTAAAGCGCTTGACTGATCCAAGTATGGGCATCAACTAGGATGAATCCTTACCTAAAATCAGTGATCCACTCGCATTCCAGTACATGATACAAGAAGATATATGAAATTAAATGTTGTATTAATCACATAAGAGAAGGTTACATACTGTGAAATACCAAAGACCAGAATCCTCATTACAGATAGAACTCCTCCTCACTGAGACCCTACGAGCTCTGAGCCTTCATACGAAAGCTTTACAAAATGTATACAAACGTGCCTTTCACTGCACAATTTTCTGATACAAGTCTGGAACCTTTACAATGTCTTTCTTTCTCCTTTTTATAGAGGAAGGAGAAGAGAAACTAATAGAGGAAGTAGGTGAAAACATTTAATTTGCTTAATTTGAACAAAACTGCGGAAACATTCGCGCCTATACTACTTGACGGCTATGAAATGCTACATGTACTTGCAGCCAGCTTCATGAAGTAAATGCTATGGGTAAAAATCTTCTCCGGGGCCGGGCATAAAGACAAAATTATTTAAATATTCTGTCCTTTTCTGAGAGGAAATCCTGCTGAAATTGAACTTAGAGAGCATGCTTCACCTGTACATTGTACTCTCTGTCCTTTGATTTTGAATTTGAGTCTAATGTCTTCAATGCCCAGCTTCATTTTCTTTGATTTTCTAGTGATACACTTTGCCGCAACATTTAATGTCCTCTTCTGTAAAGATCCGCCTTTTGAACTATGTTGAAGGGTTTGGTAGATTTTGAACCTTGCTTCTTAATGATAGTCATGTCATGGCAGCTATCCAGGGCTTTCCCTCATAAATTCTTCCCCTGCAAGCCAATTTTTGGATGCATCTTTGACTTCTGTGATGGAGGCAGAGATTAAGGGAAATTTCTCGTTGCTGCAACCTGCAAAACCCATGAATACGTTAGAGAAGACCAGACACAGGTGTGATGGACATGAAGGTGTCGACGATGATGGCGGTGAAGACATGGCCGAATGGTAAAAACATGTAGGGTGGCGGAAGGATTACAGGGTGGCAACGAAAAACGCAGCGTAATTATGAAAATGGCGATGAATGTGTTTGGTGAGGGTTAGCTAATTATATTAAATTTCAAACATGAACATAACCCTCCAGACGAAGCATATAGGTGTACACTAGATAATGCGACAAGAACATGTAGCATGACGACATGGAGTATGGGCTACGGGGTTTGGTCAACTGCGAGGGTCAAGCAGATCTTGGCAGTCCAGTTTTGAAGGTGATCTACGGCGAAGGAGGCGTCTGGGAGCAATGAAGAGGTGGGCCAGGGGCGATGTGGATGGGAATTAAAAGCCGCATGACTTTGGAGAACAAGAGCCGTTGGATCGAATGCTTATGATCGGACAGTTTAAATGAATTCCGCTGCACGTCTTTGCTCGGGAGTTAATGCGCGAAATGGGGGCGGTATTGGAACAATACAGAGGGACACATGGCGGTCAGTGTATGGAATCGCTGGTTTATGGAGGAATACCGCCTGCCCAGCAAAGGTGGTGCAAAATAAACAGGCCGGTTTTTACAATGAGAGCGGGCGAGGGGTCCACCATGGCGGGAATACTATGAACTGTCGATTTATAATTGGATCGGATGACGGAGAATGCACCCGGCGGCCATAGATGATAAGGGCCTTTGGATTCGGAATTAGGTCTCGGTCTGCAGTCATATGAAGAATGGAGAAAAGGAGCTATAGTCGAAAGGGGCTGGGCTCTAAGTATATTTTTCAAATGCAGATTTTCAGCTGCCTTAGTGCATTTTTGGGAATAATGAGGGAGTAACGATAGGTGGGAACATAATTGATTAGGCCACGAAAGGAGATTTAGAATGTTCCAGTGGGGTTTGCTGGCTAGAAATCTTCACAGGAGCATAAAGTGATCAACATGTGGCATCGCCTTTGGGTGTTATGGAGTGCTGATCACAATGCTTCTTTCGATCTGGTGATCAGATACTCTAAGCTCCAGTTTTCCCTTGGGATTTGTTACTTGGCTCCTAGTTTTGATTTCAGTTATGGTTGACCCCAGATTAAGATCATGGGGGAGGTCATTTCCAGTTAGTGCCTCCCGTTTAGGATCTCCCCGAATACAGATTACTGCTACCTAGGTGACCTTAGTTCAAAGGCCTGACCAAGCCGTCTGTTGTAATCGATGTGCCTGAATCTCAAGAAGATGAGGCAACCAGGTTGTCTTTTCCCTGGTTGGTGTATGGTGTCTTGGGGGGAGGAGGGACAAATGGTTGTCGATCTGGTGACCTTCATTCTTCCTGTAGGTACCGGATGGTACGTGGTTCATTTGCAGATGCCTAGATGGAGGGATCCTTTTGATAGGATCGCTCGACTGCATGTAAGGTGTCCCTATATCACGGGACCTCTAGGTAATGATAGGTGTAGTGCCCGTAGATGCCACAAATAGTGCATGCATGATTAGTATGCAGTGGTTTGCTTGTACTTTTGGTGGCAAGTTCCTTTTTATGGGAGTGTCGTTTTGAGGTGCCTGCCTCGTAGCTGAGGAGTGATTTTAATTCATCCAAATTTGGGCATATGTGAGTAGGGTGTCCTATGACATCACATATAGCGTAGGATGATGACTCCCTCTGCATGGTGGGGGTCACCACTTTCTTTCCTTTCTTGGCGATTTTCTTTATTGTGGTTGCCGGTTTTGCAGTGGGGATTTCCCTTGTGGGGGCAATTTCGGCTGCTACTTGGGTAGGTTGGGGATCCTCGGGACCAGGGGGCTATAATCCAAACATAGTAACATTGGTAGCTGGCGTTCCTAGAGGGGGAACGAGATACCACACTGGGAAAGCCAATGATATGTTGGGTAGTACTAGTGTTGCCAAGACTTGCTGGGAGGTGAAGCCAGGAGGTGGGTATAGGAAAGGAGTTTGGGAGGCGGCATAGACTATGGAGGTTGCAGTAGCTGATGCCTCGGTGTCATTACTGCGTGAGTCTATCTCCTGACTAACCTCGGTGCTTGATGTGGACATCATGCATACCGTGACCGCTGTGGCATCGAGCGATACCTCAGGGATAATAGGAGGATCTCCTAGGAAGGATCCTAGGACGGACAACGGTTTGAATTGGCCAGGGCCATATTCTTGATACCATATAAGACCATCAGTGGCTATGTCTACATAAGGTAGAACCATATCTGTACTGGTCAAAGGATGCTTTTCAGTGTGCGTCAGCTGGTCTAATGTGCTGATTCGATCCTCATGGGGGAACATCATGATGTGGAAAATAGAGGATGCTATGGAAGACATGGCATACATGTAACTCCACCAAAGGAGTATATTGTAATCCAAGTGAGTGTCCAAGACATTGATGTCTATGTGGACTATTTTTCTAGCGAAGAAAACCGGTACATTTTGGAAGAGACTAACGGGGGTTGAGGGAAGACCGTCGTATGCTCTGAGAGTGATGATAGAAGGTTTGAGTTCTGGGGCTCCTAACTTCTGCCATACATTCTTTGACATGATGCACATAGATTCACCCTCATCAATGACACATCAGTGAATAGTGATATTCTGTACAGATACTGGTATTTGGAAGTTGACCATGGAGGGAAGCCTAGGGGTAGATTTGTCTAAATCAAAAGCCATCATGTGCGTGTCGGCAAGGTTGACGGTGCCTAAGGTGGAAAGTAGGGCTTTCTGCTGCTTTGGGCACGATTGTAGTACCTCCAAAGCGGACATAGCAGTAGGTGACTGGGCTAAATTGTCTACGATGCTGTAATTGTGGGCTACTTTGGAGTAGTTACCTACTCGCCTATTAGGCCCTTTAACCATTTTTAGCAATGGTTCCAAAGGAATCTTTAGAATGGTCGAAGGTGCAGTCAACGTGCTTGTACTAGCCCCTGATGTACCAGTGTCTAGTGGAGTGTCATAGCTGCGATTCCAGGTTTGAAAAAAAATTTCTTCGGCAGTCATGTTAATTTCATGGCTGTTTTTCTTGAAATCATTAGGGTTTTTCTGTTGAGTGCTTACCATTCCTAGATGGGGGAAGGGTTCTTTCATAACTGCAGTTGTCTGGGAAGATCCTCCTTGTCCTCGGTTACTCTGAAGCTTTTTAATGCTCAAGGAGTTTGGGACAATGGTGAGTATAGTGGCCGTACTCACCACATATCGAACATGAATGGTTTGTTCGTAGAGGTGGCCGTTTTCCTTGCTTTTGAGCACTGCTTGGCCCCTGGTTCTGGTTCAGGTTGGAGTTATCTCCAAGCCAGGGTCGCGGTGGGTGTTGTTGGTTGCTTCCCCCTGTCTAGGGTTCCCTTTGATTTTTTTTTTTACCTTTCTTTTGACCACATTGGGAGGGTAATTCTCCTGATCATACCGGTGTGGTTGATCTTGGGACGGCTGCACAAATTTCACCTGTGCATTGTTTTGCATTGGTGGGTTATGTTCTTGGGACTGAGTATACTGCTGTCCCATGTTTGTACCTAGTCATTGGGGGGGAGTTCTTCCAACAGTTTTTCTTCCTGTGTACTAGGTCCCCCCGACTAGAGGGTAAGGTCCTCCTTGGTGATACACTGGTGCCCTATTCGTTAAATTTTGCTGCTGCATATGATGACTTTGAAATCTGGGTTGAGACATGTTCTAGGTAGACCCATGTGTGTAGCCGGGATTCTGACTGCTGCTGCCTTGGTACCCTTGGGTCATTGACCCAATAAGTCCGTTTGCAGATTTCGATGCACCTGGAAATTCGTGATAAGATTGTAGGCGCAGGGCATTAGGCAAGATATTGTATATGTATCCTGATTGCATATAAATCAGTTCAAGCTAATGGGCTTTACTGATTGTGTCCTCTTCGGATGTGGGGTTACATTGCGCCACATCCTTTGAAATCTGGCCGTCAGAGTTTTCAAGAATAGATCTAAAAGGACTCAGTGGTCGAGTTGAGCTTTGCATAAGCTACGATGCCATCTCCACTCCTGGAGATGTTCAGAAATGTGGGTAGAGGGAGATTTTCTGAAATGAGTGAGTAAATCCATTCCCAAATTGTGGTGAATGGGTAGCTGAAAGTATGTGAGGAATGCAGTAGCGAGAGTGCTAAAGGTTCTGTGTGAAGCAGGGGGTTGCTCGACGTACCATTTCGCAGCCACTCCTATGAGAGTGTGTTGAAACAACCTCAATCGAATAGTATCGTCAATGATGCTATTCGATGAGCACCGCAGGTGAAAGGTCATTATATGATTCCCTGGTTCTTCCGCTTGCTTGCCTTCAAACTTTGGTATGTCTGAAGGGAGCTTTGTGGGCATGGGAGGCCAATTAGGGTCGTGTGCGATGGGGTCATTGGTGAGCTTGGTTAAATCCGGTAGATTTAACACTGCTAAGAAGGGTGACTGAGAGGTTGATGCCATGGCAACATGCGAAGACACGAATTTCTGGTTAGAATGAGGGTTAGTCTGTGACATACCCGATTGTGAATTTAGCTGGCTTCCCGTATGGGATGCACTCTTTTGCCCCCTAGGGGACGAGGGGGGAGTGACGCGCAGTGTGGTGTTGGGAGACCGGTTAGGGTTCCCAACGAAGGTTGCTCCAGGAAAGGAGGAACCAACCACTGTGGCAATGTTCCATCTTTGACGCCTAAATTATGAAAGACCTGGAACCCCTCCCGTTAATGGGGGGAGGTCCAAAAGACGCTTGGATCGACAAGGTTCCATTGGAACCGTTTGAGGGTCATCCAAGTTAGGTTTTGGAAATTTTTTTTGAGGGGATTGAGTCTATGATCACGAAAAATTTATGGCCACATACATAAAAGAAAGTGAAAATGAAATGATTTTCCTTTAATTCAATCTATGTGATCAATCAAGCAAAAAATGGTTTTGTTTGTTTGTGCATGATACTCAAAAATCCTAGAAGACTTAATAATGTCCTCACACTCTCAAAATTAACTGGGCCTTGAGAGGATTTCTTGTGAGTGCTGGCACAACGTCCCGAAAGAACTGGCGACACCCCCAGTCAGTCGAAGAGAATCAACCAAGGTAAGGGTAGAGGGTCTGGCGCTTGCCTGCACCATCACCTATAGGGTAAAAGATGCCCTAGTTTTGGCCACTAAGAACCACCATCCCATGTGAGCGTTAGAGTCTTGGGATTCTTGGTAGTCAGCTAACTCTACTGAGTATCAGACGAGTCAGGTAGCCCCAACTGATACCGCACGCACCATGCCTAAGCCTAACCCCCTCTGAATCGGGTCTCTGCCACACTTGGGTTTCATTTTCCGTGGGCTGATAGGTGGATTTTAAGCTCCCTAAAAACACAACTTCTATGTTTCAAATGTGAAGCGTGATCAAGGTGGCTTATTGGATGCCTACCCCCTTGATCCTAACTTAAACTATAATGTCTCTTGTGGCCCCTATGGGGAGAATTTAGTGCATTGGTTTAAGGAATTTTTAGATGGATATGTTTTCTTAGTGGGTGTATGTGTGTGAGCGTATGGTGAAAAATCTCATAATTTGAACATATGGATATCGGTGATCTGTTACAAATGTCCCCTCGTTAAACTATGTGACGTTGTTCCTAGCTCAAATAAAAATCATTTGCGGATAATGGGCCGCTTACAAAAACTCCTAATTAGTCTATGTGAGTGACTAAAGGGAGATGGTGAATCACAAATGTAGAGTGTTCATATGCTTTTCTATTGTCACCCAATGGCACAAAGACAACAGAGATTACTTACTCTAACTTGCAATTCAATCCTAGTCCCGTAATTTCCTAAATGCAAAAATTGAAATTTAAACTAAACAATTTCTACACTAGCTTATGCATGTGTGGTCATGAGCCACTTATTTGGACTAGTTAAACTAAGTGTGCATACTATAATTTGAAAAAAACATAAATTGTTTGGAAATAAATGGTTAATTCACCCCCTACTTAAACTATGTGAGTACTTTTTGCCAAAAACCAACTTAAATGAAAAATAACTAAATGCCTACAAAAAGCAGCAAAAATTAGTATTCAAAAGCTATGGGGTATCAACACAGGTGTTGGCAGATACATTAGGGGCTGCCAAACAAACTTACAAGTAGAAAAAATGCAAAAGGTAGGGAGAAAAAATCTCTTTGCAAATTGCATGCAAAAGCCTCTGACAGGTGCGCTTTCATGTGCGTGGGTCACTCCTGAACGTGCGCCCTGCGCATTTGTGTATAAAAACAACGTGCAAAATTCCTGCAAGTAAAAAATTAGGAGCTACCTTCTTCAGTCTGTCACCTCAGCAAGTCTAGGGACTGCAAGATGGGTCAGAGGACTGTTAGCTCCAGTCCAACATAGACTAGGGGTCTCCTGCAAACAATGGCACAACCACATAAACTTGAAACATGTCAGTGGAGTCGCCAATCCTGTTGTGGTGGATTCGACACATGGGTGTACGAAATCGCACACATTTAATGAATGTGGTCTTTTCTCTAAACCATAAGTAATAGGCAGTATATGGGGGAGCTCAGAAGCATAAGACTTAAAATGAAGTAATGCACTTAAGTATGCTCTATTAAAAAAGTAAAACTAAAAACATGAAAAGAAGCTAAATAGAGAGTTCCAAACACTTATTGAATGCTTGGAATGAACACAAATCTTACCCAATTGTTGAAGGGCCTGGGCAGAGGCTCTAGGACTCAACGCAAGCATGTTTGTCCTTCAATTTCTACCTTCTGACGCAGTTCAACTCTCTCTCTGCTACAATGGACTAAAATTTTTGGGTGGCCTACAATTGAATCCTCTTCTTCGGCTCCTGCTCCTTGGTTCACACAAACAACTGGTGTTCTTGGGAAACTTTGGCCAACATAACCTTGTGATCACATATTGTTCATCTCTTTGAGGGTTTATATAGGTGAGCTTTCAAACCTCCTTCCCTCCCTTGGTACATGGTGGATAGTGACCCAAGGGAGGGGCAATATTCCATTGTGGACTGAAATATTCTTTTGTGTGCTCACACAAGGCCTAAGGAGGTGCTGGTGCTATCCTTAGGCAGCTTTCACATAAGGAGAAACTGTCATTTGCTCGCTTGTGGTCCTGGAAAGGGACTTTTTTCCATTTCCAGGAATGTGTGCTTATCGAGTTCCAGTGTGCGCAAAAGGCGCTCTTCTCAAAGGAAAAAGCACACATTCGGGGATTTATGACTAGTTCAATCTTGAATTGCTCAAAACATTAGAGATTCTTGATTCCATAATATATCCCTATCTTTTAAATCCTTATGCTCGACATTAATTAATGTCTTTTTCTGTTGTATGATTTTACAGTGTTAACAGTGTCTATGTCCTTTCTTATTGTGTGCTATTAGGAATAAAAGATAGAATGTTTACACACTTGCCAAGGGGCCCTTAGAACTATGGAGTTCTAAGAACCGATGCAAGGATGTTTTTACCTCCTATCTAACTTGGTGCAAGGTACCTCTCTATACTCCAAAGGATTGAAGTTGTTGGGTGGCCAACAACTGAATCCCCTCTCTACCTCTGCTCCGGATCACACGCTGTTGGATTTCTTGAAAGAAATTTTGGTCAGCATAACAATGTGCTCTCCCTTTGTTCATCTCTTGGTGGTCTTTTATAGATGAATTCAAACTCTCCTCCCCCCTCTCGGTACATTGATGGATGGTGACCCAAGAGAGGAGGTTGATTCAATTGTGTGCCGCATGATTCCATTGTGTGCTCCCTTGAGGTCCCAAGGAGGCTTAGGTGGATGTCCTTGGGCGGCCTCAAGTGTGGGATCAATTTCTTGGAGTGTGCATTGTGATCCCAGAAAGTGACTTCTGCCACTCTCAGGTCTACGCGGCTTTTTAAGGGAAAGCCACGCAAAGGTGCGCCTATCGAAGAAAAATGTGTGCAAAGGTGCATTTTGCTAGTTTCTTGAGTGCGCAATTTGATTTTTCTTCTGGACCTTAGATATTTTTAAAATTTTTTCAGATTCTCTAATGTGCCTTAGCCTTGTAAATCCTTTTGCCTGACATTTAATAATGTCATATTTGCTTGTTTGATTTTCCAGTGATAACACTTATTATCATAGATAATGTACATAATTGGAAATAATTAGTTTTAAGTACTGTAAAAATGTTTCCACTGCAAAAAAAACATGTAAAAATGTTTGTGAATCTTACCAATTATATATAAAATGCCAAAAATACAAATAAAAAACAACATAATTAGAAAAATAATGAAAAAAAAACATACAACATTAATATAAATGATGAAATAACACAAGTACATATCACTCTCCATTGACATCACCCTAATTATCTTCCTCACTTGGCATGATAACACTATTTTTCTCAAAAATATGTTTGATCTAGGGTTGTGACTATGTTGCACTGAAAATTGTCACCTTGAAATTTCGTTGTCCATATGACCTCATTATCACTCATACATTCCTCCTTTGTAAGTCTAAAAACATCAGTTCCTCATGTCAAGCCTTAAAAATAAGAGAAAAGCTCTCAAAAGTCTCTAAAACTCTAATATCGCACTTTCTCTTTGTCTTACCCGCGGTCCCGCACCTAATGGTCATGTATCCTGCGTACCTGACCACAATTTCTCTGTGTTAAGGGTGCGGACCCCTGTAAAAGATTAAAAGGGCACAAGTAAACTCAAAAAGATCACTTTCAGTCATTTTTAGAAGCTTCTAGAAGGAATCTTGCAGTGGCAAGTCCGCTCTTTTCAGGTTCATGTATCCCATGCCTTAAGGAGCTAACCCCTTGATGTGAGGAGCTTATCCTTTTGAAGGAGGATTATATCCCTTCATAGGTGGAACTGTAACCTCCTCTTTTGCACTATAAAAAGAGGCATTGGGCAGCCTCAAGGGGAGTTAAAGCTTTAGTATTATTTGGGGTAAAGTGCTGTTGGAACTTAGACTCCTTTAGCTGAGATTTTATGAGGAAATATTACATACCTGTATGTATCTCGGTTGGAAGAGTGCAAGGCCTATCATAGTAGAGGAAATTCTTGCTTCAGACCCCGGGAGGACCTGTTCAACATCAATGCGGAAAAGGTTTTAAGGTTCTTCTACTATTTCAAGGTTAATACAAGTAAGTTTGTTTTTCTCAATAAGCTATCATTTGATTGTTTATTTTATGGATTCCTTGATCACCATAATAAATATGATTTATGAATATATGATATGAAGGTGCTATTTGATGTTTGTTTGTTTTTTATTGCAAATCTTCGAAGATAACCCTTTCGGACGAATGAAGGACATCTACTACAAACAAGTGTTGGATCAAGGTTGGATCACAACACCTTTGTAGCATTTACTTATGAATCGTGATATATCTAGAGAAAGATAGATTTAATTGTCTGTTTGTTTCTAGACTATATTCTGATACTAGGGAGATTGATCTTGTCCGCAAGATCGATTTATCCGGCCAACAAATTGGCGACTCCATTGGGGAAAGGTTTTTGATTTTTGGTTTTCCTTTGTTTTGACTTGAGAAAATCATTTTTTCTAGTTTTTGATTGATGTATACTGGCTTGGGTAGCTTAGTCTTACTTTGCTTTCAAAAATTTTAAGAACTTTTTTGTTTTTCTTGAAGTTTTCTGGGGACGACACTTTGTCTTCACACACAGTGCGGGCATCTCCACACTTTCTTTGAGTAACCAGTGTGGGACCGCACCTATTTTCTCTGGATCCTGCGCACCCTGTCAAATTTTTGAAAAGCTTACAATTTCTCCTTCTAGTTTGAGTTTAGATTTAATTTAGGATTCTTAGCATCTACCCCGATCTGTATTTTTCTGTGAAAAAGCCTTGTTTATGAGTTTCTTTCGGAAATTTTTTATCTCATCAATCTCCGTTAAGTTAATTGGGTGTTTTGAGTCTCTTTTTTGAGAAATTATTAATTTTATTTCCTTTGGTCATTACTTGGAGGTTTGTCTCAGTTTTTTCACAATTTCGCATCTTTTTGTGTATGAGTGTTAATCGCCTTTGAGTATTTTTATTTTTGATATTTGGAACTCTCACCCAATTTTCTTTACTTACACTTGATTGGTTCTTAGATTACATTAGAATCATCTTGTGTTTGAGAATTCTCTTGCATAGATCACATTTGCATAATTAGAATTCTCATTTTCAAAATATGAGTGAAAAATGTGCATAGATTACATTTGCATACTTTTCAAATGAATTGTGCATAGATTACAATTGCATAGTTTACATTCTGAAAAATCAATTGTAGATTTAGATCAATTTCTTTAATTTGAATTTATATGTTTTTATGCTTGTTTTAAAAACACAAAAAAAAAATTTGTTTTGAATTGATTAGCATTAGTTTTTCTTGATGAAATTAGTGCATTAGAGAATTTGTTATATTTTCTCTTAGTGATCAATTTTTTGCATTGTTGGAAGTGAATGGAAACTCTCTCCTTACTTTAGTTAGGATTCATCGAATTGAAAATATTACATTATCTTATTCGATTGCATTCAGTTTTGGGTTGGGTCATAACACCATTGGTTTCATATCCATTTACCCTTTGAGTAATAACAACCTAAATAACACAGCACTTAATTAAAATTCATTTAGTATTACATTTCTAGGGCTCTTTCCACCAATCTAGCTTAGGCTAGTGTCTTGGAATAGGTTTTAGTTAACTCTCCAAGACAGTAAAACAAACAAGTAGTTGATCTTGTGGTAGGAAAAATTCCAATTGTTGCATGTATGCTCTGGGAAGCTCCTCCTAAAGGAGTCAAGCATGAGAACATATCCGAAACAGTGAGGTAATCAATCCTTCCTCATTGGGAATGATAGCAGATATACACGTATTAACAACGATAAACCTCAGATTGACCATTGTTGAGGAGCCTGGGGTCACTTGTCGGTAAACCTTGGATTATGTCAAGGATCCTTCAAGGGGATTGAGCTTTGTTACTCTACCCTTGTGTGTGTTCGGATCGTAGACTGTTCCCCCAGGTATATTTGTTTCTGTTGGTAACCTTAGTGGCCATAAACTATAGGATTCTTTCCCAAGGTGACGGTGGAAGGAAGATCCCACTGTACCTAGAGCAGACGTCGGCTAGACTCACTTGGACTCTCCGGAGGATTATCTTCACTCGAGATGGCATAGTGAAGAAACTTGCGCACTGGTCTGTTTCATTAAGCAGGTTGTCGGGGTAACTTTTCTAACCGCCATTTCTACATTAAAATTCTACGATGTTGGATTTCATCACCAACTAGTGTTTTTAGTGCAGGAATCTACAATTTGTGTGTGGTTTGACTCCTAGATTTGATAGTGCGTGTTAATTTTTTTGTTTTTGCTTTTAGAGACCATAGGTGTGAATTGTGAATTGTGAATTTTATTTTAAATTGTTAATAAAATTCACTGAAGTTGAATATAATGACAACTGTTCTAGAATTTACCAACCAAGGAACCCCTCTTAACGAGAATCCTAGTACTTTTCCTTGCTTTGGAAATGTTGGTCCTCCTTATATGGCTACATTGTCATTACCTGGATTTACAATAGGTTTATCGATTTGGTCATTTTCAACTTCATTGGCCCCGAATACTCCAATTGTTCCACCTCAACTGAATGCTTCACCTCAACAGAGTTCACCATCTCAAAATCACCAACCTTCTGTTGACCCTTTACCTTCTTTTCCCAATATTTATTCCTCCATTTCTTCCTCTTCGGTTGATAAAAGCCTTGACGCTAGTAACCACGTGGCTAAGAAGAAGAAGAAAGGGAAGAAGAAGAAGAAGAAGAAGCAAGATAAGAAAGAAGTCAACCAAACAACCATGGCTGTAAATGTTAGTAGTGTTGAGGAAACCTCCAACATGCATCGTAAACCCAAATACCCTTGCAGGCTTTGTAAGGGTGACCAATTCCTTGAAAATTGTCCTGGTATTCCAAAGGTCTTGGAAGTATGGTCAGAAAAATCTCATCAACTTACTGTTGATCCATCAACCAGTGATAGTCAGGTTCCTGGGAAAAAGGGTAAAGTTAGGTTTCCTTGTAGGTTATGCAAAGGGAGTCATCAAACTCACATTTTCCATCACATGGATGAAGCCTCAAAATTGTTGGAAAACCTTATTGTTCCACAACAAGAACTTCCAACTGGTTACCATCAAATTTCTCCCTACCTAACATCAACTGATGAAGTGATTGATCCAATTCCAAGTACAGTCAATCCCACTCTTCCATTGGAGAGTGAAACTCATATCACTCAGGTTGATGATCCATTAGTTGATCAAGTGGTCGACTCAATTTCCCATTCGGTCGATCCCACTCTCGCTGAAGAGAGTGAACTTCATACCACTTAGGTTCTTCTTGTTACATAAGATTCTTCTACACTAGGGGGCATTTCACCTATTTCTACAGAACCCCCTCCAAGTACTAAGGTCTTTTCCTTTGATTGGAATAGATTGGCAGAACCTCGTCTTCCTTCCTCCATCCATTTTCAAATCATTGTGAAGGCTGGTGGTAGGAGCATATGCCGCACAAATGTAGATGAAGGTGCTTCTGTTAGTATTTTATCCTCAACTGCTTGGAAAGCTTTGGGTTCCCCTCAGCTTGTGCCTGTTATGCAGAATCTAAAATATTTTAACAAAACCATTAGTGAACCTTTAGGGATCCTTCCTAAGTTTTCTATTACTTTGGTGGGTAAAATTGTTTGTATTGATCTTATGGTAGTTTGAGGCCCCTTGGATTTCAATTTACTCCTTGGGCAAGACTATGTCTATGCAATGAAAGCTGTCGTATCGACACTCTTTCGCACGATGTATTTCCCTCACAATGGAAACATTGTGACTGTTGACCAACTTTCATTCCCTAGTATTGATTCAGCTACCAATAATCCGACACCCCTAAATGTTCTTGATAAGAAAGTGGTATCTACCCAGCCACGGGTTAATTATATGGAAAATAGTCCCATTTTTCAGTTACCGATGTAAGCGAGCCTCTCACTGTTTTCTTATCTTCTTTTGACTTAGATCCGGTAATTGACATGGAAAACTCTATGGGATTACTTGAACGTGATGTTCTTATCCCTTTTGAGTCCCTTGACATGTGTTCCTTCCAAAGAATTGTTCTTCCATCTGATGAAGACCTTTTTGAAGCCATGATCGAGGAGTGCCCCTTGACATTTCTTTCTTCCAGTTGGAAGCCATGATCAAGTCACCGAGGATAGTTCCTTTTACTGCGTCAGCCTCATTAAAAAATGAATCAGTTGCCCATGAGGATAGTTCCTTTTCTTGTGTCAAGCTCGTTAAAAAAAATGAAACAAGCTTCTAAGAGGAAAGTTCTTTTCCTATGTCAACCTCATTAAAAAATGAAACAGATTCTTGTGAGGAGAGTTCCTTTTACTGTGTCAACCTCATTAAAAAATGAATCAGTGAGTGTGAGGATAGTTCCTTTTACTGTGTCAACCTCGTTAAAAAATGAATTAGTTGGTCAGAGGATTGTTCCTGTTACTGAGTCAACCTTGTTAAAAAATGAATCAGGTATGAGGATAGTTCTTTTCCTGTGTAAACCTCATTAAAAAATGAATCAGTAGGTAGATTGTAGAGAGTAGATTGATAGATTAGAAATAAGTAGTTTCTGAGGATGGTTCCTGTTACTGAGTCAACCTCGTAAAAAATGAATCAGGTATGAGGAAAGTTCCTTTTACTGTGTCAACCTTGTTAAAAAATGAAACACGTTGCCATGAGCATTGTTCTTTTCCTGTGTCAAGATCGTTAAAAAATGAAACAAATCCTCCCCTAATTGAGTCGAGTCTTTGACTAGATCTCGTAAATGTTAAGTCGTATATTTAGGTAAGTTATTTCAGTTTTTGTATAGTTTTCTTACAGTTTTAGGTCGGATATTTCATATGATCTTGTAAATGAACCTTCATTCCATCCAGCTATTAATTACTAGTAGTCTATTTAGTTGAATGAAATGAAGCTGGGGGGGCATGCACTCTAAGAGATTATACTTAGGAGGCATTAAAACCTATCTGAAGCATAGTTTTTCTCTGTTTCAAGCTTTTGTAAAAATGAAACTTATCTTGAGTCCATTTCGATTATTATTTTCAAGACTCGTTAAACTCATGAAAATCCCGAGATTATTTTTCTATCTTTCGTTCTCATAAAACACATGAAATTGTTGAGTTCTTACCGTCTTTTCCTACTCGTAAATTAAATTGAAAGTCGGCCACATGAGTACATTTTTATCACTTTTTTGAACTCGTTAAAATTTACAGAATAAGCAAAACCATGAGTACATTTTTATCCCTTTTTCGAACTCGTTAAAACTTATGAAAAAGCAAAACCTTGGAGTTCTCTTTTAAGCCCTTTTCAGACTCTCTAAAAATGAAAAGATTGTCGAGTACTTGACTATTCGAACTCATTAAAGAAAATGAATGATCGTCCCTTCAGTATAAGTTTACCCCTTTTACGGGCTGAGATGGAATATTTACGAAAAATGTATACGTTGACTAATTACGGTCAATAGAGTTCTCTCCCGCATTATTTTATCCTTTTTCGGGCATGAGAGACTAAATTTATGAAAAATAACACCCATGGAATTTTCTTAAGTTTTTTCTTCTGACTCCCTAAAATTGAAAAACACCGAGTTTCTCCTATACTGGACTCGTTAAAATTTAACAGTAAAGGACCTATTCAATTTTAAGCAGGAATGAACCACTCCTTCTTAGGGTTTGAATTTTAAACTAAGTTGGACTCATTTGAAGGATGAGCTTATAAACAAGAAAATTTTATCCTCCTCAAGCTTGTCAAAAATAAAGAGGTACTTGCCAGAAATGGTGGGGGAAAAGAGAGAAAAACGAACCTGTTTGTTACATTTTTATTTTTGGAAAACCGTTAACCACTCTTGAACACGACACTTTTGTTCACCTGGGTTGGGAAAATCCTTTGCCTAATAGTTAATCAAACCATATTGAAAGTCTTCAGCCAGTTTCTGGGTATTAGCTTTGGGTCAATTGTCACCAAGCCATCTGTAGTGTCGTTATGTGTTCAAGAGGATAGTTCAAACAAACCATTCATCTGTAGAATATCTGTCATCCATTTTGACCATCCCTGAGTTAGTCCTTGCCAAGATATTTCTTCAAAAATTGATCTATGATTTCATGTTGTGGGCTTGCTTACGATGGATCTCTTTCTATCAACGATAGCTCATTATCTAGGAAGTTGATCTAGAAATCGTCAGTACCTTGAAATCTGCATGCCTCAATGGGAGGTTTCTCGCCTTCGACGACAGGTTGCATCATTGACCTTCGATCGAATGATTCCGTGAAATGTTCGACTTCAGATCACTTATTCACATTTCATGGATTGTATTGTGTACTTTGAAAGCCATTGTCATTATTGGTGGTTTCTCTCACACTTGTTAACAGTTCACATCATTGACTGGTAATCAAGTGGTTTATACCATGTTCGACTTCAACACATTTAATCACATGGATAGAATTGTACTAGTTCGGGAAGCAGAAATCAAGACCCTGGATCTAGTTTCCACCATCCAGGATGCGAGGAGTTTTATTATTCATTATGCAGTAAACTATTCATTACAGATGGTTGTGTCCATGCTGTGTCTACACTATTGATGTAATATTAAAATCATTTCTGTATCAGAACAAGTTTAGTTAGTTTTTTGATCTGAGTATGGGAATGCCTACCTCAGTGATGATATATATATATATATGTTTTGCATTGAATGTTTTTACAAGTTTCGACTAGGGTGTCCATAGGATGATCCTTGAAATGATAAAGTACTTCACTCTTCATACATGACAAACTCTATCTTCATCTACTACAGACTTCGCACTTTAGGGGGCAATCTGTTGCACTGAAAATTTTCACCTTGACATTTCGTTGTCCGTATGAGCTCATTATCACTCATAATTTCCTCCTTTGCAAGTTTAAAAACATCAGTTCCTCATGTCAAGCCTTAAAAATAAGAGAAAAGCTCTCAAAAGTCTCTAAAACTCTGGTATCGCACTTTCTCTTTGTATTACCTGCGGTCATGTCTCCTGCATACCTGACCGCACTTTCTTTGTGTTAAGGGTGTGGACCCCTGTAAAAGATTAAAAGGGTGCAAGTAAACTCAAAAAGCTCACTTTCAGTCATTTTTAGAAGCTTTTTGAAGGAATCTTGCGGTGGCAAGTTCGCTCTTTTCATGTTCATGTATTCCATGCCTTAAGGAGCTAACCCATTGATGTGAGGAGCTTATCCCTTTGAAGGAGGATTCTATCCCTTCATAGGTGGAACTGTAACCTCCTCTTTTGCACTATAAAAAGAGGCATTGGGCAGCCTCAAAGGGAGTTTAAGCTTTAGTATTATTTGAGGTAAAGTGATGTTGGAATTTAGACTCCTTTAGCTGAGATTTTATGAGGAAAGATTACATACCTGTATGTATCTCGGTTGGAAGAGTGCAAGACTTGTCAGAGTAGAGGAAATTCCTGCTTCGGACCCCGGGAGGACTTGTTCAACATTAAGGCTGAAAAGGTTGTAAGGTTCTTCTACTATTTCAAAGTTAATACAAATAAGTTTTTTTTTCTCAATAAGCTGTCATTTGATTGTTTATTTTATGGATTCCTTGATCACCATAATAGATATGATTTATGAATATATGATATGAAGGTGCTATTTGATGTTTGTTTGTTTGTGATTGCAGATCTTTGAAGATAACCCTTTCAGACGACTGAAGGACAACTATTACAAACAAACGTTGGATCAAGGTAGGACCGCAACACCTTTGTAGCATTTACTTATAAATTGTGATATATCTAGAGAAAGATAGATTTAATTGTCTGTTTGTTGCTAGAATATCTTCTGATACTAGGGAGATTGATCTTGTTTGAAATATCAATTTATCCGGCCAACATACTAAATACAAACCACCAATCTCTATCCAACACATCTGCGTAAAAAAAACACCTGGTTTTAGTGTTTTGGGAAAACATAAGGCTCCCTAAATTCATGCCACATTGTTCTAGAGTTGATATATATCATCCCACTATCATGATATTCCTTTACATTATTCTGATCAAAGGTTTCCCATCACTTGCACCTAAAAATAACAGATTGGAAGGAAGAGAAGTCCACTTGAATAATCTCTTGTATCTTTCCAACGTAATCTAATATCCCTTGCATTAGGTTTTGATCGCTGTGGCTAGCGTGTTTGGATTGGTCGAACTCGAATTCCACTCCAAAATCTTGTGTCATGCATACATCATCGACATCCTCCTTGCGAAAATGATGTCCATATGCCCACATAGATGGGAACAACTGCACCTATAAAAAAGGGAAAAAAAACATAGTTTATATATATATATGTTACAACTGAAAGGTGCAATATGAAGTTAAAACTGTATAGAAATATATTATAATTACCAAGTTGTTGCACCCAATCCCTATGTTTAGCGCATCCTTTTCACTGCATGGGTAATGACCAGAAGCATTGTATTGTAGGTTTTAACCATATATAGAAATTATCTGCAAAAAATTTCTTAAAGACAGAAAATAAAAAATAGCGAGAGCATAAAACATAAAACTGATATACACAGATATTTTCCCCTGGATCCCAAATCGAGAGTACCAGCTTGATTTTTCATTATATTCATTTTAGTGTTACAACACATATATATACATGTTGAAGCATTCATAAGCCCCAATCCATTAACCCTATATTAGAACATAACCTTAGCTCCCTTGATTGCAAACCCATGCACAAAACCATAGGTGGGACCACCCATCGAAAAATAAGGAAAAAAAAATCTCAAGGCACTGCTCGCCCCCTACGAACCCCTAGATAGGGGGGGCTGTTGGCCCCCTATGACCCCTCCTTGTTGTGCCCAACACAACGAACATGGGGGGCTATCGGCCCCCCACGCGTGCGACTGATCGTGGAAATAATATAACACATACCCAACATTCTCCCACTTGTTGTTTTCTTTCCGCAAGGGACACATGAGAGATTAGTCATTAGTTCAGTCCCACAACACCCATTTTTTCTCTACAACAAGAGAAATTTTAAGTGCTCATAGACTTCATTAATGCATCTGCAACCTTCTTCAAAGTGTCTACCTTTACAAGCAACAACTTTTATCCTCAACCATATCTCTCACAAATTGATATTGAACATCAATGTGCTTTGTCTTTGAATGATAAATAGGATTCTTAGCCAAGAAAATTACACTTTTGCTATCACAGTCTATCCTTATAGCTCGCTGCACCAACCCCATACTTGAACATAATCTCTGCAACCAAACTACTTCCTTGCTTGCATGAGTGGTTGCTATGTATTATGTCTATGTAGTTGAAAGAGCCACTATAGACTGCCTTTTACTCATCCAACTGACTACACCTCCAAATAGGCTAAACACATACCCACTTGTACATTTTCTTTGGTCCAGATCTCCAGCCTATTCTGGATCAACAAAACCATGGATGTCCAAAACTTTTTCCAATCCTGGTCTTCCCTAGTAGCATAAACCATAATCACTAGTGCCACACAAGTATCTAAAAACCCGCTTCACTGCTGTCCAATGCTCCTTCCCTGGTTTTGACATAAACCTGCTCAATACTCCCATTGCATGTGCAATGTCTCGTCTAGTACAGACCATTGCATACATCAGGCTACCCACTGCACTTTCATATGGAGCATGGGACATATCCTCCTCTTTTTCTTGTTTCTTGGGACACTGTTCAACAGATAGATTTACACCTATAGGAATAGGAACCTTCACCAGTTTACTATCCTTCATATCGAGCGTCTGTAATATTGCCTCAACATACTTCCTTTGTATTAACCAGAGCTTCTGCTTTTCCTAATCTCTCTTAATTTCCATACCTAAAATATAGTTTGCAGCACCAAGATCCTTCATGTCAAATTTGGAGTACAATTGGGTCTTCAAATCCTGGATAATTTCTTTGTCATTTCCAATCAGCAACATATCATCCACATACAAGACCAAATAAATAACATGGTCACCAATTAATTTAAAATACACACGGTGATCCTCTTTTCTTTTGGTGAAGCTAAGACCCTGTATATAGGTATCAAATTTATGATACCACATCCTTGGTGACTGTTTTAACCCATACAAAGACCTTTTTAACCTACATACTAGTTATTTCTTACCCTTCACCGTAAATCCTTTAGGTTTCTTCATGTATATCTCCTCTTCCGTATCCCCATGAAGAAATGTTGTCTTCACATCCATTTGTTCTACCTCAAAATCAAATGCAGCAACAACAGATAAAAGTAATATAATAGAAGTAACCTTGGCAACAAGAAAAAAAATATCACCAAAATTAATTCCCGACACTTGGGAATAACCTTTTGCTACCAACCGAGCTTTATATTTATCCACCTTGCCTTCTACATTCATCTTCTTCTTAAACGCCCATTTTCTCTTGATGGGCTTCCTTCCAGCTGGAAACTCCACCGGATCCCATGCCTCATTTTTGTGCAAGGATACCATTTCATCAACCATGGCCTCCTTCCAGAGTTTTCCATCCTATGAATCCACTGCGTCCCTGATAGTTATGGGATCATCATCGGTGATAGTTAAAGAAAAATGTTAATAGAAAGTAGATGGATTGTACCTTTCTGATTGCCTTCTTTCTCGAACTGATCTTCTCACAGCTGGAGTTTGTGGATTTTCCTCTTTTGAATCTTTTTCTGTTGTAGATTCTGATTCATCCTCCTTTAGCTCAAACTCTATATTCTTAGGTTCCTTTGGTAGGAATTCATGTTTAACAACATCTTTCACCTCTCTAAAAACCACCTCTCGGTTGTACAAAACCTTTGTTTCCGGGTTCCAAAGCTTGTAAACTTTTAAACCATCCTTATACCCAATAAATATGCACCTTTCAAATTTATTATCCAAATTGGTCCTTTTCGCCTTTGGAATACGTACATATGCATCACATCCAAATACCCTCATATGTGAAAGAGATGGTTTCTTACCATTCCATACCTCATGTGGAGTCTTATCCTCCAACGTTGATGAAGGTGATCTATTAACCAGGTAAAATGCAGTCTCCACTACCTCTGCCCAGAATTCCTATCCTAACCCAGTACCACTAAGCATGCTTATTGCCTTTTCCATCTACGTTATGTTCATTCTTTTTACAACTCCATTTTGTTGAGGTGTGTATGGAGTAGTCTTCTGCCGTGCTATGCCACACTTCTTACAGAACTCTTAAAATTCCTTCTTGCAGCACTCTCCACCATTATCTATCCTCAACACCTTTATCTTCTTCTTTGTTTGTTTTTCCACTAGAGCCTTAAATGATTTAAATATGTCAAAGACTTCAGATTTCTCCCTTAAGAAATATATCCATGTACTACTTGAGAAGTCATCTATGAATGAAACATAGTACACAGACTTTCCCCATGATGGAACCGACACAAGTCCAAACACATCACTGTGTACAAGCTCTAATATCTTGTTCTCCCTCTTAGCACTAGAAGGAAAACTCACGAGATTCTGCTTCCCATATACATAATGTTCACAGAAATCGAAATCCAGATTGAAATTATACATACCTTCTACCATACCATTACCATGCAGTATCCGAAGGCCCTTCTCTCTAATATGTCCAAGCCTTTGATGCCATATCATGGTCTTTTCTCTAGAGACCGCTAGGCTTTCTGCTCCACATTAAGGAACCATAGAATTGTTGCACCCATCAATAATAGTGCTACCCTGAAGCTTGTAAAAAGTTCCAATATGAACTCTCCACATTAATACTAGTGCTCCCAAAACCATATTGCAAGTATATTTCTCGAACACTATTTTTACACCTACATCATCCATCTTGCTTAGAGAAATCATATTTTTGGCCAATGCAGGAATATGCCGAACACCCAGAAGTGTTCTAATCCTTCCACCCTGCAGCTTCAACTTGAATTTTCCACGTCCGAAAATTTTGGCCTTCCTATCATCCCCTAAGAAGACATCATCACCATCACACTTCTCATACTCGCAGAACCAATCCCTATGGGGAGTGAAGTGAAAGGATGCACCTGAGTCAATAAAGCATTCCTCATGATCTACATGTGTATTTAAAGAAGAAGCCAAATACACATGCGCACCTTCATCTAAGGTGGTTTTTCCCTCTGCAAAAGGAGCATCATTAGATCCCTTTCATTTCTCAGGAGCTTTAGATCTACAATGATTTTTTTAGTGCCCTTCCTTTCTGCATTTCTAGCACACCTTTACAAACTTTCCTGGAGAGTTAGATCTCCCACTCGATTTTGATTTTTTTTTCCCCTTACTCGTATAGATAAGGCATTTCCATTCCTGCCCTCCACATTTCTCAGTCTCATTTCCTCCGATAGCAAGGCTAAGACAATTTCATCAAAACTTAAGGTAGTTGTTGTTAGTATGAATTTTAATTGCAAGTGTACGAAAAAGCTCACTTTAGATATGGATAACAAACAACCCTAACATAAAAAATGGCTGCCAATTTATTTAGATCTACAGTTAGTTGACCAAGATAAATTCTACAAAATCTAGATATATGCAGTAAAGGACATTAAGCAGTAAATAAAACCAAGATTTGCTCCATGCATCCAATAGACAAGACAAGAAATTTTTTAAAGAATTTTTGTATTTTTGACACCTGGGAAGGGAACATAGAAATATGTTACTAGTACCCCTCAATGGGATGGGTTCTTGTATGTCCTCAGCACTTCAGATCTAATATATCTCTCTCTTGATGGTGTAGAAAAACCAGACAAAAAATGGAACTCAAAGGGAGCTCACAAGAAAAATGGTAGCAAAATATGACAATGATGGAGGATCAAAGTCAGACCAAAAGTATAGATCCAGAGTGAACTTTAGGCAACAAAAGGTAGTGAGTGAATGGAAAAACCCTTCTATTTATAACAAAATATTGAGTTAGTCTAGATATTGGTGCATAATTAAAATATTATTAACCAATTCTATATCCAACTTTTATGGAATATTTTATTATATTTGTTGGAGGGAAAAAGGATTTGAATTTGGTCAAATCCCTTTAATTGTAAATAATAAATAAAAAAATGATTTATTTATTATTTTAAGGATGTCGTTGAGTAATAATTAAATAAATAATGATTTATTCAATTATTTATAAATGAATTAGTCAAATTTAACAAGGAATATTATTTAAATAAGGTTTAAATAATTATTCCTAGTTTAAATAATTATTCCTAGAAAATAATAAGATAAATAATGATTTATCTAATTAATTTTCCTGTTTTGGGTTAAATATGACCTGGAATATTAATTAAACCGCTGTTTAACTAATTATTCCTTGAGGAAAATAAAACAAATGTGGATTTATTCAATATTTTCTCATAGGGTTTCCTGTTTAGACCATAAACAACTTAATAAATTAAGGATTACTAAGTTATTTTTCTTACCAAAGGCAATTTTACTTAGGGTAAATTTGGTCTTACATGGTGTACTTTGGTCCATCTAATAGTAATAGGTTAGATGACCAAAAATTTGTGTAATAGATTTCCCCCCAGCATGCGAACGTTAGGAGCTAATCGTATGATCGAAGTACATTGTAAGAACTCAATCACTAGACACCAAAGGGTAAGTCAGAGAGAGAGAAACGTAAGGTAGACCAAAGCGCTAGAGGAAAAGACCCTGAGGAGGCGAGACTTATAGGTGTGACAAGTCTCTTTTATGAGTGAGTACCTGTGCTACAAGAGGTGGGGGAGGCATACCTATGCCCGCCGAGACAACGTACAAAGAATAATGTGTCTAGTAAACAAGGGACTGAACTATATAGTGCATGATAGCATGAACATGATCCAAATAAAAACATGATAATGGATCCCACATACATACTGTGCCTGGGATAAAAGCTAGGAATTATACAATAATATCTGATTAAATGAGATATAAGTACAACCAAAGAGGCCCTGTAAATAGGAGAGGGCTCTGAAAATATGAATGATACATGAAAACTAAAAGGCGTTGCAAACGGCTGAGGCCAAAACCATCAAATCTCTGGAGCTACATCAAAGGCTGTGATGAAGAGGTCATCCGGGCATGTGGGGGGCTACCTAAAGGGCCACCCCCTCATGAAAGCTGAAACATCTCACACACACCTAGGAATCACCGGTACAATCTGTTCCACCAATGAACCATAAAGTATATGGATCTCGATCAAGATGTAAGGAGCTAGAGTTGAGAAACAATCAAGTCAAAGGGCAATAAGGAGACCCTTTTCCTGATCCGAGGCACCGAACAAGAGTAGAAGCTGGAAACAAGGTACACCACCCTCTAGAACTGTCTTCTGGAATGAATGAGATGGTGTCGACAGAAGGAGGTCTGATATAGGTGAGGAAATAAGGGATCCTCAACTAAGGCACGAGAGATAATAGTAGAGCGACTGACAAAATGACACTAGGGATGATGATGAAATGGGTGGTACTAAGTAGCAGACGAAAAAATTCCCTTGTTAGAGCATAAAGGGCATGGATGACCTGGTATCAACTGACACAATATCAAAGGGGACAGGGGACAGTAGGATTGATGGCCATAATGTGCGACACGAGAGAGGAACAAAGAAATGAAGGATGGAGGACTATAGCGGGATACAAAGGGACTCAGGATAGACTCCATGGATACGATGATAACTCAACTCGGATGCTCTAAATAAGGGTGACTTGATGATGTTGCCACACACAAAAGGTCCAGTGGGGACCATGAAAACATGAGTACAAGATGGTTACTCATGATGAAATTCGACATGAGCATGGACAAGTATAGGGGTAAAGTGGTGCCCCAAGTACAAGTGTTGCAAGTGAAGAAATTCGATTTTAAGTAGTGGTGAAGTGATCCTTCTTGGAAAAATGTATCCTGGTAAAGTGTCAATTCACAAAAAAACTAATAGATACCCATTTTAGAGCTTGGTGAGAGCTTTCCAATGGTACAAACGGTTTGTCAAACTAAGCTACGATTTGGCCGCAGCTGGCAAAAGAAAAATTTTGGGTTTCTCTTTTAATAAGGCATTTTTTCTCCAAATTCACTCATTTGCAAGTGTAGCTGTGGTGAATGTAGGGAGGAGAGAAGGCCCTAAATCTTGCAGTGATCGTAGCAGACAAACTGACCGTTGGAATTGAGATCTATCAGTTGCAGGTAAGAGGCCTAACCCTACTCTTTCATTTCAGTGGATTGAAAGTTTAGTTTAGGTGCCCAAAGCTTAGGAATAGACCCCTGCTCCTCTTCACAGTCGGGTTGCACTTTTGGAGAAATATTTGCGACCTGGGTAGCAGGTTTTGGGTAGAAAAGTGCGACCTGTCCCAGGATTTTTCTTGAAAAGTGCAACCTGTCCCAGGATTTCGCCTGAATGGTACGATCTGACAGAGAGGGTTTTTATGTTTGAATGCAGTCTTTCCTTTCTGTACAATGAAAAATATGATGGTTTTGTGCAGATATGGAAGAATTGAGGATAATTTGGAGAGAGAGAGACCTGGACACATTACAGTTGGATATCTAAGAGGACCATGGTGTCTGCAGTGCATTGGCCAGGTTTGGAGTCCTAAAGTTTGTGGAGAACCTTTTGATGAGAGATGGGGAGCCCTTGTTGGCTTAGATTGTTAGTTATTGGGATCCAGACCATGAGGTCTTTATAGTGCAGGGGCACTAGCTCGAGTTGACTGTCTAGGATATATATTTCCCAATTGGTCTCCCACCACTTGGGATGGTAGGGAATAATCAGGCAGTGTTTCCACGAGGGCAGAACATCATGGATTTTGTAGAGCACAATTTTTGACCAGGTCTCCATGTCAAGGGGACATGGATACCGATCGGGGATCCAGAGAGGTTAAAGACCCGCGTTGTGGCCGCAGCGGTGCTGCGGATCATGGGCAACCAAGCACTCCACCACATCACTGGGGGTCATATGATGCTTGCTGAGAGTGTATTGAGTGGGACCTACTATGGGTGGGCCCAAATGATGCTGTCATCATTGAAACGATAGTTTTCGCTATATAAGCGACAAGTGAACCATGAATGTGCATATGGCACAGTATTGTGCGCACTCTTCTTTGAGAAGTACCTGAGACTTTGACCTCATATTCAGATCTAGGATGGGGGCTTGAGGGAGCCCAGGATGTGCCAGTGGGGGTGGCTACTGTGCAGAGGAGGAGGTGGGGCGGTCGAATGGGTGTTCCGACCCAAGTTCTTTTCTCATTGGGATCAGATGCCACTATACATAGACGACTATCCCTATAGTGGGATGAGTTATCGTGGGGACCTGGACTTGCCACTGCCGCCTGGTCGAGAATGGGGGCCCGATGGTAAGTGACAAGTTACTAATATTTTATGTGAATTTTAAAGTTTTAGAATATTGTATATGGTATTGATTCATTCACTTTTGGTATGCAGATATAGCACCGGTAAAACTGGCCGGGTACATGGGACGACCTGCAGTATCTAGAGTTGCAGGACCTAGTGGATTGAGAGCACCACAAAATGAGGATGCAATGGCCCTCCTGGAGGACATTTTTCATAGATGTGAGAGGCTTTTGATTGGTGTTTCAGAGCGCGGCTAGCAAGAATTGGATGACCAGTACATAAAGCCATGTATTGGTCTACCCTCTGAGTGGAGAGGGGTCATGCAGCGCATGGTGATGGATAGACAGGGGATGCATGATCTGCGAGCTACAGGAGCAGAGCCATTGGTTTGGGATCCTCCAGATAGTGATTAGGTGTAGGGGTAGGTGGTGCCCCCAGTTTTGATTTTTTGTAACATGATATGGGCATGTCATATGTATCAGAGTTAATCGACTCTAAAACATTTTATACGACACTTATTATGGATATGCATCGCTTTGATGATTTTATGTTATTGCCTTATGTTAAATGCGTGTGCTAAGTGCCAATCTAGAATATTGTTTGTAGTGCTATCTACATAGTGATTTTGTGCTCTAGGCACATGACTGAATGTAATGATTTCAAATTCATGCATCAAAAGCTTCACTCGTAAATATCTTCTAAAAAGGATAGGGTTATGCACACATTAGACACCATTCAATTACATGACAAGAAGTAGGGAATCTAAATGAACATGAAGGTGAAGGATGTGATGGGAAATGGCATTGGATAATAAATCTCGACTTGGTTATTGGTGGTATTACCAATCACTACAAGAAAAAAGGACATTGGTGAGGGGTGAAAAATGTCACCATAAGCTCATTGGTGATGGTCAAAAGTGCCTTCGTCACCAAAAACTGAATGTCACCAAAGGTGGCATCACTGAAATTATAGGTGTTGTGGTGATATTCAAGGTCCTTCACCAATAATGATTTATAATGAAGGATAGTGACCATCACCATTTCATATGAGTAATGGTGATGGACAATAGCCTCCATCACCAAAAAACTGAGCATCACCGAAGGTGGTGTCGCTGAAAGTATGTGTTGTGGTGATATTTAAGAACCATCATGAATATTGATGATAATGATGGAGTGTGACCGTCACCATTTCATATGAACAATAACGATTTTTTGTGATGGATCTTTCATGACTGTCACTATTGGTGCATATATATGGTGACGTTCATTGACCCTCACCATTTCATATTTGGTGAGGGTAAAATAATTTCACCATAAGCTAATTGGCGAGGGTCAAAAAATCTCACCATAACCTCATTGGCGAGGGTCAAAAAATGTCACCATAACCTCATTGGTGAAGGTCAAAAAATGTCACCATAAGCTCATTGGTGAGGGTTGAAAATGTCATCAAAAGCTCATTGGTGATGGTGAAAAGAGCCTTTGTGACCATTCCATATGAATATTAGGGCACGATGGAATAGAACCACCAACCTCCTGCTTGTAAAGCATGTGCTCTTCCATTGAGCTAGCACCCTTTAAAGAACTAGAATTTAAAAATTTAAACCGTTGAAACTTATAAATTTTAAATTATACAAATTTCGAGAAATTATAAAACTTTGTAAATTCTTGGAAAATATTTTAATAAACGAGAAAAATAACATCTAAGTTGCAAGTCCATACCTAACGGTTATGAAAATTATGAAAATCAGGTGGAGGTGTAAATTAAGTGTTGGGAAGTACCAAACATAGAAGTAGAATACATTTATTCCATTCTATAAGAAATATTAGAACAAGTTTGATATTGTAATCTATATGAAATAAATTAACTATTCTGCGTAAAATATGCATATGCTCTAATGAATAAATCAAGACTATTAAATGTATATTTGTGCTATGAAGATTTGTATCCTACACCAATACAGAATTATGTAGTGTTAGCCAAATGCAAAGTAATGTACATGTCAAAGACAAAATCAACAAGAGGAAGTTATTTCTATGAATTTTGGGGCACACTTGCTACACTACCTATCTTTGAATGTCCCTTGTATCAAAGTAATGTACATGTCAAAGACAAAATCAACAAGAGGAAGTTATTTCTATGACTTTTGGGGCACACTTGCTACACTACCTATCTTTGAATGTCCCTTGTATAAATATATTACTATATTTAAAGCTCTAGCATATTATAGGACTAGAAGAATACTTATCTATTTAATGCCAAGCTTCTCTTCCATAGGTATAGAAGATGCCCTATCATCTGTAAAGATTTTGAGTGATAGATCTGTAGTTTACAGTTATGTTGACCAATAAAAGAACCCTTTTATCCTGAGACAATTTATAATTTTATGAAGATGATTAGCCTTGAATAAAATAATGACTAGCGAGGGGAAATGGGAGTAGACCTTAAAAACGCTTTGAGGGGCTTGCAAAATGATTATTTATTTCCTATTGATAATTTTGCCTCTATTTTTCAGTAGTTTAGAAAAAAAATTGGGAACATATTCTACAAGAATATGGCTTTCATTTATAAATTTGATATTACAAAGTGGGACAACTTTGAACCCTTTAATAAATTTAATTACCATTTTCATGGTGATTTAAAACAAAAAATTACAGCATACTATTTCCGTAATGCAAAAAACCATCATGCATTTTGTAGGAGATTAAAAAAACTTAACATCTTAGTGAATTAAGTTGTCTAGGTGATTAACTATTTTATTCCCATACACAATCCCTATCTTGAGGGTGTTTTGTATAGCCTTAAAACGCAACAATACTACTCATTTTTGTCTTGATCCTTGTACGCACTACAAATAGTCTAGGAAAAAAAAAACAATAATTTGAGTGACTTAGGTCATAAATGATCTATTTTCCATAGTGAGACTCTTTCAACATTAGACTTTATATTGTAGTAATGAATGTGATAACCAAAAAAAAATTGAATAGATGACCATATGTGCACTGCCAATGAAGAATCTCAAAGCACAAGATACAAAAGATGAATGATTAAAATAAGAAGGTGAGAAATACCAACGAGTTTAGAATAAACCATAAGGAGTAGCATAATCATTATACTTGCAGCTACTCATGAATTCTATGATGGTGTCATCTACATTGATTAAATTCCTGAAGCACTTGAAGGAGGAATACTCCCTGTGACTAATGGGATTAATCAAACTCATTTTAGGACATACTGTTGTTGTATTCAATAACACAAGATTGCACCTCGTCACTCCCTTCCTCACATACCCATTCCTAAGAGAAAATTGCTCCAAACCAAAATCATTTCCAACACAAACCTGCTTCAATCCAAAAATTATTTATTAATCAACAAATTAACAGAAAACTTCATCACATCAAAGAACCACCACATTATAATGAAAGGGAATAAAGATATCTGAACAAATTGAAGGAAACATGGAATACAATACCTTTAGTCTCTTCAATTTTTCTACCATGTTTGACAACAAAGATAAGAATGTCTTATAGGTTTCCAATGTCCAATAAATGTTTAGCCTCACCACCTATATATATTTTCCCACAAAAGGTTGCATTCCTAAAAGAAAAACCCTCTTTGTCCACAACCTTACAATCAGGACAATGATCTTATGGGTATACTATATCTTTCATTTGATATCCACATCAAGATACCTAACCTATAAATGTGTTCAACATGTTATAAATGAAATAATTTCAGATCTTAAATTCCTTAAGCGTTTTCATGTATATGTCAAATTATTTAAAGCAACTAAATACAAAAGAAATACAAACAAACCTGAAGTGTAAGCAGTGAAACTTGAGGGAGCCAATCATCTACATGTTTAGCCCAACTTTTTGCTATTGCAATGAGCCGAATGTTCTTCTCAAGCTGCAAAACAAAATTAAAACACCCAATATGTTACATATATCAACTAAAAAAACACCGTACCTGAGGGAAAAAACCTGACATATATCCCTGCATTCCCTACATATCCGTTGGCATAATTTGTCCATAAAATGGTATGTCAATACTTATTAAATTTTAGAAATATAATGTGAGAAGGAATTGAATGACACCAATCACGGCTATAGTAGTTTCAATTCACTTGATTGGGTGGATTAGTACAAAAATTAGGATAATGTGTAACAAGGCTTAAAGCTAGAAACAAGTTTCCCTACAAAGCTCAAGGTCAGGATGGCGTTCTGAGAGAACTAGCAACAATACGAACCATTCAAAAATATTGTGTAAGAGAGATATGATTTCGAAGAAAAAACTTTAGGGTTCTTTACATTATACTGGTTAGAGATCTAGAGAAAACACAAAAGGATTGACTTGTGTTGGCCATGTTAGATACATTCATAAAACCAATAAAAGTTGATATCGTAGCTCATTGAACTTCAGTAAATCCATACAATCCTGATAGCAGTGCAACAAGTGAAAACTTTATTTAAATGTTGTGGCACAACACGATGAGCAATTTCTGCAAAAATTTTTAGGCCTTGGTGCGCTCAACAAAGTAGCGAAGGTGCAATAGTGGTTACGTTATAATGGTGCAATATTGGAAGAGTTAAAGAGCACACGCATTTACCAACTTCAGTTCTTAATTGATATCTCCAACAATGTAGACGATGGTGATGCGTTACATGTATACCTACTCGAACAATTTCAATCGTAGTAGAAAAAATATTAAACATACCTAGAAGTTGAACATTCTATGGATATGTTATGCTCATAAAAAGCAACAAATGAATGAGTTATAATTCATAATGGAATGTTATTCAACCTTCCTATGCTAGATGTGTACCATTGAGTGTATCGACTATTTACTCCAAAAATAATATTAGCTTTGATATCATGTGGCAGTGCTAACATAATTCTTATGTAATGGTAGTGTTACAATGCCCACAACATAACAAAATACCTTACATCTAAGCGTGGAACCAATGTCAACAACAAAAAATATGTTTTACATCTAAGACTAGAATGTCACAATGGATGGCCTAGACCATTATGTCTTCCAAAATTATTAAATTTGGTATTTCCCCTAGCACTTTTACATAGTATTTACAAGTATAATGGATGCCAGAGTAGAGGTATGCGTGGCATGGATACGTTGCAAATAAGCATTCATTTTACTACATTGAGGACAAATCAATCATATTGAAGGTTCTAGAATAGATCAAGTGAGTCGAATAATTTCCAATAAGATTGCATTTAGGATTTCTGAATAGAGTACAATGCACCACATACCAAGAGAGGTTGAAGGTGGTAGTTGAAGTGCAACTTCAAACTCTAGTTCTTGATTTCCAGGTTAAATCTATAATGTAAATACAATGAACCTACAAGTATGATTTGAAATTGAGAGTTTAGTGTATCAAATATTTTTAATCTGCACATAATTGATAAATTATGATGATCAAGATGTAATATTCCTTTTTCAGGATTGCTCATAAATCATGCATCAAAAATGCATTTCCAGCAACAAATGCAATTAAACAGTAAAATGGAATCTTGGATCCCATATATTAGTTAATAAAAGTTCTAAATCCAAGAATAGAGCTGAAACAAATCAAACTAGGTGGGCTAAACAGACCTCCCACACTAGTGTAGCAAAAAAGGGTGAGAAACCCCAAGATTGCAAAATGCCGGAGCAGCTGCTTAAGGGACTGCGTAGTCTCAGAGAGGGTTTACACATAAAATCATAGGAGAAAAATATATCTACTCATGTATTGGGAAATAACGGTGAAGTACAAATATCTAATCTCCTATACAAAATACAAGATAACCCGACAAGGGTTTCTTGTCAAACACTCTCTATATAAAATGTGATATTCAGAAAATGACTGAATAATCACTGCAACACTGAAGTAAATGAGTGTAGAAGGCTTAAATATGTCTGATATGATGTAGAACCCTCAAGGGATTCCTCGCATGAAAGGATGAACCTCTCAATCACAAGGAAACACTGCAACGAAGCCACCAAACCGTGCAATGAACACTGCCTCCAAAATAACGCACTCCCTAGCAGAAAAAACACTGGGAGGGTATGAGAAATGTGTGGTATTATACCACAGATCTGAAATAAGCTCTGGAGCTCTCCAAACATATCTCTAAAGTGAAGGAAACCTTCCTCCGATGAGAAACTAGCTCAGAAGCCGAGATTCCAATCCCTTCCACAGTTGCAACCAACAACACTACACAATCTCCGACAAAGCTGTGATGATGTAGATGGTTGAAGCTTTTCTTGAAAACCTGATGTGGAAATATGAATGCAAACTCTCCCAGTGAACTACTCAAAGGAAAGAGGTGGGATTCCCGCCCGGGAACACCCATTGCTAAACAACACTGCAACTTGCTAAGCAGCAAGCAGCAACAATTCTTGGCAGCCAAGAATAATAATCTACAACATGATGAATAATGCTACCATCCTCTTCCTTATATAAGATGTGATTTTTCTTTCCCTTGGCCCCACTCACTTAGGTTGCTTCTAACCCAAGTTTCATTTCCCTCCAAAATTGCGTTATCCATCCTAGGATTCCTCCTCCACTAAAACTGCGCTGTTGACTTGGTCAAAGAAGCTTCATTTTATCTTTGTCCACACATGGAGGTGTCTTATTGAGCTATAAAGAGCATCTGATTTCACACTTGGAGTGATTTTTATCCTCCTTAGGAGACTTATGGGCTTTTCTACCCATTTATTTACTGGCTACAGCTGTTGTTAACTCTAATGTTCCATTTAGCTTGGAAGCTAAAATTTTGGAACATTACACAAGATGGGTGGTTCAATATAAGCTATGAAAAATTCAATTCAAAAACGTTATTTCAAAGAACCACATAGTAATTCCATGTTTGAGGAAAAGAAAAAGCTCAACAGAGAATTTACCATGCAGCAATTAAAGCAAGGAACAAGGCTATAAAAGTCCAAAACAAGGCTAATGAAAGGAAATGATTTAGGTTTCGATTATGATTATGAGGAAATAGAAATCGAGGCCTAATAAAAGCTCGTTCTTTGTAAGTGTAGCCACTATCTGTATACTTCGCTCGCTGGGTCATTTTCGGTACTTTTCATCATACATCATAATCAAAGAACAAAGCTCAATTAAGTATACTTAGAGTAGGAAAGTTTCAATACTGAATTTCACAGACATAGCCCTAATTGAAATGGCAAGTGCAGCCTCACGGATTAGAAGAATCACATATTATATGCCGAATAAAAAATTAGGTTATGCAGATGATGTGTCGATTATTTGATTTCCCAAATATTTGAATCGTTCAATGTCCTTTTGTAAACAAAAGAGTGAGTGTGATGATAACATTTGGCATCACAATAATATGGGCAATGTTTCCCTAGCAAGGAAGCTACACAATTTTCATCCTGTGGTCTCTCGAATACTACAGTGCTTCTCAGTTCATTTAACTACAGACACACTCACACTTCCTATTAGATTCTTAAAACTCACCTTTGGTGCCGTCTTGAAAAAGGGCATCATTAAGACAAATAAAGCCCCGTCACAATGGATATAAAATTGATCTTTCATAAATACAGTTTCTTCAAGAGTCTAAACCACCATATCCAAATAATATAGATAACGCTTAACCATAGTACCAATATTAACATTGACAATAACAGGCTTATCCTTATTTTTAAGCAGCCTCTATCTAAAATCTGCACAGTCAATCTCACCAGAAATTAGTGTATCCACCTTTTATAATTTCATTCTGCCTTTTCTAATTGCATTCTCTACATCCTTGTTGCTTTGAAAATTGAGTAATGAGTCTCTTGTGATGCATACAAAATGCCATTTGGAAAAACCTCTCTCCCGACTAAAACACCAAGCATATTTCCTTATGTACCACAATTTGTGATGTAGCCCCAATACTCATGTTTCTCTAGTTCCCAAAGGTGGGAAAACAAGTCCAAGACTCTAACCTCAAAATTCCTCGAGTGTACTCCATAGTTTCTCTCAATAAAAGGGTCACCAAGATTATTAATGGAAAAATTTTGCAGCTGTGCCAGTGCACCATAATCAAAATCTAGATTGTAAGGATAACCGTCAGATCATGCTTCGTTCTTTCCATGAGACTTCGAAGGTACTTGGCCAGAACACTGGCCATGTATCCCTCTATTTCACCTGTAATCTCATCGTTGACGTATGGCTCGGTGATCGCAAGCCAAATTTTATGAATATTCCCTGCCGAGCACAATTTATTTCTTTTATCCATTACTAGAATGACTATAAATGCTATCATTTTCGTCCACATCAGTCCTGGCCAAGGGAGCACATATCTCAACCGGATCAAATTAATTAGGGAGAGGCTTGACCCCATCACCTGCCAGAGCCTTAGGGTTAATGTTTATGCTTGGGTTCAGAACTTGTACCGTGCAAACCATGGCTCTTCTGTTATCTGTCACTTCAGGAAAATGAAAATGATGTGCCGAGATTGATTCCTCCTAAAACCAGAGACGCCAAGAATATGCCTTGCGCGTTGTTTCTCTATGCAGCAAATATGCTTCACTTGTTTTCACGCTCGCTAGACACGACATTTAACAAAAATATCTCGGGAAAATGACATGGCCCCATCAGATGAAACTACTCCATCTGAGACTCGCATGTGTTAAGCTAAATTTTATTCATAATTGCATTTATGATTACTAATACTCATGAAGCACACACCATTCTATGTTAATGTTATATTGAGAAGAAGAATTTAGAATTAATTTTTTTTCTCATTAGAACTATATTTTTGAAATTACTATATTACTATCATTGTTGGAGTAGAGTAGATTTCGCTTACCTGTGGGTTGAATGAAAAAATCATACTCAATGCAGTGAGACCTCATCAAGTGAAATTGTGCGATTCCATATATAGTCAGAACATATCCAATTCCTAGCAGTGAGATACACACAAAAATATTCAGTCAAAGATGCTGAGAATGCTGCTGATTGCATATGTGTGAAATCTTAAGGGAGATCCACCATTCTTTAAGTGATATCAAGGGTGATAGTCGTATAGATTGTGGCCAAGGTGTAAGATGAGCTGAGAGAGAGTTATGTAGAAATTTTTAGCCAGGAGAGAGGATAAGAGATGTGAGCCAAAACCCGAGCCGAGACCCTGTGTTGTGCCATTCATCAGAGTGAAGATGGAAAATATAAGAGAAATTTCCCATAGATCAACTTTGTGGCCCATTTATAATTGATGCCATGGGTGAAGGGTGACAACTCATTGGAGCCATTGGCCTAATCGCACTTTGAAATTTGGGGGGAAAAATTTAATAATTTTAATTTCTAATAATTTGTTTTCATAATTATTTTCTCCAAGAATAAATATTTTAAATATTTTTTGGGTGTTACATTTTTGGGTATTTTCTAGAGTTGTTAGGTGCATAAATCTACCTTTTGGAATCTTCCCTACCACTAAGAATTTTAAATCTTTCTAGTCGTTTAGGATGTCTAATTGAGTATTATCTTGTCATTGGGCATCTCATTTTATTCCTTCAAGAACTAATTTTATGCATTAATTGATGTATTTAATTTCAATGTTATTTTCTTATATTTGGGAATATCTACTTATATAACAAATAACAATAACTCTAATGTGAATAAAATATAAGCACCCATATTAAAGATAACAATGTAATAGGGAGTTGGTCGAGAAAATGGCCTCTAGCTCACTGCAGCTACAAGCGAATTTCTGATATATTAGTCTTTGGATAACAGAGGTCATGTATTGGTGGGCATTATGCAAATGATGGTGAATATTGGAATTGGAAATCTGCAACATATTATGCCCACGAAAACAGAGTCTATTAGTCCAGCACCGACAGTCATCACATCGAAGTTAACCCTGGTTTATCACCCATGATGGAGGAAGAGCTAGTAGACTATTTAGTTGACACCCTAGACCCCGGGTATATTTGGATCGTGGATCCACCTCATCACCATCTTTCACTTTCTCTGGATGCCACCACTCCATCGAAGATCTAGGTAGGCACACAACCTATCGCTATGGAAGAAGTGGAGGTTAATTTTACTAGGCTAGGGTTAGCTCAATTTTCATTTGATTATACCTCTTTCAACGAACACTTCCTCCATGAATACTCATCGCACCCCATATTATCCATCCAGTTCCCATCTGAAGTAAAAACATGGGTTTTGGAGCAACATTTGGTATCAATTTCGGGTGTAAAGGCATTATTCTCTGAAGAGGACATTAGATCGGCAGGAGCTATCAATGAATATAATCCCTTAGCAACCAAGAACATAGGGGTTTCAAACCCACCATATTGGGAACAAAAAAACCCTCCACCCGGGAGATATTTAGGATGTTTCAAAGGCATCCTGAACATATCCCTGTCCTAGGAAGAGACTAGGGTTTTAGATTTGAAAGATGCCCAACCCTCTGAGGTTGCAAAATCAGCGGATGCTATACTTAAGAAACCAGGGAAAAATTCTAAGTGCACAAAGTTTAGGGAGCGAGGTCGGCTTCTGGTATTTGGTGAAGGAAATTATATGGGTCTGGTTGCAAACATTGCAAACTAGTCTTTGTGGGTCGAGTTAGGTATCAGAACTACTCATCAACAAGGCTTCGACATTGGGTTATGGAGATTTGGGGTAACACCCTTGAAAAACTTCCCTCGGTCATCACAATGACCTTGGTTGTTTTTCCCTAATATTCTCACATCCGAACCAGGCTACCTGGGTAATTTACAAGTTATGGCATATCGAAATGGCCCCTGTTCTCCTGAAGTGATGGACGCCTCTTTTTGACCCTGGCAAAGAAAATTTGGGGGTCGACCCTATCTAGGTAATAATTTTGGGATTACCACTTCATTTCTTGTCCAAGGATGTATTCTGCACCATTGGCGATGACTTGGGCATATATATTGATCATGAAAGATCATATACGAGGTCAGTGAATATGGTTATTGCTCGTATACTCATTCATCAAGATACTAGGGATGGGCTTGTTGAAAGCATGAATCTTCAATACTAGGGACACACCAAGCTACAGATCCTCGATTATGGGGGAGTTCCTTTTCATTGCAAATGTTTTCATAAGGTAGGTCACTTGTATAAGGAATGCCCATTGCATAAAAATGAATCCAGGTGTTGGGGTTCCTATGTTTTGGCAGGTTTGGCAATACCAAAAGATAAGACAACATCAAACCACTTTGGGACCTCAGGATCTAGCCCTCCTAGGTCCAGAGAGGGATCTCTCTATAAAGGCAAAGAAATATATATCTTTGAAGTTAAATCTTAAGATATTAGGCTAGTTATAGGGCACGAGGGTTGTGATTTTGTTTGTTTGTTTGGTTGTTGGGAAACATGAAAGAAGGGTTCAATGTAAGACAAAGAGGTGAGCAAAGAAAGATTTTAGGCAATGGGAAGATAATTCAAAGAATGCTTGAGACCATTGGGAAATGGAGTCATAAAAGGGTTTACTTGCTATTCAATATCCAAGGCTTTCAAATGGGCTAGTCATCTAAAACAGAGGATCTTTTAAAGATGATAGTATGGGATGAAATGATAAGGAATGAAGGTGAATGACAAGGAAACCTTCCAAGGTGACCACCTTAAGAGCTAATCCAGGGACAGGGCATGCCTTAACCGTCTGTGATCAAACTCCTAATGAGGCTAACTCTTCAGACAACAGAAAACATTAAATATTTAACGCAAAGGTGAAGCCTGAGATCAGAGAAAGACTTTGAAATTTCAATGCTTTGACATTCAACTTAAGGGAACTTAGAAAGGTTTAATAGCTATAAAAGGACCCTAGTGAGATAGAATCAACTCTAATCTCCCATTATCCTAATTCTTTCAATTAAAACTAGACAAGAACATCTAAGAATGGATTCTAAATTCATGCATCAGTAAGTAGGGGAAAAACAACTACTATACTAGCTAAATTATCTTGAATTAGTTCTTAGATAACACAATCAGTAGAAAACATCAAAGATAAGAAGAGCAGGAAGTATTAGGGTACCATGCAAGGGTATATCCTAACACTAGATTACTGATTCTTATCAGAGAAAATGAAATGTAATGAGTTACGGAAGGAAAACAGAGACAAAGATAAAACAAATCACCATTGCTTTAAATTAGGATCCAAAGAAAATGCTTGTCATATTAAAGAGCAACACCAGTCATATACAACATTGTCCAATAGCTTGATATTCAGTTTGAAATCATCTCCGCAGCCTATTTTACAACTATGCACACAGAACTATATCTCAAGAGAAACAGCTTACAATCCACGGTTATCCGATCAACAACTTTACAATGTATTTTTCATGAGTTTTATAATTGAAAAAGAGGCAGAAGAGGTAGATAGAACTTTAAATGAAACGTTAAAACAGAGGGAGAAGTGAGCTCGAGACCCATTCTGTTTTAATATCTCTGCATTGGCTTCAGTACTCTTTGGATGAAAGAGTGGTCTTCGACAGGCTCATAATAACTTCAGAGGTATGTTCTTTGATGTAATTTTCGGTTGTTTGTACTTTGTAGTACTATGGGACAAGAAAAGGCAGATAAATGACTTTAGGTTTGTCATACTGTGCAAAAAATGCTCTAGCTATCTTAGGAATTCTATCAGGGTGGTGATCTTCTCGGGAACATTGATGAAGAGTAAAAAATGTTATGGGAACTCTGTTCTTTCTCGGGAAAGAACCCTCTGCTGATGTGAAACACTGACAAGGATCACTTCTGTGCTCTTAGCCCTCATTAGGCCTTCTGTGTCAATCATAAGGTCTTCAATCTTGTAAATTATCCTTTTAAACACTGAATTAAAGCTCAAAATCTTCAATAACAGGCTTTAAATCTCTTTAATTCTTCACTGATACTCTTTGCCACTTCTGTGACTGTCTCTGTCTGTGGAAATGCAGTTTTAATGGCACTGGAGGTTTTACAAAGTTGAACACTAGTCTTCCGATGAAATATTTCGTTCAAAACCTTCCCAGGCATTCTCTCTGCAATCTATGGCTTTGAAAATGGCATTATGCACCACTGTACAACTCTATCTATGACTAATGAGACAGAGCGTAACCGCAATCCTTAAATAGCTGCAAAACCAATACAATTGTTAAGAAAATCCATGGGAGTGGGTGTTGGATGATGTGGATGACTGTGGGAATGGTAGTGCAGCAATGATGGATGAGGTGAATGCAATGGAAAACGGCCGAAAAATGCTATGAAACGGTGGAAACATGATCTGATGAAGGTCTAATGGAGAAATGGTTGTGGACCGTCCGATCAGATCAAGTGGTAGTGATCGACGATGGATATTCGCTAATGGAGTGGCTTTAGAGATTAGGTGGAGAAATAAAATTTTTAATGTAAATCATAAAAGTTTATACTTTGGAAAAATACAAAGGGAATCGATGAAAATCAAATGAAATTAGGGCTTTGAATGGTGGGAATGGCGGGTAGAGGGCGATTGATTGTGGGCCGTTGGATCTTAGGAGGAGATCAACGACGGAGATTTTCCAATCGAATCCTTTGGAAGCCCGATGAACACAATATGGATGGAGAAGCGATGGGATGTGGGCTGTTGATATGGATCAGATCAACGGTCGAGACTGAATGGAAACACTTTCGGAGGCAAGGAGGGGAAGTGGTTTTAGTGGGAAAACAATTGTTTTTCATGCCGCTTGGGAGTGGTTTTGAAAAGCTCCCAAAGAAACACGATATATGTCACTGTATGATGTGTGGCACTACAAAACCACTTTAATTGCGTAATTTTGAAGCATTAATCTTCAGATGCCAAAATAATTCCATACGCACCACAACCATTGGATTTAAAGCGGGGAGATCTGAAGGTGCGGAATAGTGCGTGATATGGAAAGGTGCATAGTAGGTTAGGTGGTGGAAAGTCAAAGGCGGGTTTGATCCCAACCGTCGGATCTACGGTTTGGACGGTTAAGATTAAAAGAGGGAGTGGGAAGGCAAAGGGGTATATGAATGGGCGGAATGAATGAGGGCCGTCAGATCAAATGGGATGGACGGCTATGATCCAATCACAATCATAGAAGGTAGGGGCCGAAACTCCGATGGTTTTGAACTTGCAATTACATATGGACCGTTGGATCGACGGAAGATCAATGGTGGAGATTATTTCAGAGGGGAAATGATGGAGGGTGAAGGAGCGGTGAGCGATCCAATCCTAGCCGTTGGTTCTTGTGGATTCAACGGCCAGGATCTAATCAGGAGTTGGCCAATCAGGGAAACGAAAAGGTGGTGCATTAAGATCTTTCGATTGGCGATGGTGCGATTAGTGCTTGACCGTCGAATTGCAAGGGAAATCAATGGTGAATATTCAATCGGGGGTCAATGAAAGGTGTTGGTGGGGGTGCGGTGCGGGATCAGTGCTAGCCGTTAGATCTGTATGGATCAATGGCTAAGATTGCAGCGTGGGTCTTCAGAGCAAACTATAATCGCATCGGAAGATTTCAAGAAACAAAGGGAAATGCACAAACGGAAATATCTGATTGTGATAAGCACTCGGGACCTTAGCACTTGGTTCCGGCGATGGGTTCTATGCTGTGAAAAGGGCCTAGCGGCTAGCCAAAAGGGGCTTAAGCCTGTTATGTAAAAATGGGATTTTTAAGCCAAAATGAGGATTTTTAAGGCTTAGAGAAGGGTTCCGGTAGGTAGAAAAAGAGGTTTTTAAACCAATAAAAGGAATTTTTAGAGGTTTAGAGGGTAATTTAATGCTTTGGAGGGTTAATGAAGGGATTTGGGGGGGGGGGGGGATTTTGAGAAGGAAAAAGGGGTTAAAATGGGAAATTTGCAGGAGTACAAGAGAGCAGCTGGAGGCTTTCTTGAGCATAATTTTTTCACAAAATGTGAGGCTTTCTTGATGGAAATAGTAGTGAAGATCTTTCAAAGGCAAAGGACACACAGAGGCTTCAAGAATGAGAAATTTTCAGGGGAAATGTATCTCTTGAAGGCTCAGAAATAAATTTAGCCACCTGTTTGCTCTGTAAAAAATTTATAGGTGGCTAACACTAGGGACATGATTCCAACTTTGGCCATGATAGGCCCTCAGACTGTGGATAAGGGTTGCAACATACCTAATTCGGTTACTCATAAATCTACACCTTTGTGACCAATGGATACCAGTGATAGCCCTTAGCAACCGACAGCTTGACCACCTTCTACGAGGGTCACCCGATCACACTCTTATGTTATGTTGAAAAAGGAAAAGTGAATGGTTTTCTTGTGCCATGTTTCACCTACGGAAAAAAGATATGATCCCATAGAGTCAAATAGGGACATGTCTTCACAAACTCAGAGATATTTCCATGCCTCTCTCCATATGGCCAACGGAACTAATGTCAATAAATGGCCAAGTATGGATGTAGAATTCATCATTGAGGAGATATTTGGAAGATTCAATGAATGGTTTCTGTAGTGCTCCACACTCCTCTTCATCTACACTTTCTAGAATAGTTGCATTGGTATTTTAAGGGACAATTAGAATAATTTAGAGAAAAAGTGAAGAAGGAAAGACAAGAAAATAGAGTATGGCACAAAATTAATGGCAGCAACCAAGTATGGCACATAATTGTTGGGAGCATTAGGTCTGAGTGTCTCCTCCAACATCTTTTAACGTAAGTGATGTATGGAAGAAAAATGTGAACTGAGGCAACTAAACACACCTTTGTTGTAGGTCTAAAAGTGGTATATGGGAAAAATACCCCAGTCATTGAGGCACCTAACTTTGGATAATTTTGACATATGTATGTGAGCAAATTTGCATCACAGTGTATGGAGCTAACCTGAGCTACAAATGTAAGCTTACTTCAAACACATATAAACTAAATTTGGTTCATTTTATTTATGTTTGCATTGAAGGAAAATGGTTATGTTATAGATCAGTGAGTTTTTCATTCCATAGGAAGAAGTGGTGTATTTTGTTTACTATTATAATATTTCAATCCAATTCAAGGCCATGTTCGTAGATAACCGATAGGCTACCCTTGAACTATTTCAATTACTAGCCATTGGAAGGACAAGTTCACATAGAGGAATTTTCCACCCCATAGGCTTGGAAGGAATCAAGGTTCAGAAGAACAGTATAGGTTAAGGTAACCAACCCTCCCCCCTAGAAACTAGTTTGAAACGTATTTACATTCCTTTCTTAATTATGACTCATAGAAGCACCAGATGTGGGAGTAGGAATTATGCCTCCAAATTTAATTTGATTGAGATATTTATCTTACCATGAGGATGAAGTTGCCCTCAACTGAGTGTGTGAAGGGAAATATTTACAATCAATGTCCATCTAGGAATTTCACAGGTTCCTTTACACCTGGTTCCTTGAGCCCAATCCCACCACCAGAGGTTCCAACTAAGGTCACGAGTGGGAAAAATATACTACAGAAAAATCCCTTTGAGTTAGACTATCAAGGCTTTGGAAGAGTGCTAATATCCACTACAATTCCTCCACCTTGAATTTCACCATCCCCAACAACTTGAGCACCCAAACACCTAGATGCCACCACTATAGGAGAACACCCTAAGGCCTATACTAGATGACAAATAATATTACTAAACAAACTATGCTTATCCCCTCTAGCCCATGTAACCACACATTAAAACTAGGGATTAAATACACATTAACATTAAAAAAATTATATCCTTGGCAAGATAGACCCTCATGTAGTGGACTCTACAAAAAACCTACACAAGTTTATATAAACAGAATGGTATCCATCTTCCTAGCTCGTGGTATTAGAAGTAATGACTCTACCAATCACATTTAGATATACCTTAATGACCCCTGCCATCCCACCTCACTCACCTTTTCTTCCATTGAAAGAAGACCTCCTTAAATCACTCACATGGATGTGATCTCTAGTACCATGTCTTGTCGATCAGAAGAGTGCACTGCCAAAAGCTTTCCCATTTATTCCTTTGAAACATTAGAATAAGTGGCCGAAGAAAATTCCCCAGAGAATAAAACAGGATAGTATCTAAAGAATAAACAAGACTCCCATAACACACACATAATCAAAGCCCCATATCTGTTGTCCCTTGAGTGTTTCTAACATATAGTTTACTAGATCAAAGTCAATGTAGGATTTTAAAATGATTTTATATGCCTGCATTCAAATTTCATTTGCTTTGTAAAAAATAAAAAATAAAAATAAAAATGGAGGAAAGTGGTAAGTATAAGGAATGAAGAAAAAGTTATATGTTTAGTGCCCTTACTCACCAGTACACAAAGTGTGTGCTTAGTGGGTGAGGAAGCACGTGTTGTTGAGTACATAGAATATTAGGTTTCCAAGCAAGGGAATACAAGTACTAAGAAAAATATGACAATGAGAGGTATAAATTAATTATCCCAATGAGCAAAGAGTTCATTTCTCATGGATATTGCTTAACAACAAGTAGGTGGCTCATGGTAAATAGATTGAGGAGAAATCTGAGATATAATGCAACATGGAAAAGTAAGTTAGGTAGTCTAATTAAAATTTATGAGCTCCATCATTGTTGAACATCCATGTTTGTCAAAGGAGAACTAGCTAAGTATGCCATTGATTGAAGCTCCCATGATGTTTTTTTTAGTTTAAAGAAGGCCATGGTGGAGGGTCAAAAAGCTAAAGGAAGGACCCCAAAAGTCATCATAGTAAAGAAAAAGGAAAAGTCATGGATTGGAGATCAAAGTAAGAGGAAAATTTGTAGAAATTACACCAATGGGTTCAATTCAATCATGCATTATACTAAAACAAGATATTGAATCATTCTACAATATTTGCAGAATATAAATCATGATCTCTCAATCACATGCAAGTAAGAGAAAGAAGTAAATCAATCACACAACACAAGATTTTCCTAGGGAAAGAAACTGCTAAAAACCCCTCTATCTCTATTGTATAATCAACCAAGGAATCATGAAACAATACAATGCATGTGTGCTCACAAGAACCTCATACACTCTACCAGTGGTCTCACACTAACATAGGCACAATTGGACAAACACATAGCCAATTTTCAACCCACCTTCTGCCTTCTTTTCTCACGCAATCCCTAGGAAAAATCATTCCTATTAAATAGGAATTCCAACCTTCCTTAACTGCGCAATGCTTCATGGGAATCCTGTGGTTTTATAACTACACCTGTGCAGTTTGCTAATAATACAAATGATAGTTTACTTCCCTTTAACCTTTGTCTAAACTAGGTCTTCATCAGATTTGACATGCATGTAATTAATAATAGAAAATCATCAGTTACTTGGTAGTTCACTACCTGTGAATTAAATCTAATTTTATTCACTTGACCTCTTAGTATCTCATCAATCAGTTAGAACTAGTTAAACTGATTTTAACTCAATCATTTTGAATTAATTGATTAAACTCACACTACACTAGTGCATTAACTACAACTAGACCCCCAAAATAATAGAATCACTGTACATGCCTCACCATTGACCCTCAACTCAAAATTCTTGATCTAACTAATTCTATCTCACTTAGTTAACTATTACAAGTTGTTATGAGATAAGTTTACAATTTATTGTCTAATTTATTTAAGGGAAAAATAAAGTAGACACACATTTTCTTTTTGACTTCTCAACAAATTCTAGTGAGAATTCAACAAGTAAATGCATAAAATGCATGAATCAATCACAGAGTGGGGAAGTGAAATCTTTGAGCACACAATAGAAAAAGGGAAATATGTAATGTGTTTAATTACATGAATTCCGGGCAAAGGGGCATATACTTATTGGTCACATGCTCAACAAAAAGGGTGTCAAGGGATGATTCCACTGCATTGAGGAAAGGAACTCCACATCAACAAAGAAGGCATGGCTGTTTTTTCCTAGCAAAGTGGAAGGGCCACAAAGGAAAGGAAAGAAACCACTTAAAATTGCACTCGATAAAAATTATCCCATAAGAGAAAATGGGATTTTCTAAAGGGAGGTATAATCCTATAAAACATTGTAATGGTCTAAGAATACATTCATAGTAGCCAAATAGGTGGAAAGAGTGGGATGGTCATAAATTTAAAAATGAAAATTATTTTTGAAGTTTGGACACTCTTTCTCATTTCTTTTGCTCCACCCATGTAACTCTTCTCTCAATTATGTAATAAATAAATCTAAATAAATCCCTCATAAAAAGAGCTACATATGTGTATAAGAACTTTAAGTTAAAATCACATGTAAGAAAATTTTGTCGACGCATTTTGAACTAGCCAGTGTGGTTCATCATCAGGATGAACCACACTGGCTGGTTTGAAATGCGTCGAATTTTTTTTCTTACATGTGAATTTAACCGAAAGTTCTTATACACATTTTATGGATCATAGAAGTCAAATTCCTAGCTACATATGTATTGAAATAATGTGGACAACAAACCATCCAAATATTGATAAAGACAATAGAACATCCCTTGAATCTCATAATAAATGGGGCATCTACAGATGAGGTGATAAACACATCCTTTCTTGCACTATTACCGAAATAAATGGATCTCGTTTTTTTTTATATGTGCCAATTAGTGTCATTATGAAATATTTCATATAAGGTCTTGAAAAAATCATTAGCAACCATTTGAAATTTCACTAAAGAAAAATTATCCTAGAAGAGAATAGGGCATTTCATAAAGGGAAGTATATTACTATAAAACATTATAATGGTCCAAGAATATATTCACAGTAACCTAAGATTATTTATAGTAAATTCTTAGGTGAAAAATGCACAATCTAGTTGTAGTAGCCATAACTTGGTCAAGATGTTCTAGTTGAGGAAATACTTGGTTGGGTTCCCAAGTCCCAAAAACAGTAAGGGTAGTTGTGAGGGCATGATAGCTAAGGAGTGCCAGGGTGTGCCAAGGAATGAAAGGCATGCTAACACATGTCAGTTTCATAAGATCATAAGGGAGAACTAGATCAAAATGCATTGGAATGAACGAATAAGAGTGTGTGCCAAGGGGTGTCAACGAATTTGAGGTGTCTCAAGGATAAAGTATGTTAGGATAATGTCCGAATAATAATTGTAGGAGGAAACTGTATGGTTACAATAAGGGCCTAGAAAAAACAGTTTCATACAAAGGGAGACTTTGGTTTGGGCACAACATTGTTTTTCTAATGACTTCGTTGGGTTCCCAAGTCGCAAAAAAAGTAAGCCTTTAGATGAGGGCATGATAGCTAGGGAGTACCAAGGTGTGTCAGGGAATATCGATAAGTAATAACACATGCTAGATAGCTCCAAGGCATGATGTGCATGCCAAGGTGTGCCAAGTTCTAGGTTGTGGTGCAAATACATGCTAGGGAATGTGAGGCCCAAGTGCCAAGAAACACAAGGGAGCACTAGTTTTAAATTCATGGAAATGAAGTGTCAAAAAGTTCCAAGTGTGCTAAGGAGGGAGTGAAAAGGTATGCTAGGTAGTGTCAAGGCATGTTAGAGTGCTAGGTAAGCATACCAAGATGTTCCAAGTGCCAAGGTGTGCCAATGTGTGCTAAGGAGTGTGAGGAGTGCCATGGAAACACAAGGGAGCACTAGGTCCAAATTCATGGAAATGAATGAATACGAGTGTGTGAAAATGAGTGTATGTGAGTTCCAAGTGTGCTAATGAGGGAGTGACATGGTATGCTAGGTAGTGCTAAGTCATGCTAGAGTGTCATGGTGGTATGCGTCCAAGATATTCCATGTTCCAGGGTGTGACAACATGTTCTAGGAAGTGTTAGGGAGTAAAAGGGAAACATAAGGGAGCACTTAGTCAAAATGCATGGAAATGAATAAATAAGAGTGTGTGATAGGGAGTGTCAATGAGTTCCAGGTGTGCTAAGGAGAGAGTGACATGGTATGTTAGGCATCGCTAACTCATGCTAGAGTTCCACGGTGACTGTTAGTATGAATCTTTCATCGTAAAAGATCACTTTAGCTACACATAACAAATAGCCCTAACATCGATTATGGCTGCAAAATATCTTTAAGTCTGGTGCACAAATTCAGAACTAAGCAAAAAAGACATTAAGCAGATAAAATATAATATGGCTTCATGCATCCAATAGACAAGACAAGAATAAAGTGTTTAAAAGAATGATTTGTATTATATTAAAGAATGGGGCACCTGAGAGGAAAACAAGAAAGGTGTTTTCCGGTTCTCCTCAATGGGATGGGTTTTTGAAAGTCCTCAGGATTTCAGATCTAAAATTCCTCTCTCTTATTGTGGTAGAAAACCCTGACAAACATAGAACTCAATGGGAGCTCACAAAGCAAAAATGGAAAATGGTGACCAAGAATAGATCTAGTGTGATCTAATGCAATGAAGGTGACAAATGAATGGGGAAAACCCTCCTATTTATAACAAAATATTAGGGTTATCTAGAACTTGTTGCATGAATAAAATATTATTAATCAAATTCTAGAACCACCCTTTAGGAATATTTTATTAGATTTGTTGGAGGGAAAAGGTCTTTTGACGTGGGTCAATTCCTTTATTTATAATAAATAAATAAATAAATGATTTATTTATTATTTTAGGGAGATGATGGGGATATAATTAAATGAATAATGATTTATTTAATGATTTTGTCAAATTTAACTAGGAATGTTATTAAATAATGATTTAAATAACTTGTTCCTAGGAAATAATTAAATAAATAATGATTTATTTAATTAATTTCCTTGTTTTGGGTTAAATATGACCAGGAAATATGGACCAATGTTATTTGACATGGTGAAAGAAATTTTACTTAGGGTAAAATTGGTCTTACATGGTGTACTTGGGTTCATCTAATGATAATGAGTTAGATGACCAAAAAAATGGTGTAATAGATTGCCCCCCAACGTATGAGTGTTAGGAGAAAATCGTATGACCAAAGTACGTTGTGAGAACTCAATCACTAGGTATCAAAAGGGAAGTGAGAGAGAGGAATGTAAGGTAGTCTAATGTGCTAGAGGACTAGACCCGGAGGAGATGAGACTTATAGGTGCAACAAGTCTCTAGGTGATGAAGTGGTACTAGTGTGAAAGGCGGCGGGGAAGGCATACCTATGCCCGCCGAGACAATAGTACAAAGAATAAGGCGCCCAGAAAACCAAGGAACACAATAATGAAGCAATAATGAAGCATATGCTGGCCTAAACAGGAGCGAGATAAACAAAATGATGAATCCCACATACATGCAATGCCTGGAATAATCTTCAGGACTTATACAAGGAGATTTTAGTACATGAGATACAAATACACCCAAATTCCCCCTACACACAGGAAAGGGCTCGCAACATCGGACTGGTATATGCAAATCGAAGAGGTGCTGCAAGTGGTTGAGGCCGATATCATCAAATGAGAGGAGCTGCATCAAGGGCGGAAATGAAGAAGTCATTCGGGCATGTGGGGGGCTACCTACAGGGCCACCCCCTCATGATGGTTGACACATCTCACACACACCCGTGAATCACCAATAGCTGTTGCTGCATCACTGGACCATCAAGTGTATAGATCACCATCATGCTGAGAAGAACTGGAACCAAGGTACACTTCCCCATAGACCTGGATTCTAGAGTAAGGAAGTTGATGTCGACAGAAGTTGATCTGCCATAGGTGAGACAATAAGGGAACCCCAACTAATGCACGAGGAAAAATGGTAGAGTGACGAACAAGTAGATATTGATAATGATGATGGAATGAGGGATATGGAGGAGTGGTTGGACGACTTCCCTTGTTAGAGCATAAAGGGCATGAATGGCTTGGCAGTGACTGACACAATATCATGAGGGATAGGGGACAAGGGTACTGAAGGCCATAATGTGTGACACGAGAGAAGGATCAAGAAAGAAAGGATGGAGGACTATAGCGGGGTATGAAGGGACTCGGGATAGACTCCATGGATGTGATGATGACTCGACTTGGATGCTCTAAACAAGGGCGACTCAATGGTGCTGCCTCATAGTATGGGTCCAATGGGGGACCGGAAAAGCATGAGTACAATAGGGTATCTCATGACAAAAATCAACACGAACGAAGACGAGTAAGGAGGCAAGGTGGTGCCCCAAGTACAAGTGTCGTAAGTGAAGAAATTCGATTTTAAGAAGAGGTGAATAGACCCTTCATGGACAAAATGTGTCCTGGTGAAGTATCAAAACATGAAAAGCTGACAGATACCCATTTGATTGTTCGGTGAGAGCTTTCCAACGATGTGGATGGTATGTCAAACAGGGCTACGATTTGGTCGCAGCGGGTGAAAGAAAAAATAGGGGTTTTCTTCTAATAAGGCGTTTTCCCTCCAAAATCATTCATTTTCTTGTGTAGCTGTGGTGAATGTGGAGAGGAGAGAAGGCCCTAAATCTTGCGGGGATCGTAGCAGACAAACCAACCATTGGAATTGTGATCTGTCAGTTGCAGGTAAGACGCCTAATCCTAAGCTTTTTTTTTGATGGATTCAAATTTTAGATTAGGGCTTTAAATCTCATTAACTACCCTTACTTCATCATTACAGTCGGGTCGCACTATTTGGGACAAAAGCTGTGACCTGGGATGCAGGTTTTGGCCTGAAAAGTGAGACCTGGCCCAGGTTTTGCCCAAAAAGTGCGACCTGTTAGATGTGGGGGGTTTCAGTGCAGTTATGGGCTGAGATTCTGTTTTGGTGTATGTTAATGCAATTTTGTTGATCTGGAGGCTGACAAAAATGATGTTTTTGTGCAGGTATGGTAGATATACGGATCAAGTGGAGAGAGAGAGACTTAGGGACAATACAGACAAAAATCTAGGTGGATCAGGGTGTCCGTCGTGCACTGGCTAGGCATGGGGTTCTGAAGTTTTTGGAGAACCCTTTGATGAGGGCTGGTGATCCCTTGTTGGCCTGGATTATCAGTTATTGGGATCCAGGTCATGAGGCATTTGTAGTGCAGGGGCACAGGATCGAGCTGACGGTCCAGGATTTGTATTTCTTGACTGGTCTCCCACCATTAGGGATGGTGGGAAATACGCAGCTAGTGTTACCACGGGGGCGTAACATTATTGAGTTTTTTGAGCGACATTTTCGACTAGGTGTCCGAGTCAAAAAGGACTCGGATATCCATTGGTGATCTAGAGAGGTTGGAGACCCGGGCAGTGGCCGCAGCAATGTTGCGGATCTTGGGTAGCCAAGCGTTCCATCACATCACTAGAGGGCAGATGATGATGGTGAAGAGTGTGCTGAGTGGGACATACTATGGGTGGGCCCAAATGATGTTGGTATCATTGAAATGATAGCTGTCGCTATGCAAGAGGCAAGTGAATCATGATTGCGCCTACGGGACGGTGTTGTGCTCTTTCTTCTTTGAGAAGATCCCGACCTTATGACCTTGTGTACAGTTGCTTGATGGAGGTCCGAGAGAGCCCCAGATGCATCGGTGGGGACGACTATTGTGTAGAGGAGGGGGAGGGGTGGTCGGATGGGTGTTCCGACTAGAGTTATTCGCGCATTGGGATCATATGCCATTATACATAGACGACTATCCCTATAGTGGGATGAGTTATTGGGGAGATCCGGACTTGCCACTTCTACTGGGTCGAGTGTGGGGGCCCAATGGTAAGGAACAAGTAACTAATCTGTTATGTTTATTTTAGAGTTTGTGACTAGTATACATGGTGCTAATCGTGATGTTTTTTGAAATGCAGATATAGCTCCGGTAAAACCGGCCGGATATATGGGACGACCTGCAACGACAGGAGCTATAGGTGCAAGTGGATCAAGGATGACACAGAGTGAGGATATGGCTGCTCTAGTGGAGGACATTCGGTGTGGATGTGAGGGGCTGCTGACCGGTGTATCGGAGCATGGTTGGCAGGATTTAGATGACCGGTACATAGAGTTATGTATTGGGCTACCCTCGGAGTGGCGAGGTATCATGCAACGCATGGCGATGGCCGGTCAGGCTGTGCGTGATATACGAGCTGCGGGAGTAGAGCCATTGGCTCGGGATCCTCTAGAGGGTGATGAGATGTAGGGTAGGTGGTGCCCCCTAGTGTCTATGTAGGGTTGAGTGGTGCCCCCCATTTTTGTATTTTTGTTATTGTAACATGTTATTGGCATGTCATATGTTTCAGAGTAGATGGACTCTAAAAACACATGTTATATAATATATATGATGTATATGCATTTGATTGATGGTGTTAAATGTTATTGTGTTGTGTGTGATAAATTCCAGTCTAGAACATGATTTGCGATTTGATCTACGTAGTGATTTTGATCTCTAGGTATATGGCTAAATGTAATGAATCTAAATTCTCAGATCAAAATTTGCACTCGTAAATATTGTCTAAATAGGATAGGGTTATGCACACGATAGACACCATTAAGTTGTAAGACAAGAAGCAGGGAATCTAAATGAACATGCAGATGGAGGATGTGATGAGAGAGGGAATCGGCTAAGAGACCATGAACTGCATCATATTCGGCCTGATTATTGGTGGCCTTACCAATGCAGACCCCATTTGCAAGAACCAGGGTATGCAAAGGGGTAAAGATGGGCCATGCTGCTGAAGCGAGATGGTGGGAATAACAACTTTCCCCATTGGCGTAGCCCAGATAAGGTGTGGACGAGAGGGCCGGTGTAATAGTGTCATAAGACAAGAAATGGGAGGGATGAGAAAAAGAATGGAAATGTGAGTAGAGGATAGACATCCATTGACAGCGATGGGAGGGAGCGGTCCGAGTAGGAAGTATAGGATCCATAGATTGATGGGAGGGAGATGCATGAGAACTATGGGACAAAGAGCGGGTACTCAGGCTGCGACAAACATCAAAGATACAGATGGTATGATCTTGATTAGGAGAGGGAATGGAAAGGTGAAGGAGACCATACGATGCAGCAAAGGTACCTAAATCATAAGTATGGGAAGAGAGGTGTAGATACGGGTCATCACGGGGAATGACAGAAGAACAGATAAAAAGGTGGTCAAAATATGAAGAACCCGTTTCTGGAGGGGAATCAAGCAGAATAGGTGGAGTGGATTCAGAAGGAATGTACTTCGGGGAGTGCGTGGATGATGATAGGTATAGAAGGGAAGTAGCAGGGTTCGACATCTCAACATCAGGGGGAGGAATGTCAATGGTAGCAGGGGGATCCCTGAGTAGACTGGACGCATATTGAGCAAGGATGGGAGAGGGGGATTGATTTTGTTCAACTTTGTACTCGCGGATGACCTCTAAAGAGGCTCGGTAATGCGTGAGGTGAGGACAATGGTGAGAATAATGGCCATGGACACCACACAGAGCACAGGGTTTGTTGGTGCGAAGAGTCTTTGGGTTCTTGGCTACGGATGAGGAAGAAACAGAGGTTTCAGGGATCGTAGATTTAGGGTACGCGACTTTAACCATGGGTTGGATACGGGGCAACTCGGGACAAGTGTGGGTTGGATGACCGATACCATCACACAAGGCACAAGGCTTTGTGGGTGGGGAAGGGGTAGGGTTAGGTGCGGTGACCTTGTCGTTGGATGGCCCCTTGCGAGTTTTACGTTTCTTGCCTGTAGCTGTCGCAACATTAGGAGGGTTCTGTAGAGGGGCTAGGGGCACAGTGGTGGTGGAAGGAGTGAAGGGAATCGATTGCACCAGTGTCATGGCTATGTATGGTTTGGGGTGGCCTGGTGGGGTCTTGGGTGGAGGAGTAAGATACCATACTGGAATTCCCAAGGTTAAATTAGGGAGGGAAAGGGTGGCCATGACGGGGACCGTATAGACGCTGGGGGGGGCGCAAGGAAAGGTATTTGACCGGCGGGGTAATGACCGAGGGGGACGACTCCCATATGGTGGAGACCTGAGGGAACCGACTTAGGAGGGTAGGGAGGTTCCTGAGTGTGATGGCAAAGGTTAGGTGAAAAGGGTTCAGTGGACTGAAGCGAAGGGCTAGGAGAAGGAGGTGGTGGGCGAGATTGAGGTTGCTGACTAGCCAAAGCAAGCTGTGGAAGGCCAGCCTGAGACGATTGCATCATGCAAACATTCGCTAAGCTGGGGTCGGAGACAGGAGGAGGGGGAGGACCAGGAAAAGTTCCAAGCAAAGAGGAATCTTTGTGGACGCCAGGGGAAAAACTGGTCAAAGAATCAACAGTTGGTTTATTAGTGATAGTAGAGATGGTATACTCAAGGGAGGTCTGAGATTTTGGTTCATGGTAGTTCAATTGGTCAATGGTGACAATCTTTCCATTATGAGGGAAAAACATCTTGCGGTGGACTGCGGATGGGATAGTTGACATGGCATAGATGTAACTACACCCCAAAAGGATGTTGTAGTCAAGAGGGGCGTCGATAACTTCAACATCAACACAAACAGTCTTGCCGGCAAGGGTGATAGGATAGTTACGGAATAGGCCAATGGGCTGGGAGGCATGGCCATCCCACGCGTGAAGGGTGATGGTGGAAGGGGCCAGTTCAGGGGATTCGAGTTGTTTCCAAACCGAAGCGGACATTACGCAGGTAGATGCCCCCTCATCAATAATACACCGAGCAACATTGGCGTTTCGGATTTTGATTGGGATTTGGAAAGCAACCGAAGGAGGAAGAGGGGGATGTTCTGATTGACGAGCATCGAAAATAATCAATTGGTCATCAGCAGGATCGACAGAGCCCACGACAAATAGTAGAGCCCTCTTTTGAGAAGGACATGACTGGAGGAGTTCCAGTGTTGGAATGGCAGCAGGAGATTGGGCCAGATCATCTACTATGCTGTATGGATGGGCAGCCCGACCAGAGGCAACATTTCGACATAAGGGTCCCTTAGGAGGCTTGGGATGAACCTCGGCTTTGGGCAGAGGGAGTTGCAAGGGACCATTAGGTGTCGATAGAGGCTCTATAGGACCTGATGATGGAGACTCGGAGACAGATGGAATGGGAGGTGTGGGATACTGACGGGACCGAGTTTGAAGGTTGAGGTCGACGGTGAGAGGTGGGTCAGAGGCCATCATGAGAATCTGGTAATCAGAGGAACTAGAAGGGGAAGGTTGAGTGGTTTGAGTCGCCACAATTACTTGTTGAGGGAAAGGATTGGTAAACACAGTGGGTTGAGAAGTAGCTGGGGTAGGAGGGACAGTAGGGGAGGAATGTTGTCCCCGCACAGTGGCCTGAGAGTCCCACATCTGCCACATTTGTGGTAATAAGGGACAATCGTGAGTGTAATGACCATAAACACAGCAACACGAATAGGGATTATTGGTGTGAAGTGGCCTGTTCAGCTTGGGTTGAGAACCCTATGGATGGGTAACAGTGTGAGGATCAATACTTGAAGGATTGGGTCCATGATTACCATAGGAAGATTGATTACCTTTCCTCTTTCTTTGAGAAGGAAGAAAATTAGGTGCCCCTTGCTATGCAAAGACTTGCCCTCGAGGGGTTAGTAAGTGCAGTTGCATGGGTGGAAAAGGCAAGGGAGTGGGAGGTCCAAATGCTGGAGGGGCTGGGACAATAGGCTGTGGATACGGATAAGGGGTAGGGTGGGTAGTAGTGAGGTAAGAAGGAGGGTGGGAAAAAGGAGGAGGCATGTTGTATCCTGAATACATGCTACCTGGAGGGGAAAAAGTGCCAGAGAGGCTGGCCCCTGGAGGGAAACCATGGCCCGGAAGAGGTTGGGCAGCGGTATGTGACAGGGCTCCAACGATACAGTCGGCAGAGTGAGATGCCCCCGAGGCATTAGGGCCACTGGGCTTGGGAAGCTTAGGAAGGACGGTATAAACATAACCATATTGGGCATAGATAAGGTCATATTTCAAGGCTATTTGGAGGGCGGCTTCCTCAGTTTGGGGAAAATGGGATGTGACATCTTTGCCAATGGGAGGTAAGAGAGAGCGAAGGAACCAGTCCATGTAAACTCGATCTAAAGGGGGGAGCGCGACACAAGCTCCGTCTTCACCGCCATTCCTGGACATGAGCAGAAAGGCGGGTTGAAGAGGATTGATAGAAAGATGTTAAGAGTTCAGTGCCAGTGTCGTATCGGAGAGGGAGGTGGAAATAGAATAAAAAGGCTTGGGAAATGGTCGCAAAGGTGGTATGGGAAGAAGTGGCTTGATCAACATACCATTTGGAAGCTTCGCCAGTAAGCGTGCGCTGGAACAAATGAAGATGGATGAAGTCATCGGTGATGGAATTGGAGGAACACCACATGTGGAAAGATCAGATATGGTTAGAGGGATATTCACTAGCAAGGCCTTCGAACTTGGGAATGTCGGAGGGGAGCTTGGTTGGCATAGCAGGTCAACTAACATCGTGGCTAATAGGATCATTAATTAGCTGATTGAAATCGGGGAGACTAAGGCCGGCCATATAAGGGAGTAATGGGGCAGTCGAGGTAGGTCCCGTAGTGGTTCCACTAGAAATGGACCCAGCGGTAGAACTGGGGTTAGGGCTAGGTCCTGAACTAGACATGGTGAAGGTAAAAGAGGGAGAACCAGAAGTAGTGGGAGAACCCGAACAATCAGAAGAAGAGTCGGAGTGCGGACTTAGTGGAGGACTTACTCGAGGATGACAGGAAGGAGGAATTTGACCAAATGGAAATTGAGGGTGAAGGCCAAGAAGTCTTCGGGAGAAGCGCCTTGGGGGCGCAATGATGACAGGAAGAAGAAAAAGTGACAAGGGCAGGGAGGGATAAAATCAAGTGAGGTCAAGGGCGGAGAGGTGCAATGAAAATTGATTTTAAAGTCTTTGCCAGGCGGTGTTAACCAGGCTCTTCTTCACTTAGGGTCAGTGTGTGGCATGCATTAATTTTAATTTTTTAAACCCAAACGTTTTGAGAGTAAAAGAAAAAGTGTGCTGTGTAACTGAAAATAAATTTGTAGGAAATAAAACGAAAAGAACAGAAAATTAACAGCTACTAAGGCATCAATTTAACCCAAGAAGGCGGGTCTCTAAAAACTAGTCTATAAGAGGGAAAAACTAAGCCAAGCACGCAAAAAGGAGGCCAATAGATCTAATGTTAGGAGGGACTAGGATCTAAAGGAGAAATTTGCTGAAAAGTGGTGCAGAGAACAACAAATATGCAGAGGCAAGGTTGCTGCTAAAAAGGAGGAGATCATCTAAAAATAGAAGAGACAAGGCGGTGGTCGTGGAAATGAACCCAAACAAAATGATATGAGGTGATTTGAGAGGGAGAAGAGCTGATCGAAAGGGATCTGAAAAGGAGGTATCATATCTAAGAAAAATAAGGCTGAAACTTTGAAAATTCAGACTTCTGAAACAACAAAGACTCTCCCACAAAAAGTGGAGGGTACTAGAGCCCTAAGGGGAAATATTCCCTCTTAGTTGAGTGAAGTAGATCAGAAACAAGTCTAAACGGGCAGAGACGGAGGCTGGAAAATCCTGGTAGAAGCTTCAGACAAACCCAGAAAAAGTGCGGAAAAATTTGCAGAAAAAGTGCAGGTCGCAGGTTCTGACCTGTTTTCAGTCCAGGTCGCAGGTTTGGGGCAGAAAAGTGCGTCCTCAAGCTCATGTCACATTTTTTGGGCTGATAAGTGCGACCTGCAGATCCGGCTCTTTCGGCGGCAGATTTCAAAAAAATTTATCGTCTCAGCTGCGGTTGATGTCTGTCACCTGCGCAATAAGGCTAGAAACACACGGAAGTTAAAAATTTGACTGTTTGAGGGTTTTAGAGGTGAAAAGAACCATAAAAATAGGAAAACATAAAATGGAAGAGAAACCCTAGGGTCTAAAACAGCTGGATATGCAGGAATATGTAAAACGACAGTGGTCGCAAAAGAAAGCCCGTGTGAAGTCGCCAATTGTTAGTATGAATCTTTCATCATAAAAGATCACTTTAGCTACGCATAAAAAATAGCCCTAATATCGATTATGGCTGCAAAATATCTTTAAGTCTGCTACACGAATTTAGATCTAAGAACAAAAGACATTAAGTAGATAAAATATAATATGGCTCCATGCATCCAATAGACAAGACAAGAATAAAGTGTTTAAAAGAATGATTTGTATTATATTAAAGAATGGGGCACCTGAGAGGAAAACAAGAAAGGTGTTTTCCAGTTCTCCTCAATGGGATGGGTTCTTGAAAGTCCTCAGCGTTTCAGATTTAAAATTCCTCTCTCTTATTGTGGTAGAAAACCCTGACAAACATAGAACTCAATGGGAGCTCACAAAGAAAAAATGGAAAATGGTGACCAAGAATAGATCTGGTGTGATCTAATGCAATGAAGGTGACTAATGAATGGGGAAAACCCTCCTATTTATAACAAAATATTAGGGTTATCTAGAACTTGTTGCATGAATAAAATATTATTAATCAAATTCTAGAACCACCCTTTAGGAATATTTTATTATATTTGTTGGAGGGAAAAGGTCTTTTGACGTGGGTCAATTCTTTTATTTATAAACAATAAATAAATAAATGATTTATTTATTATTTTAGGGAGATGATGGGGATATAATTAAATAAATAATGATTTATTTAATTGTTTAAGCATGATTTAGTCAAATTTAACTAGGAATGTTATTAAATAATGATTTAAATAACCTGTTCCTAGGAAATAATTAAATAAATAATGATTTATTTAATTAATTTACTTGTTTTGGGTTAAATATGACCAGGAAATATGGATCAAAGTTATTTGACATGGTGAAAGAAATTTTACTTAGGGTAAAATTGGTCTTACATGGTGTAGTTGGGTTCATCTAATGATAATGAGTTATATGACCAAAAAAATGGTGTAACAGTGACATGCGACCAAGATGTGCCAACATGTGCTAGGAAGTGTTAGGGAGTTCCAGGGAAACAAAAGGGAACACTAGGTCGCATTAATGCATGCAAATGAATGAATAACAATTTGTGATAGGAATCGTCAGTGAGTTCCATGTGTCCTAAGGAGGGAGTGACAAGGTATTTTAGGCAGTGTTAAGGCATGATAGAGGTCAGAGAAACATGATAAGATGTGTTAGGTGCTAGGGTGTGCTAATGCATGCCAGAGAGTATGGGATAGGGAGTGTCAGTGAGTTATAGGTGTGTTAATAAGGGAGTGACAAGGTATGCTAGGTAGTGTCAAGGAATGTTATAATGATAGGGAAACATGCCTAGATGTGCCAAGTTCTAGGGTGCGTCAATGCATGCCAGGGAGTTTTAGGGAGTGACATGGAAACACAAGAGAGAACTAGTTCAAAATGCATGGAAATGAACGTATGAGAGTGTGTGATAGGGAGTGTCAACAAGTTCCAAGTGTGCTAAGGAGGGAGTGACAAGGTTATATGCTAATCAGTGCCAAGGCATGCTAGAGTGCCAGGGCAGGTCAAGGAGTGATATGGTGCGCTAGGGGTGTCAAAACATGCTAGGCAATGTAGGGGATGTTAACATGTGCAACATAGTGCCAAGGGATTTTTAGACATGCCAGCTGCTATGGCATGTCAAGATGGAAACTATGTTGCTTAGTTGTTTTATGGCCATGGTTGGGTGTGAGCCTTAACTTGGTAACTTGTTAATTGGGATGAGTTTAGATTCAACATGAGTAGCATAAGATGAGTTATAGGCAGTTCTTAGGTGAACAAGGCATATTATATTTTTAGTAGTAACTTGGTCAAGTTGTTGTACGTGATGCAGGACTTGGTTGGGTTCCCAATTCTAAAAAAATTAACGGTAGTTGTGAGGGCATGATAGCTAAGGAGTGGCAGGGCATGGAAAGGAATGAAAATGTGTGTTAACACATGCTGGAAAATGCCAATGCATGTTGAGGTGTGTTATGGAGTTCTAGGGGAACATAAGGGATAACTAGGTAAAAATTATTGGAAATGAATGAATAAGAGTGTGTGCCAAGGATTGTTAATGAATTCTAGGTGCCCTAAGGATGAAGTGTTTTAGGAGAAGTTCAGAATAGGACTTGCAGGAGGCAAGTATATGATTGTGATAAGGCGTGGACAAAGAAATTTGAGAGAAAGGGATAATTTGGGTTGGGAACAACATAGTTTTGCCAATGACTTGGTTAGGTTCCCGAGTTGCAAAAAAATTAAGTCTATCTATGAGGGCATGACAACTAGGGAGTGCCAAGGTGTTCCATGGAATGTCAAGAAGTACTAACACATGCTAGATAGTTCCAAGGAATGTTTGGCATGCTAAGCCATGCCAAGTGGTAAGGCATGCCAAGATTTTCCATGCGTTGGGGTGTGGCGCCAACACATTCTAGGGTGTAAAAAAGGGAGAACACGTTTCAAATGCATGGAAATGAATGAATAAGAGTTTGGCAGAGAGTGTTAATGAGTTCTAAGTGTGCAAGGTGTTAGGGAATGCTAATATTTTCTATGGATTTCCAAAGCATGCCAAGGAAGTAGAGGATGATAACATGTGCCACATAGTGCCAAGGGATTGTTAGACGTGCCACATGTTATGGAATGTCAAGATGTAAACTATGTTGCTTAGTTTTTTTAATAACACGGTTGGATGTTAACCTTGTCTTCGTAACGTGTTAAGTTGTATGATTTGAGATTCAACATGAGTAGCCTAAGATGAGTTATATGAATTTATTAAGTGAATAAGAAATAGTCTAGTTGTATTAACTGTAACTTTTTCAAGTCTTTGTAGTTGAGGAAGGATTTGGTTGGGTTCCCAAGTTCCAAAAAACTTAAGGATAGTTATGTAGGCATGATAGCTACGGAGTTTCAGGGTGTGCCAAGTAATGAAAAGGCATGCTAAAAAATTCCAAACAATGTCAATGCATGTTGAGGAGTATTGGGGAGTGTTAGGGAATCACAAGGGAGAATTAGGTCAAAATGCATGGAAATGGACAAATAATAGTGTGTGCAAGGGAGTGTCACTGAATTCCAAGGGTCCTAAGGACAAAGTGTGCTAGAAAAATTTTAGAATATGACTTATAGGAGGCAAGCCTACAATTGTGATAAGGGGATGGAAAAAACAGTTTCAATCAAAGGGAGACATTGGGCTAGGCACAACACTATTTTTTCAATGACTTGGTTGGGTTCCCAAGTATAAAAAAAGGTAAGGCTATCTATAAGGTAATGTCAACTAGGGAATGCTAAGGTGTGCCAAAGAATGCCAAGAAGTGCTAACACATCCTAGACAATGCCAAGGCATGTTACGCATGCCAAGGCACGCCAAGTGCTAAAGCATGCCAAGATGTGCTAGGTGCTAGGGTGTGGCACCAATAGATGCTAGGGAGTGTTAAGGAGTTCTATGGAAACATAAAGGAGCACTAGTTTCAATTTCATGGAAATGAATGAATAAGAGTGTGTGATAGGGAGTGTTAGCAAGTTCCAAATGTGTTAAGGAGGGAGTGACAAGGTATGTTAGGTAGTTCCAAGGCATGCTAGAGTGTTAAGGAAGCATGCCAAGATGTACTAATTTCCAAGGTGTGTCAATCTGTGCTAAGGAGTGCTAGTGAGTGCTAGGGAAACTCAAGGGAGCACTAGGTCAAAATGCATGGAAATGAATGAATAAGAGTGTGTGACAGGGAGTGTCAATGAGATCTATGTGTGCTAAGTATGGAGTGACATAATATGATAGGAAGTGCTAAGGCATGCTATAGTGACAGTGCAACATGCAACCAAGATGTCTCAGGTGCTAGCACATGCCAATGCGTGCTAGGAAGTGTTAGGGAGTGTCACAGAAACACAAGGGAGAAATAGGTCAAATTAATGCATGGAAATGAATGAATAAGATTTTATGACAAGAAGTGTTAGTGATTTCTGCGTGTGTTAAGGAGGGAGTTAAAAGGTATGTTAGGCAGTTCTAATGCATGCTAGAGGCCAAAAAAACATGCCAAGGTGTGCCAGGTGATAGGGTGTGTCAATGCATGTCAGGGAGTGTTATGGAATGCCAGGGAAAAATACGGGAGAAATAGTTTCAAATGCATGGAAATGAATGAATAAGAGTGTGTGACAAGGATTTTTAACGATATTTTGGTGTGCTAAGGAGGGAGTGACAATGTATGTTAGGTAGTGCCAAGGAATGCTAGAGTGTTAGGGTGACATGCCAAGATATGCCACATGCTAGGGTGTTCCAGGGAGTGTTAGGGAGTGCCACAGAAACACAAGGGGGAACTAGTTCAAAATGCATGGCAATGAACGAATAAGAGTGTGTGATAGGGAGTGTCAGTGAGTTTGAAGTGTGCTAAGGAGGGAGTGACAAGGTTATATGATAGGAAATACCAAGGCATGCTAAAGTTGAAGGGCATGTCAGGGAATGTTAAGGGGTGTTAGGGAGTTCCAAAGCATGTAAAGGAATGTAGGGGATGCTAACATGAGCCACATAGTTCCAAGGGATTGTTAGACGTTCAAAGTGTTATGACATGCCAAGATGTAAACTATGTTGCGTAGTTGTTTTATGGCCACGATTTGACGTGAGCCTTGAATTGGTAACTTGTTAAGTGGGATGAGTTAATATTGGACATGAGTAGCCTAGGATGAGTTATAAGCCATTCTTAGGTGAACAAGGCATATTCTAGCTCTAGTAAATGAAACTTGGTCAAATTGTTGTAGTTGAGGCAGGACTTGATTGGTTTCCCAAGTCTAAAAAAAAGGGTAGTTATGAGGACATGTTATTTAAGGAGTGTTAGGGTGTGCCAATGAATTAAAAGACGTGTTAACACATTCCAAATAGTGTCAATTCATGCCAAGGAGTGTTGTGGAGTCTGAGGGCATCACAAGGGAGAACTAGTTCAAAGTGCATGGAAATGAACAAATAAGAGTGTCTGCTAGGTAGTGTTCCAGGTGTCCCATGGATGAAGTGTCTTAGGAGAATTTCATAATAGGACTTGCAGGAGGAAATCCTACAATTGTGATAAGGAGATAGAAAAAACACTATTTTTTCAATGACTTGGTTGGGTTCCCAAGTCACAAAAAAATTAAGGCTACTTATGAGGGCATGACAACTAGGGAGTGCCAAGGTGTGAAGGGACTCACAAGAAGTGTTAACACATGCTATAAAGTTTCAAGGCATGTTCAACATTCCAAGATATGCTAGGTGCTAGGGTGTGGCACCAATGCATGCTAGGGAGTGCCAGGGAAACATAAGGGATGATTAGTTTCAATTGCATGGAAATTAATGAATAAAATTCTGTGTTAGGGAGTGTTAGAAAGTTATAGGTTTGCTAAGGAGGGACTGACAAGGTATGCTAGGCAGTGTCAAGGCATGATAAAGTGACAAGAAATAATTCCAAGATGTTCTAAGTACCAGGGTGTTCAAATGTGTGCCAAGGAGAGTTTGGGAGTGCTAGAGAAACACAAGGGAGAACTATGTCATAATGCATGGAAATGAATGAATAAGAGTGTGTCAATGAGTTCCAAATGCGCTAAGGAGTGATAAGGCATGATTGGCAGTGTTAAGTAATGCTAGAGTGTTAGGGTGGCATGCGGCCAAGATGCGCCAACACGTGTAAGGAAGTGTTAAATAGGAATGCTAGGGAAATAAAAGGGAGAACTACATCAAAATGCATGGAAATGAACAAATAAGAGTTTGTGATTGGAAGAGTCAGTGACTTTCAGGTGTTTTAAGGAGAGAGTGACAAGGTATGCTAGGCAGTGTTAAGGCATGTTAGAGGCCAAGGCAACATGCCAATATGTCGTAGGTGTTAGGGTGTACCAACAAGTGACAAGGAGTGTTAAGGAATGCTATGGAAACACAAGGGAGCACTAGGTAAAAATGCATGGAAATGAATAAAGAAGAGTTTGTGAATAGGAGTCTCAATGAGATCTAGTTGTGCTAAGGAGAGAGTGACAAGGTATGCTAGGTAGTGCCAATTAATGTTAGAGTTCTACGGTGACATGCCAAGATGTTCATGGTGTTAAGGTGTGCCAATGCTATTGAAGATTGCAACAAGAAACAGTGAAGGAGGCATCCTGAAACATCATTCCTGATCCTAGTTGGAAAGTGATCACCTAAACTAGGTGGGGCCCACACAGGTGATTTTTTTGTCGCAAAGTCTATTTTTTGACTATGTCTATTTTTAGACATATGAAGCATATTCTATAAGTTGCGGGATGCTATTTATGGATGGTTGGTCAAGTTGGAAAAATATATGGATTTCTATTTTTAGACATATTGGGCAGAATCTATTTTTAGATTGCCAGTCTAAAAATAGATATGTCGAATATTATTAGCTCTTAATAATATTTGGACTCTAAACATTATATTATTCTCTTGGAGCACTTTAGTTAAGTGCACAGATGTGGCACAGGAGCTGACAGAAGGAATTATGCTATTCCTAAGGGTTAAGTGGATCTATTGCATGTATACTTCAGTTAGAACTCATGTGAGAGAGTTTGATGGAGTTGATTGAGGAAGTTAATGGAGTTGTGTTCAGTTTAACTAATCTAAACATAGTTGAGCTATTTGTATCTAGTTTAACTGATTGATACAATTAGTGAGAGTAGTGTGAATTAATTATTAATTAATTCACTAATTATAAACTCATTAATCAACTAAAGAATACATGAGTTAACTTTAGTGCATGGACAGTTTCAGTGGAGACCAGTGCAAAGATAGGTGAAAGGGCAAGTGTGACTATCAGTTGTGACTATAAGTGATGCATGGTTTGCATCCAACACTCAGTAGAGATGCCTATAAATACAGCGTAAGCAAGGCTGGGGTAATTCATTCTCATCAAGAGGCATTCTTCAACAGGGATTGCGTAGTAGAGGCAGGCTAAAGGCTAGCAAAGATCGGTGCATGGGATTTGCAAGATCAAGCCTGATTAGTGTGTAGCAAGTGGAGATTATACTGAGAGATTGTGAGGAGCTTTGTATGATAATTATTACATGATCTCTATGACATATATAATATACAGATAATTGGGGGTTTTAAGCTTTAAGCGTTCCCATTACATACTATGTTTATATGTGTGAATTTTTATGGTTTCAATGTGTGCATGCAATTGCTTTTATTTCCGCATGTGATGATCAATGGTAGAAGAGATTTTGTATTATGCATGAAGCTAAAATAGTGTGTGATCAGGAGAATCATGGTGGATAACATATCAGTTATTCAAATTTCTACATGGTATCGGAGCGATATTGATCATTGGAGCAATTGTAAAGCATTGAAGTGGTTGAGTTTTTGTATTGAAGCGACCAGAGGAAGTTGGCGCTCAAGGATAAACTTAGGAAATAAAAATGGAGAAGAATGACACTATTTCGGTATACCTGACAAAGTTTTTCCACTGCAGGGATGAGCTTGGGAGTGTAGGAGTTAGTGTGGATGAAGAAGGACAAGTCAAGAAGGTTGGGATTTGAGCCAAGAATCTCTACAGACTTGCAGTAGATGGGATTTCTACGGAGCTTCCTACTATTGGGAAGTGCAAGAAAGACATGCAATTGATGCTTGAGAGGGAGCAAGTTTTTCATGCAGGTAATAGTGAACCTCAGGATGTGGAGCAACCACAAGGATCATGGAGTGGAAGAAACGAATCATGCAGAGAAATTTCGTGCCAGATGGGCAGAGGGAGTGCATACAGCTATACCACTAGGTGAGAGGTGGGGCGACATGCATGATTAATCCCAAGAGGAGATTTTTGGGTAGGATTCATGGGTATGGTGTGGATCTCATGAATTGAACCTAGCTATGAGGTGCCCACAGCGTAGTAGTAGCATGATCAATTGGATTGATGTAGGCAGATCAAAGTGACAATGTCAGATACTGGAGCGCGGATCAGAGTTGACAACAAGTGCAGAGTGCATGGGTGCAAGAGTTCAACAGTGCAGTGGTTCCTGATGACATGTGCAGTTGGTACCAGCAGAAGTCGAAGACTTTGATGATAGATGCATCAGATTGATTGAGTTTTTTGGAGCCTATTCAATTTTAGAGGAGTTGCAGAGCAGATGCATGGAGTTGCATGGCGCTTGTGAAGGTTGCAGGGCGAATGCATGGAGTTGCATGTCACATGAAAAGACAATCCTTTCTTATTGAGAGGGAGTGTTGAAGATTGCAACAAGAAACAGTGAAGGAGGCATCCTGAAACATCATTCCTGATCCTAGTTGGAAAGTGATCACCTAAACTAGGTGGGGCCCACACAGGTGATTTTTTTGTCGCAAAGTCTATTTTTAGACATATGGAGCATATTCTATAAGTTGTGGGATGCTATTTATGGATGGTTGTTCAAGTTGGAAAAATAGATTGATTTCTATTTTTAGACATATTGGGCGGAATCTATTTTTAGATTGCCAGTCTAAAAATAGATATGTCGAATATTATTAGCTCTTAATAATATTTGGACTCTAAACATTATCTTATTCTCTTGGAACACTTCAGTTAAGTGCACAGATGTGGCACAGGAGCTGACAGAAGGAATTACGCTATTCCTAAGGGTTAAGTGGAGCTATTGCATGGATACTTCAGTTAGAACTCATGTGAGAGAGTTTGGTGGAGTTGATTGAGGAAGTTAATGGAGTTATGTTCAGTTTAACTAATCTAAACATAGTTGAGCTAGTTGTATCTAGTCTAACTGATTGATACATTAGTGAGAGTGGTGTGAATTAATTATTAATTAATTCACTAATTATAAAATCATTAATCAACTAAATAATACATGAGTTAACTTTAGTGCATGAACAGTTTCAGTGGAGACCAGTGCAAAGATAGGTGAAAGGGCAAGTGTGACTATCAGTTGTGACTATAAGTGATGCATGGTTTGCATCCAACATTTAGTAGAGATGCCTATAAATACTGCATGAGAAAGGCTGGGGTAATTCATTCTCATCAAGAGGCATTCTTCAGAAGGGATTGCGCAGTAGAGGTAGGCTAAAGGCTAGCGAAGATCGGTGCATGGAATTTGCAAGATCAAGCCTGATTAGTGTGTATCAAGTGGAGATTATACTGAGAGCTTGTGAGGAGCTTTGTATGATGATTGTTACATGATCTCTATGAAATATATAATATACAGATAGTTGGGGGTTTTCAGCTTTAAGCTTTCCCATTACATATTGTGTTCATATGTGTGAATTTTTATGGTTTCAAAGTGTGCATGCAATTGATTTTATTTCCGCATCTGATGATCAATGGTAGAAGAGATTATATATTATGAATGAAGCTAAAATAGTGTGTGATTAGGAAAATCTCGGTGGATAACATATCAGTTATTGAAATTTCTACAAATGCATGCTAGGGAGTGTTAGGCAATGTTAGGGGGTGTCAGGGAAACACAAGGAAGCACTAGATAAAAATTCATGGAAATGAAAAAAGAAGAGTGTGTGACAGGGAGTGTCAATGAGTTCTAGGTGTTTTAAGGGTTGAAAATGCAACAAGATGATGGAGCTTAGTGAAAAGAAGTCGCCTTCACTAAGTGGGCCCGCAGGCTATTTTTGGCGCAAAGTCTATTTTTAGACATATGGATCATGGTATATGAGTTGCAGGATGCTATTTATGGATGATTGGTCATGTTGGTAAAAATAGATGGACCGCTATTTTTAGACATATTGGGTGGAATCTATTTTTAGATTGCCAGTCTAAAAATAGATATGTCGAATATTATTAGCTCTTAATAATATTTGGACTATAAACATTATCTTATCCTCTTGGAGCACTTCATTTAAGTGCACAGATGTGGCACAGGAGCTGACAGAAGGAATTACGCTATTCCTGAGGGTTAAGTGGAGCTATTGCATGGATACTTCAGTTAGAACTCATGTGATGATTTGATTAAATTCAAATAAACAGATTCTGACAAATTCGCATTCGGTTTAACTTAGTTGAACTAGTTGTTTTTAGTCAAGCTGAAAAATACACTGATGAGTGGTTTAAATTCATTATTAATTAATTACAATGTCTTCACCAATCAACTAAAATGATCATTGGTTAAACGCAATGCATGGATAGTTCGATGGAAGGTAGTGTTATAGCAGTGGTGAAAGAATTGAGTCTACTATAGTTGTGTCTGTTTGTGCATGATTTGCACACATTGATTGAGATTGTACATGAGAGTTACGTAGTACAATATGCACATGTTAGGCTGAATCTCAATATGGATTATTGTTGGCAGAGTAAGAAGCGAGAGCTGAGCTTGTGGAGGAGATTTGAACCTGTGACTTGTTCATCTTCTGTGCTAGTTTGTGTGTAGCATGTGAGATAGTGCTAAGAGCTGTGAGGAGCTTTGTGCTATGTATTGTTACATTTTATCTATCATTATAATATACAGATAGTTGGGGGTTTTCAGCTGTATGCTTTCCCCATTACATACTGTGTTATATGTGTGCTTGATTATGTTTTAATGTGTGCATGCGACTGCTTCTATTTCCGCATATTGATGATCAATTGTAGAAGAGGTTATGTATTATGCATGAAGCTTAAATAGTGTGTAATCAAGATAATCTCAGTGAATAATTTAGCTATTATTCAAATTTCTACATGGTATCAGAGCGAGAATTGATCATCGGATCTATTACAGTGATTACAATTTATTTCGGTAGACAGAGTCTGTAAGCGGGCCAGGTAGCCTATGGATCCATCCTTTCCTTTGAAAGGTGATATATCCAGTAAACGCCCCTACAGTTGATCTTTGTGCTAGAAATACTTTGTTCCCACAGATCCAGAAGCGGTTGAGTTTGAGCTGGTGGAATTCGACTTTTGCAGCAATTTGTTTTCTTGGTGCTGGAGTTGAAATGTCTTTCAACGGATTGCGACTGGAGTATGCCCTTGAGGGCAGCTCTAATTATGTTGCATGGAAGGACAAGATGGAGGAAGTATTAGATGATAACGGGCTGAAGGAGTTCATATATGTTGAGGTCCCAAAGCCTACTGATGCTGCTCAAGTTGAGGCTTGGAAAAAGAAGATGGCGAAATGTCGAAGGATTCTGTTGGAGGGCGTGAAGGATCACATTGTATCCAGCCTGAATGGAAAAGCTTCTCCATACTTGATGTGGAAAGTGTTGAAAGATCTATTCCAAAGCAAGAGTGACCAGAGGAATTTGGCGCTCAAAGATAAACTCAGAAACATTAAGATGGAGAAAGGCGACAGTATCGCCAAGTACCTAACGAAGTTCACCCAATGCAGGGATGAGCTGGAAAGTGTGGGGGTGACTGTCGATGATGAGGACTTGGTGGACCTGGCTCTCCTTGGTCTTCCGAAGAGTTGGCATTCCTATCAGGACTCTGTCAATGGTCGGGAGAAATTGCCGGGATGGGAGCGAATTTGTTTGGATCTCATGCAAGAGGAGATAAGGCGGAGCACCATGGACGGATCTTCATCAAAGGCATCTGATGAAGAAAATTGCGCATTGGCTGCCAAAGAAAAGAAGGGGAAGAGCAAGAAAGCTTCTCATTCTGGTGCGAAAGGAAAGAAGCAGGACATGTCCAAGGTGAAGTGCTTTCACTGTCACCAGCACGGACATTATGCCGCAAATTGTTTGCAGAAGAAGAAAAATAAGCATGCTGTTGGATCTGTAGCAAGAGAGGCCTTAGCCTCACAGTTTGAGCTGGATTTTTTGCTGATCGCATGCTTGGTCTCAAGTGTGATGGGATCAGTATGGTTCTTGGACAGTGGTGCGTATTTTCACTTGACTGGAGATCGAGATTTGTTTTCAGATCTGGATGAGAAAGATCTTGGAGTGCACATCGAGATGGGCGATGATGGTAGATACAGTGCGACTGGTATCAGTACCATTTCCTTTGAGAGGGAGTCTGGTAAACCCTTTGTATTGAAGGAAGTGATGCATGTTCCAGGATTGAAGAATAATCTGATCTCTGTGGCGATGTTAGAAGACAAGGGGTACGATGTTGTATTCAGCGAAGGAAAGGCTTTCCTGCGTAGTAAGACAACTGGAGAAACCCGAAAGATAGGGGTTCGAGTCAAGAACCTTTATCAGCTGCAAGTAGATGGCTGCACAACAATGGCATGCAAGGTGGAAGGAGTGGTGAGCCGAGATGATGGCGAGCTGTGGCACCAGAGATTGGACCACCTTCACCATGGAGCTTTGAAGATACTGCAGTAGATTTCTACTGGGCTTCCTAAGGGCACTCTTGCATAGTCAGATCAGTGCAAGGGGAGTACCTTGGGAAAATTTGTGAAAGCCAACTTTCACGAGAAGGATAGTCACGCCACAACGATCCTTGAGAGAATTCACACAGACGTGTGTGGACCTTTCTCAGTAGCTTCGACAGCAAAGCATAGGTACTATGTGATCTTTGTTGATGATTATTCTCGGAAGTGCTGGATCTTCTTCATGCAGAAGAAGAGCGAGGCATACTCAAAGTTCTGTGAGTTTAAGGCGCTGGTTGAGAAGGAATCAGGGAAGCATGTGAAGGCTCTTAGGAGTGACAATGGTGGTGAATTCATCTCTGGATAATTCAAAGACTTTTGCAGCGCAGAAGGGATTTGAAGAGAGCTCATAGAACCCCATAACCCACAACAGAATGGGGTTGCTGAGCGAAAGAACAAAACGATCGTGGGTGCTGCACGGGCGATGTTGCATGATCAGGGCCTACCCCTTCACTTGTGGGTGGAGGCATGCAATACTGCAGTATATGTGCAGAACCATTGTCCTCACAAGATACTTGGCATGAGTACACCGGAGGAGGCGTTTTCTGGCAAGAGGCCTGATATTTCCCATTTGATGATTTTTGGTTCACCTGTCTACATGCATGTGACGAAGGATGCTAGGAAGAATCTGGAGCCGACCGCAGAGGTTGGGATATTTGTGGGGTACACTGATATGCCCCACAACTATCATGTGTATTTTCCAAACAGTCGCAAGACTGTTGTGCGACGGGATATCAAATTTCAAGAGGAGAAAGCCATGCAGTGTTTGCTTGAGAGGGAGCCACACTTGCATGCAGATGAGGAGCTATTAGTTCCTAAGGATGAGCTTCAGGATGTGGATCAGCCACAAGAGGAATTTCATGGAGTGGAAGAGACCACTCATGCAGTGCCAACCATCAGAGGGCGCAAGCGCACTATAGAAGCTGAGTGACTGGCTCAAGATACAAAGAAGGTTGCAGGATCACCTACAGCACAACGCAGACAAAGACAGTCATCGAACCGGTACACTAGATACATGGATCTTGTGAGAAAATGTGTCATTACAGATCCATCCTCTTTCGAGGAAGCTGTGGAGGACCCCGCATGGGTAGATGCCATGGTGGAAGAGTATTATCCAATTGTCAGAAACAGTGCATGGGAGATTATCCCAAGGCCGGAAGGGAAATCAGTGGTGGGTTCGAGATGGATCTACAAAGTGAAGCAGGCAGCTGACGGGAGTGTGGAGAAGTACAAGGCAAGATTTGTTGCCCGAGGCTTTTCACAGATAGAGGTGATCGATTATGAGGAGACCTTTGCACCTGTCGCAATGTATTCTTCCATACGGACGATTCTTTCTCTCTCAGCGCAGATGGGGTGGCATATTCATCAGATGGATGTGAAGACTGCGTTCCTCAACGGAGTCATTGAGGAGGAGGTGTCCCCATCGATAGCCGGAGTTTCGAGATCTTCAGCAGTGAGTCGCATGTCTGCAGACTCAAGAGAGCACTGTATGGGTTGAAGCAAGCACCTCGTGCTTGGTACACACGGATAGACAGTTATTTCAACGGACTTGGATTCTCCAAGAGTGAGGCGGATCCTAACCTGTACCAGATTGTGGTGGAGGGGAAGTTGCTGATCATTGTACTGTATGTAGATGATCTGATTTTGACGGGTGATGAGCTGTTGATACTTTCATGCAAGGAGAACCTTGCTAGAGAGTTCGAGATGAAGGACTTGGGCCTCCTTCATTATTTCCTGGGATTGGAGATTTGGCAGCGCAGTGGAGGACTGTTTGTTTCTCAGGGTAAGTATGCCTGGGAGATACTGGAGAGGTTCATCATGCATGGCTGCAAGTCTGTTGACACTCCTCTTCCTGGTGGTTGGAGGAAGGAGGATGCTACTTCAGCGGAGGTAGTGGATGCAACTGTCTATCGACAGTTGGTGGGGTCGCTTATGTATCTGGTCAATACACGACCCGATATATGCTATGCTGTTAACAGCTTTCACAAGCTATGGTTAAGCCTACCAAGCTCTTAGAAAGGCAGAAAAGCATGTGCCATATCTACAGCTATCTGGAGGATCAAACTATGTTGAGACAAGAAGATGAAGTGAAGGCAGTGGCTTCACGGATGCAGAGTCGGCAGGAACGGACGGAAGAGCACATGCAGGAGGGATCTTCGATATCGGGTCGATATCAGTTCTTGATACGAGCGGGAAGCGAGAGATCCGTAGCACTCGAATCATGAAAGCTGAAATCACCTATGCTCAAAGCTTGGCTGTCAAATATATGCTATGAAAGAATCACAGTGGAATTGTTCGGGTCACACTTGGAGCCTACTGTGATTTATTGTGATAAAAAGAGTTGCATTAAACTCTCAGCTAATCCAGTATTTCATGATAGATCCAAACACATCGACATCAGGTACCATCATATCAGAGATTGTGTGCAGCGGAGAATCATGTTACTTTCATACATTCCCATGGAGGATTAGGATGCTGATATCTTGATGAAGGCACTCACCAGGAGCAAATTCGAATACCACAGAGGCAGGATAGGGGTTGTAGATAATCCATATCTTGTTGAGATGGAGTGTTGAAAATGCAACAAGATGATGGAGCTTAGTGAAAAGAAGTCGCCTTTACTAAGTGGGCCCGCAGGCTATTTTTGGCGCAAAGTCTATTTTTAGACTATGTCTATTTTTAGACATATGGATCATGGTCTATGAGTTGCAGGATGCTATTTATGGATGATTGGTAGAGTTGGTAAAAATAGATGGACCTCTATTTTTAGACATTGGGCGGTTTCTATTTTTAGACTATCGGGCTAAAAATAGAACAGTCAAATATTATTAACCCTTAATAATATTTAGACTATAAACATTATCTTATCCTCTTGGAGCACTTCAGTTTGATGCTTGGATGTGGCACATGCAGCTGACAGAAAGAAATACACTTTTCCTAAGGGTTAGTTGAGCTATTGCATGGTTGACTTCAGTTAGAACTCATGTGGCAGAGTTTGGTGGAGTTGATGAGACAGTTGGTGGAGTTGTGTTCGGTTTAACCTAGTTGAACTAGTTGTATTTAGTCTAACTGATAAATACACTAGTGATGAGTGGTGTGAATTAATTATTAATTAATTCACTAATTATTAACTCATAATTCAACTAAAGAACACATCAATTAACTGCAATGCATGGACAGTTCAGTGGAGACCAGTGTTAGAGGTGGGTGAAAAGGTGAGTCTACTATCAGTTGTGACTATAGCTGTGCATGAGATTTGCACACACATTGATTAAGATTTCCAATGAGGATTGCGCAGTACAATCCAGGTGGATTCGAACTTGGATCTCATCATTATTCATCTTGGATTGCGTAGTAGAGGCAGGCAGACTTGTGGAGGAGATTTGAACTTGTGACTTGTTCATCTTCCGTGCTAGTTTGTGTGTAGCATGTGAGATAGTGCTGAGAGCTGTGAGAGCTTTGTGCTATGTATTGTTACATGTTCTCTATCATTATAATATACAGATAGTTGGGGGTTTTCAGCTGTATGCTTTCCCCATTACATACTGTGTTATATGTGTGCTTGATTATGTTTTAATGTGCACATGCGACTGCTTCTATTTCTACATATTGATGATCAATTGTAGAAGAGGTTATGTATTATGCATGAAGCTTAAATAGTGTGTAATCAGGATAATCTCGGTGAATAATTCGGCTATTATTCAAATTTCTACATTAAGGAGGGAGTGACAAGGTTATATGCTAGGCAATGCCAAGGTATGATAAAATACCAAGGCATGTCAAGAAGTGCTAGGGTGTGTTAGGGAATATAAAAGAATGCCAAGGAATGTAGGGGATGCTAACACATGCCACATAGTTCCATGGCATTTAAGACATGCCAAGTGTTATGGAATTTCAAGATGTAAATTGTGTTGCTTAGTTGTTTTATGACCACAGTTGGATGTTATGAGCCTTGCCTTGGTAACTTGTTAAGTGGTATGAGTTGAGATTGAACATGAGTAGCCTAAGATGAGTTATATGTAGTTCATAGGTGAACAAGGCATATGTTGAATTTACATGGCACATGAGAATTTGGGTTTGGTCTTAGAAAATTATATGCAAACACACTCAAGTGCCACAACACATCTACTTTTCACAACGAAATATACACACATTAGGGAATTACAAACAAGGGATCATGGCCCTTTAAAATCACATTTATACAAGGAATACAACTAGGGCTTGTTGTTAGTCATTTTAAAACCAATCTACCTTGAACAAGACAATGCTTGAACCACTTTTTCATTGTCGTCACAAATAAAGTTTTCAGTCCACATGTCCTGAACACATATAGAAAGTCCTATTTCCTCCCATTATGCAACTCCTCAATATACCTCTATCAATGAATTAAACTGCTTTAAGTTATTGAACTCAGCTCAAAAAAATTTTCCCTCTATCTACCTCTTTTTTCCTTTAAGTTTTGCAATAATTATGCTTTTTGATCAGTTGTTCACAAAGTTGTTTGTGAACAACTTTTTGGTCTGCCCACCTTTTCCATACTTCTGCTCCAAGATGACAAGTCTAGGGCTATGGAGGTTTACCTTCTTCTCAGTAACTCAATCCTCTACAATAAAATGACCTAGGGCTAGTTGTCTAGCCCACTTGACTGCTACTTTATTCCTTCAAAGTATGCATGTCCTTAGGCCCAATACACCTACCCTTCTACTAGTATTTTTTTCCTTCATAAGTACTAGACTTAGGGATCTTCTTTGACAGTCACCTAACAACCCTACAATTGTACTTGGACTGCCATCAATTTTCTCAACCACAGTCAATTCTTTTAATGATATAGTTCCCTCAGCACTACCCTCATCTAGCACTCTTCAAATCTACCACCTAATAGTGATTTAAGTCCTCTCAAAATCACTATTCTTGTGTACCAATTTCTTTGTTGTCCAATCTATGAAAAAATCTGAACTATTCCTATTATCATCCTTCTAACAATTTGTAGATGATTAAACTAGGGTCACGAATCATCCACTAATAGTCCATTGACTAACTGTTTATAGGTTACTTCAGATCTTTGTCCAAAACTCTATGGAAAATCCACCAAAATCAACCCCTCTTCCTGTCAATCCATTCCTCATATGGCACATTTCTTCTACTCAATCTTCTACTTAGGTTCCACCTTCCTTTGGATTTTATATCTCCACACATACTTCTACAAACCATATTCAAAATTTATGGTATATATTGCATAGATAAATCTCTCTCTAAGGGTCGCGACCTGATCCAGATTTATGCAGGCACGCAACAGAATACACATATAAACATAAATACAAACATGCAGTGGAAATAACACTTCATTTCATTAATAGCAAAGAACTAAAATTTTCTTACTAACAAAATGGAAACAAACTAGCTAGGGCATTGGTAGCTTATCTCTGAGAAGATATGTGGTGGCTACAGGCCTTTGACCTGTGTTATAATGAGGCTTGAGGGCCTATTTTTTATTTAGAAATAATTGAAAACCATAAAAATTGAAAACCCTAACCCTAGGAGACGAAGCGCGAAAAATATGGGCCCTGTTTGGGTAAATTAGTGTTTCAACTTCTCGAGGACGTAAATTTAGCATACGATCTCCGTTTGACACACACCATACCTCGTTAAAAATATCTATCTGAGGAATAAAAATTTTGATGTGAGAAAGATTAGTACATGGGCCCATGTTGTTCCCGGTTTTCCCAAAAAACATCGTTTAGGACCTCAAAACGACTCTAGAACTTCAGGACCCGAAAACTGCTAAAAATAGTAATTTGTGCCTAAACTAAAAAATTGAAAGAGATAGTGGTGGGGCCCCAAGTGGAATAGGTGGGTGGCCACCAATATCCACCTGGATCACAACCCATCTTCTTCTATGTAGATTTGTCATAGTATTAATGGCATACCTTATGGATTGAACATGATAGGAAACCTCCCTAACTAGGGCAGTATACTTATATTCTATTTTATTTAGAACAAACCATATCCACCCATAATAAAAACAACAACCCTTGCCTCCATAAGAGAATCGACCTAGCTCATACGAATCCATAGATTGTGGGCATTTCTTTGACTGAATATTGACCTGAACTTTAGATATCTATAACCATCAAACAACAATTACCTCAGTCAATATTACACCTGCGACTACTTTTGTTCTTACCCTAAATTCTAGTGTAGAACCTCCTCCATTTGTGTTGGTATTTATCATAGACCTTGTAGCCTACTAACCACCACAAGATAGGGTCTCAACCCTCTTACTATTTCAAAATTTGATGTGGCCTTCACGCACAAACACCACTGAAATCGCATGCCGAAATTCTCATGAGCCACCTCTCTTTAGCTTGATATGCCATAAGAGAATCATCACTAGTCCATCCTATTTCTTATCTCAAACCCAGTAAGGTATGTGAAATTATTGTGAACCCTCACATGATGATCTTGTTCATGGTGGATGGTCATGGCCTCCATTTAGCAACCCTTACTCAACCCTATAACTCAACCCACTTTAGGAAAACATCTCTCCTAGCCTCCTTGATCAGATGAGATCCTCCTCACTTGATGTTCTTACCTTCATACTAAGGCCTCCTTAAATATTTTTTCCTCACTAGGCTTCTTAAAAAACCTCTATAACTTACATGATTTATCTACTTAGACCTTAGGAAATATTAATTTTCCTTTTGTATTTTAAACCCCATCTTGGGTCCAAAAACCCTTCGCTTGGGTTCTTTTTTGACAAAAATTTTTGTGACCAAAATCACACAAACCCATCTCACTAGGCTTGTGGAGTACCTTGAAAGCTACACAATTCAACAACATAGTCTAGTTGTAGTAATCGTAACTTGTTCAAGCTCTTGTAGTCAAGCGAGGACTTAGTTGGGCTCCCAAGTTGCAAATTATTAAGTAAGGGCAGTTGTGAGGGCATGATAGCTAGGGAGGGTTAGGGCATTTAAAGGAATGAAAATGTGTGCTAACACATGTTAAAAAATTTCAATGCATGCTGAGGAGTTTTAAGGAGTGTTGGGCATCACTAGGGAGAACTAGGTCAAAATGCATGGAAATTAAAAAATAAGAGTGTGTGCCAGGGAGTGTTAGTGAATTCAAGTGTGCCAAGGATGAAGTGTGTTAGAAGAAGTTCATTATAATATTTTCAAGAGGAAATCCTATAATTCTGATAAGGAGCTCGACAAAGTAATTTTAGACAAAGGGAGAATTTGTGTTGGCACAACACTATTTTTACTTTACCTATTATTTTTATATGACACGTGGCACACTTTGGCCAAATGCTCAGGTTTTAAACTATTTTAGACAATTTCATATTGTGAATTTTTGTGTATAAGTTTTTGGGCACTCAAATTGTGCCAACTTATATCTTGTGTGTCTTGTGTATCTTGTGGTTCTTGCAAACTCTCAGTTAATGCTATATTATTTATATGAATTGGACATAGATGTGAAATATTTCCTATGTAAGATATGTTGCTTAGTTTTTTTATGGCCATGGCTATATGTGATCCTTTTCTTGGTAAGTTCTTAAGTGGGACACGTTTAGCTTGGACTTGAGTGGCCTAAGATGAGGTATAGGAAGTTCTTAGGTTAACAAGGCACAATATACTTGTAGTAGATGCAATTGGTCAAGTTGTTGAGGTTGAAGCAGGGCAATGCCACATGAACTTCAGTAGCTAAGGACTTGATTCGGTTCCCAAGTCATGAAAAAATGTAAGGATAGTTGTGAGGGCATGAGTGCCAAGGCATGCTAGGGAACGTTAACATGTGCTAGATAGTTCAAAGGCATGCCAAATATGCTAATATGTGTCAAGTGCTAAGGCATGCCAATATGTGCAAGGGTGCATGTGATAATACGTGCCAAGGACTATCAAGGAAACAAAAAGGAGAAACAAGTTAAACTACAAGAAAATGAACACATAAGAGGGTTAATAAGTCATAATTTACCTTTTCCAGGTGGGGCATGCTAGGCACACCAACACTAGGTGGAAATAGGTGTCAAATGCCAAGTGTTAGTGCATTCTAAGTGCCAAATCATCCCCTGTTACTTCTCATATACTTTCCAATATTTTATCTAAAATAAGTTTAATATTAAACCATGCCAAAGCATACCAAGGCATATTAATGAATGATAAACATGTTAATACTTGCCAAGCACCAACACGTGCCAAGTGCCAATGTGTGTTAGGGAGTGATACACATGTTATAAAGTAGAAGGGCATGTCGAAGAGTGATAAGGTGTGAAAAAGTGTGTTAATGCATGTTGAGGACTATTATGGAGTACTAGCGCAACACAAGGGAAGACTAGGTCAAAATGCATGGAAGTGAATGAATATGAGGGTGTGCAAGGGAGTGTCAACGAGTGATAGCTAGAATTCCAAGGAGGGAGTGAAAAGGTATGTTAAGCACTACTAAGTCATGCTAGGGAATATCAGGGCATGTCAAGAAGTGCTAGAGCGTGCTAGGGAGTTACAGTGTGTGTTAACATGTGCCAAATATTTCCAAGACATGAAATATAATAAGGCATGCTAGGATGTGTAGGGTGCTAGGGTGTGCCAATATGTGTCAAGGAGTATCAAGGAAACAAAAATAAGAACCAAGCTAGAATGCAAGGAAATGAAGACATAAGAGGGTTAATAAGTCTGGAACTTATCTTTTTCAAAAGGGGCATGCTAGGCACACTAATAATAGATTCCAACACATGCCAAGTTCAAATGTATGCCAAGTTCTCATGTTTGTCAATGCATGCCAAAATGTTCTAGGGCATGCTAGGGACTACAAGGCATGCCAATACATGCTAGGAGAGTGTTATGCTATGCTAATGTCTGCCAACATGTGCTTCAATTTCCTAGTCATTCAAATATGTTATAGGTACAAAGATGTTCTAAGACATTCGAGGTGCCAAGGAATGTTAGATGTGAGTGCCAAAGCATGTTAAAATGTTCCAAGAGTGTTAAGGAGTGTTAGATATATCTCATTAATAGAATTTACAAAGATTTATTATGTATTAAATAATATAGTTTTTACACACACTAGTGGAACTTTATATAAAGGTAATTTGTTAGATAATAAACCTGATAGAGATGAATTGTGTATTGACTCATATGAAAACTATATTCTCATTACTTGAGGGAAAAGATACACTCTAATTACTTCTTAACAAATTCACTGACTCTAACCACTATATGGACCTGGACACATAATGAAAAATACTCCACAACAATGGCCTTAAATCATTATCTTTTGATAAAAGATATAGTAACATACACATAGCATCATCAAAAAACTCATTGGAATGATCAATGATGACGAACATTTTTTTACCATCACCAAAAGTAACCAAAAAAATCATTGGTGAGGGTCAATAAAATATCATCACTAGAAGTGTCACAAAAGAGAGAATTAGTGACGGGCCTTTAACAACCCTCACCAAAATTGTTACTGAAAATGGCTTTGGTGACAAACCTTAAAGGATCATCACTATATGCACTTACAATAACGCTTTTTAAAGGATCGTCACCATATGTGACATTGGTGACGGACCTTAAAGGTCCGTCACATGCATGAACCTCACCAATTTCCTTTTTTATTGTAGTGAATGCATACACTGTTCGAGAGAACAAGCGAATGTAAGGGGGTAAAAATGGCCCAACCTGCCGAGGCTAGTTCCGGGAGTAGCAACTTGCACCATCGACATAACTGATATAAGGTGTGGACAGGGTCCATATGAAAGGTGCCATAAGACAACAAATGAGAGGATGATGAACAATGCTGGCAACTTGAGCACAAGGTAGAAATCGAACAAACACTATTAGAGGGAGTGCTCTAGGTAGGATATCTACCACCCGCACACCGACGGATAGGTGGTGTGTGGGAGCTACCTTGGGGGAAGCTTGTGCTCAGGTCGTGAAAGTCACCATAGACACGGATGGTGCCATTACGCTTATGGGCGGGAAAGATGAAGCTAGGGGTGGAAAAGGCTTCCATGATGTTGTCATCATAGTAGAAGATGGGGTGACTGGAGGAAGAGAGACCACATGATGTGGAAAATCTACCTAACTCATCATCATGAGAAGAAAGGTTCACATGTGCATCGTCACGGGGGTGACAGAAATGTTGAGCCCATGGTGATCGCTGAAGGGAGGTCAAACAAAACAGAAGGGGAAGTCTCAGAGGGAGATTCCACTATGGATCTCATGAATGATGATAGGTAGAGGATGGTGGCTGTAGGATCCATCATCTCGACATCGGGAGGGGGAATGTCAATTGGAGAGGGTAAATCCTCAAGCTGACCCGAAGCATACTGTGCAAGGATAGGAGAGGCGGACTGGTTCGGTTCAATCTCGCACTCCTGAACTACCTCCAAAGAGGCACGGTAATGCGTGAGGCGAGGACAGTGATGGGTATAATGGTCGTGGAGGTCACACAAAGAATAATGTTGGTTGATGTGAATAGTCTTAGGGTTCTTGGTTGCAGTTGAGGAATAAAAAGAGGCTTTAGGGACCGTAGAATTAGGGAACACAACATTAACCATGGGCTTGATACGAGGTAATTTGGGACAATGATGGGTGGCATGACCGACAACATCACACAAAGCACATGGGGGGGGTATGATTTGGAGGCTGAGGAGGAGTAGGGTTTGTCAGGGAAACCTTGTCACCTGAAGCTGTCGCAACAGGAGGAGGTTCCTATTGAGGTGGCTGAGGCACAGTAGCAGAGGGAGGGGTCATGGGGACTGGTTGAACCGGGGTCAAAGTAAGATAAGGTTTGGGCTGACCAAGTGGGATAGTGGCTAGGGGATCAATGTACCAGATTGGGATCCCTAGGGTCAAGTTAGGAAGGGATAAGGTAGCCATAACAAGTACCGAAAGCACTCCAGGAGGGGGAGCTAGGAACGGTATCTGACCGGAGGGGTCATGGCTAGGCGGGACAACTCTGAGATGGTTAAGGCTAGGAGGAACCATGTCGGGAGGGTAGATAAGCTCATGGATACTAGCTGCAGATGAAGGGCCAGGAGGAGGGGGTCCTTAAGGCTGAGTCTAAGTGTTAGGAGTTGGTTGCGGAGGGCGGGGCTGCTGACTAGCAAAAGTGGGCTACTTGACGAGCTGCATCATGCAAACATTCGACGAGTTGGGATTAGAGACGAGGAGGAAGACTAGGGAAGGACCCAAGAAAATAGGAGTCTTTGAGGACTCTGGGAGAGACACTGGTCAAAGGTTCGATGGTTTTCTTTGGCCATCGAAGAGATGATGGACTCAGGGGAGGTCTGAGACTTCGGTTCAAAATATGTCAACTGGTCAATGGTGACTATCTTTCCATTATGAGGAAAGGACATCTTGTGGTGAACTGCAGATGGTACAAAAAACATCACATAGGTGTAGCTACGACCCAATAGAATTTTGTAATCTAAGGGGGCATCAATGAATTCTACGTCAATGAAAATAGCCTTGCCCACAAGAGTAATAGGACAATTGCAGAATAGGAGAATGGGCTGGGAAGAGTGGCCATTCGACGCTCGGAGGGTGACAGTGGAAGGGGCCAACTCAGGTGATCCGAGTTGCTTCCAAACTGAAGCATACATCACATAGGTGGATGCCCCCTCATCAATGATACAACAAGAGACGTTCATATTCTGGATCTTGACGAGGATTTGGAAGGTGACAAAAGTAGGAAGGGAGGATGTTCTGACCGGTCAACATCGAAGATGATAAAACAATCATTTTAAGGATCCACAGTGCCCATGATAGTTAGTAGAGCTTTTCGTTGTGAAGGGCATGACTGGAGGAGTTCCAACGTTGAGATGGCAACAGGAGATTGCGCCAAATCATATACTATACTATACGAATGGGAAATTTTTCCAGAAGCAACATTTCAGCATAATGGTCCCTTGGGGATCTTGGTATGAACCTCTGCCATAGGCTAAGGGATCTGTAAAGGACCATTGGTTGTCAAAAGAGGCTATGTGGAACCTTAAGAAGGGGGCTCAGGAGTAGACGTAGAAGGAGGCTTGTTGTACTGATGAGACCGAGTCTGAAGGTTGAGGTCAACAGTAGTGGGTTGGTTAGAGTTCATCATGAGAATATGGTAATCAAAGGTACCAGATGGAGGAGGTTGAGTGGCCACCTGACCTTCAGGTGGTTGGGTAGCCACGAATGCTTGTTGAGGCAAAGGATTGGTAAAAACAACCGATTGGCTAGGTGCAACATTGGGAGGAACCGATGGGGAGGCTTGTTTTCCTCGCGATGCAACCTGATTCTTCCACATCTGACACATATGTAGTAAAAGAGTAAAATCATGGGTGTAATGACCATAGACACTGCAAAAAGAACAAGGCTTATTCGTGTGAACATGCCTGTCCTGCTTGGGTTGAGTGCCCTGCTGCTGGTTAGCAGTGTTAGGTGCATTCCCTTGGGGATTAGGTCCTGGATTACCTGGGGCAGATTGATTTTTGGTGCCTTTCCCCTTCTTTTTGGAAGTAGGAGGATTAGTTGTGCCCTGCTATGCATACACCTGCCCCTGGGGGGTTGATGTAGCCAAGGCTGCATTTACCCACATCTACACATATAAAATGTGTTTTCAAATTAAAACCCCAAATAAATCTCAGTCAGGGTAACCTTTATAAGTGGAAGCTTTTCCTTTTACCAAACCCTATGGTTATAAACCATATATCAAAACCCATTTTATGAACTTTGAATCAATATATTTTCCCTTGGTTAAATAACCATTTTTCAACCATCATATATGGTGACCTTTTACTTGACATTTCATTTCATACAAAAGTTCGACTTTAGTTAAAAACCAAAGCACCAACATACATTAATGTTTGGCCCAACACTTTACCAATCCACTTATTTCAGCAATCATATTATATAATCTCTACTTAAATAAATTCTTACCTTGGTTATAATATCAAATGCCGACATAATATTATATCCGGCCCCACAACTTACCAACTCACCTTTCCACCATTCATAAAATCTGACGATTGATAATTCATCGCACTCCACAGCCGATTTATGCGTATATCCAATGGATATCACATTTCATCAAAAATGATGTTTAAGGTTTAAACCTATGCTATTTTAAATGTACCTTTTTCCACCGTTGGTCCACACCTTTGTTAACCTTTGTGAAACTTTGGGTGTGAACATTGTCTAATCTCCAATGTTTATGATTGGACGAATATCGCATTCAATTAAGCTTCGATGGTTAAAAGCTCCAAGGCACATGAAATAAGTGGTTTTAAACCACCACGTGTCATCTACTGGGGTGTATCGCGTTCACATAGGAAATTACCACTTACCAGGTTGCATCCACGCGAAAACCATATGTGGTTTTATAAAACCATTTGCCTTCCTATGCGCCACTCTGATTCATGTTTTCTGTCCTCTATCCATGATTCCTTGGACATGCTTAGATCATTGATATTTCATAGAATTGATTTCATTCCATTCGGTTATTTTTCATAAAACCCTCACAACTAAATTCGATTGAATTCAACTCCTTTCCTCAGTAACACCCGTCATCCAAATTTCACCACTGTTTATTCAGTAACCATAGAAACGACATTCAAGGGACTAAGATCCATACACATATGATTCCTATTCTGATTGATGGTTCTTAAACAATATACTCAAGAAATCGATTTGAGAGGTCATTTCCTCTTCCATCTCATCGATCCATTCTATGATCGATACACACAATTTCACCATTGCAATTCAATATTAAACACACAAACTCATACAATCATGTAACCCAATTTCATCTGCACACCATATAACTCAGAAATGAAATATGAACTCAGAAAATTGAGTTCTTTGTATTAACACACAATAATTACATAGGAAATTCTTCCTTTGGCCTGATCTTCTGTATCAGTGGCCTTTTCTTCCTACAACCCGTTGGATTCCAGTCCAAACCCTATTTCTCTAAATTCTGAATCTCTCTCATCTACCTTATCTTTTTAATGTCTTGAGGCTTATCATTTTTTATACAAAAGGTTCTGAAACTATTTTTGGTTTCAGATCCTTCATCCTCTCAAAAAAACCCTGAATATCCTGTAACTCCTCATTTGCCTCAACTAACTTCTAAGGATCCTCTTTCATCACAAAATCATGAAACCAATTCTAATTTAGGATTTACCATTAATTCCTAAATCTCTCAATCCCTATACACTCTTAACTAGCCTAATTCTCTCATGTTCTCCAACATTCAAGAACATTTACAAAATTCCTCACAATATTTAATTAATTCTCATTAAAATCACTCAAAAAATCACATAAGAAACCAAATCCCTTGAAAACACAAACCCCTAAATCTATTAAAATATAAGGAATTTTCTTGAGCCTAATGCTCCTGCATCAGGGGTGGTGGCTATTGTTGCGCGGGTTGAAAAGGCGAGGGAGGCGGGGGTGCTAATGCTGGAGGAGTTAGAGCACCAGACTGTCGATAAGAATAATAAGGAGGTTGGGAAACATTGTGGTAAGCATGTTGGGAAAAAGGACGAAGCATGCCATATCCTGGATACATGCTACCAGGAGGGGGGAAGGTGCTGGAGGAGCTAGCTCCTCCCTAAGGGAAACCATAACCCATGGGAGGATGAGCATACGGATGAGAAAGGGCTCCAACGATACCATCGGTGACATGGGATGCCCACAGTGCATTGGCACCACCAAGTCTAGGGAGATTAGGTAAGACAATATAAACATAACCAAACTATGCGTAGATCAGGTCATATTTTAATGCAATCTGGAGAGCAATTTCTTCGGTCTGAGGGAAATTATATGTGACATCTTTTCCAATAGCAGGAAAAAGGGATCTAAGGAACCAATCCATATAGACACGGTCTTCAAAGATAGGGGCTCGACATAGGCTCTTTCTTCTCTGCCATTCCTGGACATGATCGGATAGGCGGGTCGCAGACGATTGACAGAAAGAGGTCAAAATTTCGGTACCAGTGTCATAATGAAGGGGAAGCTGGAAGTAAGACAAAAAAGCTTAGGCAAGAGTCACAAAATTAGTATGAGAGGAGGATACCTTGTCAACATACCACTTAGAAGCTTCTCCAGTAAGCGTCCGTTGGAAAAACCGAAGACGGACAGAGTCATCGGTGATGGAGTTAGACAAACACCACATGTGGAAATATCGAACATGGTTTGTAGGATCTTCTCTGACAATACCTTCAAACTTGGGGATGTCAGAAGGGAGCTTGGTTGGCATAGTAGGCCAACCAGCGTCATGGTGTATGGGGTAATTGATCAACTGGTTAAAATCAGGGAGATTGAGGCCTACCATATAAGGTAGCAAGGGAGCAGTCGAGATATTTTCTGTTGCGGTCCCTCTAGTAGTATTCCCGGCATCAGGGTCGGGGCTACCACTAGCGTTAGGTCCTGAATCAGACATGGTGAAGGTGACAGGGGGAGAACCATGGATGGAACCAGGAGGGGAACCGAATGAACCAGAAGCGAAGTTAGAATGAGGACTCAGTGGAGGACTAACTTGAATCCTATGTGAAGGAGTAAGTCTTCCTAACGGAAATTGAGGATGAAGGCCAAGAAGTCTCTGGGACAAACGCCTTGGGAGCACAATGATGAAAGAAAAAACATGGATCACAAAAGGAAGAGAGACCAACAAGGGCAAGGAGGTGCAGTATCAAATGATTACAATGTCGAAAAAAGGGCAGAGAGGTGCAGGATCAAATGATTACAATGTTATAGTCTTTTCCTGACAGTGTTAACTAGGTGCTTCTTCACTTAGGGTGTGTGTGTTAAGTGTGTTAATTTTAATTTTTCAACTGAAACGTTTGTAGAGAAAAAAGAAAAAGTGTGTTGTATAACTGTAAATAAATTTGCAGATAACAGTAAAGTAGACTGAATATAGAAAAAATTAAATAGCTAAATAAGCATCAATATAAACCTGAGGAGGCGGGCTTCTCAACAACTAGTCTGTGGGTGGGCAAAAATCTAGTCAAAACAAACCAAAATATCCAATGGATATAAATTCAGGAGGGACAATGATCTAAAGGTCAAATATGCTATAAATATGTGCAGAAAACAACAAAAAACCAGAAGGAAAAGTGTTGCAAATGAGTTGGCGAAAGGCTACAACCTGAAGGGAAACGGAGGGGACCCTAGAGGAGGACCAAACAAAACTGAAAATAGGTGTTTTGGATGGATGAATAACCAATATGAAATGGATCTGAAGGTACAGGATCAGATCTAAAAAAAATGGTTGAAGACACTAAAATTTCAGACAACCTTCTTCAGCTAAAGTCCTCCTAGAAAGATGGAATCCTACTGAATCCCTAGGGGGCTAGGTTCCTACTTCGATGAGTAAAAAAGAGCAAGCATAGGTCCAAAATGGGTGGAGACGGAGGTTAGAAAACCCTGAATAGAGTCCCAAACAAACCCATAAAAATCTCAGAAAAATTCTCGCCAAAAGTTCAGGTCACAGTTTCTGATCTGATTTTTGCAGAGGTCATAGGTTTGGGGCTGTTTTCTACGTCTTGAAGGTCCAGGTCACAGGTTTTGACTCAAAAAGTGTGACCTGCACTTCTGGCACTCTCGAGAGCAGGTTTCAAAAAAAAATTTCGTCTCCGCTGCGGTTGATGCCTGTCACCTGCGCAATAGGTCCGAAAACAAACAGAAGTTAGAATTTTTATTATTTTAGGGTTTTATAGGTTAAAAAAAACATCAAGAAATGCAAAACAAGAAGTTGAATAAAAATCCTAGGGTTTGAAGCAGCTGGTCCTGCAGGGATCTAAAAAATGACAGAGGTCGTAATCGTAAACCCTTGTGGAGTCGCCAATTGTTAGTATGAATTTTAATCGCAAGTGTACGAAAAAAACTCACTTTAGTTGTGCATAAAAAACAACCCTAACATCAAAGATGGATGCCAATTTCGTTAGATCTATAGTTAGTTGACCAAGATAAATGCTAAAAAATCCAGATCTATGTAGTAAAAGACATTAAGCAGTAAATAAAATCAAGAGTTGCTCCATGCATCCAATAAACAAGACAAGAATATTTTTAAAGAATTTTTGTATTTTTGACACCTGGGAAGGGGACATAGAAAGATGTTACAAGTCCCCCTCAATGGGATGGGTTCTTGTATGTCATCAACACTTCAGATCTAAGATATCTCTCTTGATGGTGTAGAAAACCCAGACAAAAAATGGAACTCAAAGGGAGGTCACAAGAAAAATGGTAGCAATATATGACAATGATGAAGGATCAAAGTCAGACCAAAAGTATAGATCCAGAGTGATCTTTAGGCAAAAAAAGGTAGTGAGTGAATGGAAAAACCCTTCTATTTATAACAAAATATTGAGTTAGTCTAGATATTGGTGCATAATTAAAATATTATTAACCAATTCTAGATCCAACTTTTATGGAATATTTTATTATATTTGTTGGAGGGGAAAATGATTTGAATTTGGTCAAATCTATTTATTTGGAAATAATAAATGAATAAATGATTTATTTATTATTTTAAGGATGTGGTTGAGTAATAATTAAATAAATAATGATTTATTCAATTATTTATAAATAATTTAGTCAAATTTAACAAGGAATATTATTTACTCCGGATGCGGATGTTTAGGTGTGCGCATAAGCCATCAGGCCCGGTTATGATCCCAACGCATCCCACTTGGGGTGGCCACATGGCCCCCCATGGCAAATTAAATGCGAGTTTTATTGCCCATCTGCGTTGTGCATTCATACACCGCCATCTCCTGTGCATTAGTCAGTACACCAGCTCTCATATGGCGCATAATCGGTCGATTTCTCCGGATTGCTTCGTCGATGGCCACCGTCCTCTGTCACCTTTGAGCGCGCTCTGCCCGGAAGGCTCTGCTTCAGGTGGAGAAAGAACAACAACAGGTCGACGGTGCACGTTAAATTGTTGTCTGGAAACCGTTCCAGGCTTCCATTACACTCACAGTAACTTCTGTCCGATTCATTTCAATTCTCCAGTTCTTCCTGTTTTTGTTGAAAATTCTTCTGTTATTACTGCTGCTCCCTCCAGAGGTTGGTTGGACTCTTCTGAGGTTTTCACCATGCCCCGACTTCGGCAGCGTATGGCTTGTAGAAAGGGAGCTTCTCGGGGCAGATCCATGGGCGAGCGCCCCCCCCTCAGCCCCAATGTCGACCGCCCTTTGGAGCCTTCTGTAAGGCGTCTGGCTCATTTTTCTTCTGACCCTCCTGGTCCTCGCCTTGACCTCCATGATGTGGCGCCCCTCCGCCCCTTGCTCCTCCTCTGCTCCCGCCCCAGCCCCACGTTACCACCTCCTCTCCTTCTCCGAGCAGCAGATTCCTCCGGCAAGCCACGCAACATACTAAGTTACGCTTCAACCTGGAGTTTGACCACCCTATCTCTGTTTTCCTAACTATTACGTTGAGTGAAGAGCTCCCCTTCCCGCCTGCCTCTCACCCTAGCCACCTGCAGTCTCCTTCGGCTCCTGCTTATGTCCCTCCGCATCGCCCTGAACCTGCTCCCCTCATCCCTTCCTCTGGAGCTCCCACTGTACCCCTCCCTTCCTCCTCGGGGCTTTTCAATTTGCAGATGGACGCTGGCCTGAAAGAAGAAGAAGAGACCAAGACTGATGAAGGGGACCCGAACAACCAGTATGGATGCAGAATTGTGGAGGAGCACACTGCTTCAGATTAACTGCTCACTCACTTCCGTGACAAGTTTCATGTATGAACTCTGTTTTAACAGTTTTGCTAGCACTAGTGTCTCAATGACTGCTCATAGCAGATATAGCTGCTTGTATTTTTTGTATCTTTGGTATCTTTCTAGCTTTTACATGCACAAAACAGTTAACTCTTCGCCGGTTTCCCAGTCACTGGGCGGTGTTATTACTTATTATCGAACTGGTTTCCCGTTTATGGGCAGTTCCATATCCAGACTGATAGTAGCAATCAAGCCCGGTATCAGGCTTCTTCATCTGAGTCGTGGCAGCTTTGTAATTTTATGTTCATAATAGAAATAGCGTAATCTAGCAAAAAAAAAAAAAACAAGGAATATTATTTAAATAAGGTTTAAATAATTATTCCTAGAAAATAATAAGATAAATAATGATTTATCTAATTAATTTTCCAGTTTTGGGTTAAATATGACCAGGAATATTAATTAAACTGTTTTTTAACTAATTATTCCTTGAGGAAAATCAAACAAATATGGATTTATTCAATATTTCCTCAATGGGTTTCCCATTTAGACCATAAACAACTTAATAAATTAAGTATTACTAGGTTATTTTTCATAGTGAAAGAAATTTTACTTAGGGTAAAATTGGTCTTACATTGTGTACTTTGGTCCATCTAATAGTAACAGGTTAGATGACCAAAAATTGGTGTAACAGTTGTATTTCTACCTATTGCAATAAACAAAATATCCCAAGAATCTTGTAGAGAACACAACAAACCAATGCACTTATCTTCATCTGGAATTTTAATATCAACAGATGGCAACTGAATTACCACAGTATTGAAGGTGTTCATATGCTCTGTCACCCAGTCTCCATCCTTCATCCTTAGGTTATACAAATTTTTCCCTAGGAACAATTTATTCACTAGAGACTTAGATTGCTACAAAGTCCCTAACTTTACCCACAAAGTCTTCATCGTAGCTTCCCCAGAGAAATTCAACAATACTGAATCTAAGATACACAATCGTATTGTGCTTTTTGCCTTCCGATCCAACTTTTACCAGTTTTTATATGACATTGTCATTTGTTTAGTACTTGGATCTACCATGATACGCTGATCTTTATCCACCAGCAGATCCTCCATATTGAGCTTCCAAAAATAAAAACTCTTACCATTAAATTTCTAGATATCTATCTTTCCATTTCTTGCCATCTTCTTTTGTTGTGAGAATTGATCCCGTAGATATCCCACTGAACAGGGTCTACCATAGGCCCAAGAAAAAAACCCGTCAGCAGCAAAGGCACCCCCTTGAATCCGAAAAAACTCTAACACCAAATGTAGGTTTTAAGCTTATACAAAAATTATCTACAAACAAATTCTTAAAGACATAAAATAAATAATAGCGAGAGCATAAAACATAAAACAGATATACACAGAGATTTTCCCCTGGATCCCAAATCAAGACTACCGGCTTGATTTTTCATTATATTCCTTTTAATGTTACAACACATATATACATGTCGAAGCATTCATAAACCCCAATTCATTAACTCTGGATTAGAACATAAACATAGATCCCTTGACCGTATCTATAAGATACCCCCCACCCACACATTCGACTAATCGTGGAAAGAATATAACACACACCCAACTCCAAAGGAATGGAAAAATGATTGCAATAAGTTATGTCAAACTTGTTCAATAATTCCCCAATGTACTTCTTTTGAGAAAGGAATATGTATCTCAAATGTTGGGTCACTTCAATGCCCAAATAGTAGTGAAGTTGTCCCAAATATGTCATCACAAACCCTTTCTTCAATTCTTTATTTATGGATGCAATATAATTTTAATTGTTCTATGTCATCAACATATCACCTACATATACCACAAGATAGAAAACAAATTTTCCAACTTTCTTGACAAATAAATTTGCATCATCAAGATTGAAGTGTTTGAAATTTAATTTCAGAAGATGCTCAACCAATCTTTCATACTAGGCTTGTGGTGCTTGTTTTATGCCATACAAGGATTTTATGCACTTACATACTTTTTTTATTGTCTACCAGCTTCCATGTTCCATTATTTATGAGAGAATCATACTCTTTTTGCATTGCTTCTTTCCATTCATCATGAGAAGCAACTTCTTTAAAGGAATTTCGTTCAAAACTAGTAGAAAATTTTAATTCAAAATCATTAGAAGCATCCATATCATCAACTAAATCAGAATCATCTGCATCACCTCCACTTTTTCTGATGAAACTTATAGTTCCTGTATTTCCAACCTCATAAGGATGAACACTTTCAAGTGTTTTAGAGAGCCATTTCGGAAGACCTTTCTGATATATTTCAAGTTGCTTTGTTGACTAAGATGGGGCTACGCCAAAGTGCCTTCTTGATCTTAAGAAGTGGTTGGAACTTCATGAGGGGGATAGGGTGCTTCAGAAGGAGATTCCATGTCTTGATCAAAGTTGTGGATCCACCCATCAAGATGTGGAATCTCATTAACAAATTCTTGAAAAAAAATTTGGATGCCTAAATTTTTCCAAATGATAAAGTTGTCACTCAAAAGTATTTTCAATCTTGGAAGATTCAAGAAAAATCACATATCTCGACAATATAAACTTCTTATTTACCTCAATGTAGGGAAGATACACTTTAGTGGTATTTGAATACCCCAAGAAGATCCTGAGATTCCTTACTGAAGGAATGTGACCATACCACATTTCCTAAGGATTATTATTTTTGAAAGCATGAGATGGACATTCATTTTTAATATATAATGCAAACATAAATGCATTGACCGAAAACATTAGCTTTACAAATTTGAAAAACATCATTGAATGAACCATATTTAAGATCTTGTTCATTCTTTTAGCTACACCATTTTGTTGAGAAATGGATGGAACAATTGTTTGATGTTGAATCTTATGTTGGTGAAATATTTTTCAAATACATTTGAAGTATATTCTCTTTAATTATCAGTACAAATAGATCCAATATGAAATTGTTCATAATTTTCAATCCATGCATGAAATTTTTAAAAATTTTCAAAAGCTTCAAATTTGTTTTTCAATAAATAAACCCAACACAACATGGTTACAAATCAAACGAGAAAATTACCCAGTAACCTTTTTTCTGAGGTAGCAAAGAAAACACTCAAATTTGAAAAGTGGTGATGCAAAATCACCATTTTGTTTTGGAGCATAATTTTGGCACTTTAAATTTTCTTATGACTTTTTTTTTTCTTTTTTAATGTCATGATTTTCATGTCGATTTTGAAAAGTGGTGATGTAGAATCACCTAATTTTTTTTAGAGGGTTGTTTTTTACACTATAAATTTTCTAATGTCTTCTTATTCCCTAAGATGTTTATTTTTAAGCGTATTTATGTACTTCTTTTTTCTTTTTTCTTTTTTTTAATGAAATCTTCATTTTTTCACATAGTTAAAAATATAAAAAATGGTCAATATTTTAAAGCTAGGATTTTTTATATGTTTATGTATTGTTAATTAATATTTCAATGCACATAAAATAATTGTCAGTAAAAACCAATATTTTTAATCATATGACAAAAAAATACACATTTTCAATATAAACACAATGAAAAAAATACACATTTTGAGACTTTTTGTTTAAATTAAACATGTTAAATAAATGATTTTTGGGGAAAATATTAACAAAAATAAACTTTAAAAAATAGCATTTTTTTATGAATTTTATGTCAAAAATTAATAGTAATCACAAGTTTTTTGCAAAAAATAAGGATTCTTCTCATAAAATATCAAAGCCTAAACATTACAAGTAAAGCGATTAATAGCTCTCAAATTTGAATTTTATTTGCAAGCATAACTTAAAGCTAATCCATAATATCAACTAATCCATGTTCAACATCTTCGAGAACATCATTAATGTCTTCGTCCACAACATTTTCTGCTTCATTTTGGTCATTGTCATCTTCTAATGGATCTTTCATGTCTGCAAATCTTCCAAAATGTCTTTTTCCAATCATTCCATATAACGGTGGTTGAGGTTCCTTTGACTTGTTTGCCACTCGTGATTCATTAAAATCCCCTGTCCTCAAACCAACTTCTTGCATTGCATCTGGAAGAAATTGAAGAGAATTAATTCTTTGTTGAATAAATTTGCATTGCATAGGGTCTTTCTTAATACAAATGAAAATTCTTCCTTTTTTAGGCAACATGCTAACGTTGTACCTAATCATCAAGCACAAACGAAATAATTTAAAAAATTAGTATAAACTCATAAAAAATAAAAAATAAAATATTTAAATTCAATTTTATATAATAAAACTTACCTGAACCCGAGAATAAATCCAAAACCCAATCTCCTTCATTTGAACATAGATCTATAAGATAGTTAATCAATGTTTGTGGTTTTTGATAAATGTTAGCTATATCTCCTTTTGAATCTTTTTCCTCATATGTTAGTTTTCTTACAACAACATCATGAACCAGTACTTGATTATGACTCTTCCCATCTACTTGATTCAGAAGAATAGGCCTATATATATCCTCTTTTGTTTAACATTCAACATGGATGAACTCACAATCATTTATAATAGGCTGGTCTTCAGAACAATTTTTTTTTGACTTATTCCTATAACATAACATAGTAAAATAAAAATTCTAACATTAATCGAACATACAATTTCAATATCTTTCCATGCAAGCTGCATCGTTGATTTTTTTTCCCTTGGAGCTTGTTAATAAAATTGCAAATTGTGCGTCTGAATAAAATGTCAGAAATATCCAAAGTGGTGATGTTGTGACTTCTTGAAAGCCCGTAATCACTTTACTAAAAGCTTGATAAGTATATGGTTCACTATCATATTCAATGTTTGGGAAATTGAAACCATGAGGAATATCTGCAATAACTAGGCCATATTCTCTTTCAGGTATGAGTTTTGCAATGTCTTCACAATCACTTGGTATTATTTGATATTGGATATTATCGAGCCCATTCCAAATGAACTGATTAAGAGTAGGATCAAGTTCAACATTATTAAGATGTTGCTTTCTCATATTTTCCAAATTAATTTTTTTAATAAAGCTTTTGAAAGTATCCGATACTCCATTTTCATCCTTCTTCGACATCTTTAATGACATATATATACATACATACATATAGATATATATATATATATATATATATATATATATATATATATATATATATATATATAGAGAGAGAGAGAGAGAGAGAGAGATATACATATATATATATATATATATATATATATATTTTAAATATGAATAAAATGAATGTATAAATCATCGTACCTTATTGAATGCAATATAAAAACCTTGAAGTGTTGTTGTAGAACTTGATTCTGGGTAGTTGCGTACAACATCATCCCAACTATCTTCATTCAACATTTTAACCATTGTTGGCCCTCATTTTTTATCTCTTTTTGTTTATGAAATACATCTTATTTTCCACACTATCCATCTCTACACCATCATATTCACCTTATTTTGACCAATAAATCATATATAGTATTTAAATTAAGTTTTTCAACTCTTAGAAGTTTTTGTAAATTTTGAATTTTAGGTGCATTTTTGGATAACATCGGAAATTCCCGTAATGGCCTCATGGTTTGCATATTTGCAGGACACTTGGGCTCAAGCTGGATATATTTCTAGAAATCTTGGGAACTAATATTAAGTGTACACCTGTTGGTTCAGTCAAACCGAGCTTTAATAGGCCTGGTCAAAGGCGGTCAAACAAGACCTGTTTTTATGGAGGATCCCTAGGAACTAGGTTAAAATTCTTATTTTATGGGATTTTCCAGATTTTGATGGACGTGATGGATGAATTCGACTTGATTGGATAAAATAAGGATAGTCATTACTATAGGAGATATTTTAGATGATTTTTTTGGATATTTTATCTATTTAAACCTCAAACTTTGAAGACATTGATATGTAGAAATGGTATGACTTATCATTATTATTTCTGAGACTTTGGAGACCTAATTGAAGATATGTTCTATTCCATTTGCTACTATTATATGTTGGTTGATTGAATGAAGTTTTAAGTAGCTGAAAGCACTTTCGGTGTGCGAGGCAAGGGTGGAGGGCCCCCACACCAAGCTAAGTGCACTTCTTAGTTATTTGTAGTTGCAATTTTTGAATTAGTTTGTTTTATGCTGATTAGATTTATGTTGATGTTTTATGAGTACTGATGAGTCTCATTATTATTTTGCATATGAAAGGGAAATCAAATGTTTAAGTTAAACATTCTTTCTATCTGATTAATATCATAAGCTAGAATTCATCTTTTCATGCTTTCCAATGTTTATCTGAATTCTTGTTTTCTAACAGTAGCATTATTGATGAATGAATCTATGATGAAGGATAGCCAGGATCTATTTAGTTAAGAGCCTCTTCAATTATTGTTTCATGCATCCTAATATATTGCTTAATTAGTATTTTTTTATTTCTAATTCATGAAGTAATCTTGTTAGAGAAGGACAAACAAATCTCTTAAGTTAGGAGATTCTTCTGCTTCTGATTGCACGCTTGAATTTAGAAATTATTTAAGTTAGATTTATATTTGTAATATGCATTTCCTTAATCATTGATAAATCGTCTTCTAAATTGATCATAACTAAAACCCATATACTTTGGGGATGCTTCTAAGTCCTACTAGCCCGGATTGATAATAAATACTTGTGTTATTTTACACAGTAAATTGACCCAACAACCATATGTTCTTGTATTTTCATATAAATATTTTAACTGAATAAATAAATTTAAAATTGTTAATATAGTGATATTTATAAAAAATTCTACCAACAACAATATGTTTAAAAAATAATTCAACAAACTTACTTTTGAAATTCTACGCACATTTCCCCCTTTGATAATTCATCTTCCTGGTGTGTTTGACCACCCCTCTTAATGGCTGAGTCCTCTTCAACAATATTTTGGCATTTTCCATAGCTTTTGAGACACTTGAGATTTGAACTTCCCATCTTTTCATCATTTGTTCAAATTGAACCTTATCGAACCTATTCTTTTCAGCCTCTAACTTTAAATCTAATATCTCTTTACCTGCTTCCTTCAATTGTTCTTTAAGGGATTCTATTTGTGATTTTTCAAGTATTTTCTATTTTCCCTTTCTCTGCCTAATAACAACTTCTTCCTCTACTAATGGAGACAAATCTATGATGCTTACTTGCTGTATAGCTTCAGTAATTTTATCTCTTTTTTCTTTCCATGGCCTTCTTTGCATACCTGGTCATTGGCTTCCTTGGCTGAAATATAAAGCCAACATATTCGCCTGCAAAATATAATTTCTTAGTATCTTACCTTTCTTCAGTTTTCTTCCACCACCTTCAATATCTTCAGTTTGCACTATTGGTGACTCTTCAATATCAATTGCATGAAGGATATCCTCTAGATTACGTTTGGCCAATGTTTGACATCTATTCATCCTCTTACTGACTTGTTTGCTGAGTTTATGTTTTTGTTTTGTAGGTGCTGCTTTAGGAGTGTCAGTCTCTTGCAGAGGTTTTGCTCCTATGTCCATTAGTTCTACGGGGGATGATATTTTTTCTTCTTCAACTTCTTCTATCACAGCTAGTGATGTAGTAGTTCTAGGCTTTGAGATTTTATTTGGAGTGACCACATATATTTCATAACCACTCATGAATAGAAAATAAGTCCAATATTTATTTAACCTTCTAAATTCTTCCAACACTACCAACTTTTTTAGACCATGATGAAAAAGAGATGTCTCATTTCCTTATGACTTGACTTGAATCCTATCTGACATTTTCCCTAAACTCCTGCATAAATAGAAAGGTAAGTCAAGTGATCTCTTACCTACAAAGTGCAGAAGGAGTCTGAGATGGCATGAGTAAACCATGTGGTATCTTCCTTCACAGGTGAAATATTTTTGAATGACCATTAGCAGTTTTTCATAATTCTCCTTCATAAAAATCCTAGGGATACTATTGATCAAATCAACTTCACTGTGTTCTTGCTTGTGAAACTCCTTACAACCCTGCATTGTAAAATTTGTACCTTTAAACCACTCTTCACCACCTCTAGGGATTCCTTTAGCTAATGATATGCTCTTTGGTGTCACTGTGAGATTCAGAATCCCAACCTTTGATGTTGTTCTTGTAAATTTAGTGGCAAAAAACTTTGAAACTTCTGCATAGAAACCTTGCAACCTCTGGAAGAATTGTAAGCAGCTAGTCCTCTTGAAAACCTCCATAGCAGTAGGGTCTTAATTGACTAATTTTAAATCCATGGGTTCATACCTGAGATAATGGCCACCTTTGTTCATTTTCTTTCTTGCATCCATGGATTATTTATAGTCTTCAATGCCTCTCTTGTTGATGACACCTGCAGAATTTGAATCTGACAGCAACCTTCTTGGATTGATGAAGTAGCTCTCCAGGTTTCGACTCACATGCAAGGATAAAAAATAATATGAAAAAATTCTGTTTTGGGGTAATGTTTTAAAAGGTTAAATGACAGCTCATGTTTTAATCATAGCATATGCAACCAAAAAGGATCATAATTTCATCAAATACAACTTTGTACATTTGTAACTTACATAACGACCTTGAAAGACCTTCACCTTTACCCCTTTAATCATAAATGGACACCTCACATTTATCTAACAAACTTGGATGAAAAAAAAAAGTTTCATAGCGAAGACAGTTAGGCTACTGATAGATTCGCTATGAAACTATTAGGCAGTTTCGTAGCGAAATCTGCGGATTTCCTTTGTAAATCACTACAAAATTCTAAAAAACTGACAGGTGTGCACTTTTGAGCTTAAATGCATGGGAATGACAACTAAAATGATATGGGACTGATTTTAATGAAGTGGCATGGATGGAGGTGCATATTAAACTTAGGATAGGCTTCAAAAAATGCAAAAATTTCATATATCACATTGAAATGGCTTAGGAGATCTCATCCATTTGGTGAATGAACTGCATGAACCTATCAAGGAAACTTTTACAACTAAATAAGTGATAAAAATGGCTCCACTTGGGATGGTGTGCCCCTGTGGTACACCAAAGAACGTGTAGTTCCAATGCCATCCATATTTTTTAAAATAAACTTCTGAAATTTTCCAAGACTTCTTCAAAATATTATGGCCTTCACCTCGGGCTCAATTTTGATGATCAACGTGTTTTTAATATCAGAAAATAATAATAAAAGGAAATATATACAATGGAGTGAAAATTCTGTAAAATTTAAGAGGAATAGTGCTTTAGAAACCTGTCATTGACAGGTCCTCCAACACAAAGTTGTCCATCCATCTCCTAAAGTAGATAAGTATTGTTGCCATGGTATGCAACTACTATGAATGGTCCCTTCCAGAGGTTTTCAAACTTTCCATGTTTCCCTTTTTTTGCAATTCTAGCTTCCCACTTTAAAACTACATCTTGAATCTGGAAATTTTCTTCTTGTTATCACCAAATTGAGTCTTGTTGGGCTACTTCAATGGTCAACTTGGAGTAACTATTTCAAACCAGATTTTGACTGAATATTAGCCTCTTCAGTCTAAGAGGGATCTCCTAAATTATCAAAGGATTTACTCAATTAGGTCTTAAAACAGATGGATAACTCTATGAATGTTTTAGTGTATCTGATTGCATGTGAAAAATGGGATAGATTTCACTACCATTGGGCTCATGGAGTTAGTAAGAAGGAATTTGGTGACAAATGAGTCTACTTGTGGAAGCTAAGGCTTTTACTGTTTCAATGGAAGGACAATACTAACACACATAAATATTTATTAACTCAATGTTAAAAGGAAGTCAGAGCATGTGTGACATAAATTCTGAGTAATTCAACCTCAAGATACTATAAGTAATATAAAGAGAGACATAAAACATAAGCTCATTGAAACATTCCAAGAATATCAGGTGAAGAAGAAACACAGTCTATTTATATTACTGATGATAGAAATTTACAATAGATCCATTAGAAAAAAACAAATTATATTCATTGTTAAAGTCGTCATAGATTTATTACTAATTGATGATTTATATTGATTTTGAACTAAACAAGAAGAAAAAACATGTGACTAATCCAATAAGTATCAAAATCGAGACTAAATCATGAATGTTATTTCTAAATTCACTATTTTTTTCTCATTTTCCTATTTGAGAAGGTTTGTGACCTTGAATCCTTATTATCATAGATAATGTACACAGTTGGAAATAATTAGTGTTAAGTACTATAAAAATGTTTCCATTGCAAAAAACAATGTAAAAATGTTTGTGAATCTTACCAATTATATATAAAATTCTAACAATACAAATAACAAAATAATATAATTAGAAAAATAATGAAAACAAAAACATACAACATTAGTATAAATGATGAAATAACACAAGTACATATCACTCTCCATTGTCATCACCCTGATTATCTTCCTCACTTGGCATGATAACATTGTTTTTCTCAAAAATATGTTTGATCTAGGGTTGTGACTAAATACGAATCACCAATCCCTATCCAACACATCTGCATAAAAAAACACCTGGTTATCGTGTTGTGGGAAAACATAAGGCTCCCTAACTTCATGCCACATTGTTCTAGAGTTGATATATATCATCCCACTATCGTGATATTCCTTTACATTATTTTGATCAAAGGTTTCTCATCACTTGCACCTAAAAATAACACATTGGAACGAAGAGAAGGCCACTTGAATGATCTCTTGTATCTTTCCAACGTAACCTAACGTCCCTTGCATTAGGTTTTCATCGCGGTGGCTAGCACAACTATATTGGTTGAACTCGACTTCTACTCCACAACCTTGTGTCGTGCATCCATCATCGACGTCCTCTTTGTGAAAATGATGTCCATATGCCCACATAGATGGGAACAAATGTGCCTATAAAAGAGTGAAAAAAATACAGTCGTTTCTACTAACCCGAACATAATTAAAAAAAATAAAATAATATATATATGTATATATATATATATAGGTTACAATTTAAAGGTGCAGTATGAAGTTAAAATTGTATAGAAAGATATTATAATTACCAAGTTGTTGCACCCAATCCCTATGTTTAGCACATTCTTTTGAGCACATGGATAATGACTAGATGCATTGTATTGTAGGTTTTAACCCTATACAGAAATTGTCTGCAAACAAATTCTTAAAGATAATATATAAATAATAGTGAGAGCATAAAACATAAAACATATATACATAAGGATTTTCCCCTGGATCCCAAATCGGGACTACCAGCTTGATTTTTCACTATATTCCTTTTAGTGTTACAACACATATATATACATGTTGAAGCATTCATAAACCCCAATCCATTAACCTTAGATTAGAACATAACCGTAGTTCCTTTGACCGGATCTACAAAATACAAGGGGTCGAAAACCATCATGCCCCAAAACCATATGCAAACCCTTGCTAGGGTCCGCAGGGTGGCAAGGCAGCGCTGTGGGCGTTGCCCCATCGGCCTCCAACCCCCGACCAGGCAAAAAATTTTTAAATTTAATATTAATTAATAAAATTAATAGAAAAAAAAAACTATATTATAATTGCTTTTTTTTTTTTAACTATTAAAAAAACAAAATAAAATATATATAAAATTTAAAAATAAATAATAATAATAATAATAAAAACTATATTTATTTAAAAAAATAAATTTATTTATTTAAAATATATATAAACATGGTATATTTTTTTATTTAAAGTATATATATCTATGAATGAAACATAGTACACATACTTTCCCAGTGATGGAACCGGCACAGGTCCAAACACATCACTGTGCACAAGCTCTAATATCTTGTTTGCCCTGTTAGCACCAAAAGGAAAACTCACCCGATTCTACTTCCCATATAGACAATGTTCACAAAAATCAAAATCCAGATTGTAATTGGACATACCTTCTACCATACCATTACCATGCAGTATCTAAAGGCCCTTCACTCCAATATGTCCAAGCCTTTGATGCCATAGCATGGTGTTTTGTCCAGAGACCGCTAGGCTTTCCGCTCCACTTTCAGGAACCACAGAACTGTTGCACCCATCAATACTAGTGCTACCCTAACGCTTGTATAGAGTTTCAATATAAGCTCCACGCATTAATACTATTGCTCCCCAAACCATATTGCAAGTATCTTTCTCAAACACAGTTTTTACACCTCCATAATCCATCTTACTTAGATAAATCAGATTTTTGGCCAATGCAGGAATATGCAGAACACCAGGAAGTGTTATAATCCTTCCACCTTGCAACTTCAACTTGAATTTTCCACATCCGACAATTTTTTCCTTCCTATCATCCCCTAAGAAGACATCACTACCATCATACTTCTCATACTCGCAAAACCAATCCCTATGGGGAGTGAAGTGAAAGGATGCACCTGAGTCAATCAACCATGCCTCATGATATACACCTGTATTTCAAGAAGAAGCCAAATACACATCCCCACCTTCATCTAAGGTGGTTTTTTCCTCTGTAGAAGGAGCATCATCAGATCCCTTTCCTTTCTCAGGAGCTTTATATCTACAGTCCTTTTTGTCGTGCCCTTCCTTTTCACATTTCCAGCACACCTTTACAAAATTTACTATAGATTTAGATCTCCCACTGGAAAACTTATTTTTTTCTGTTCTAGGACCTTCCTCATATAGATAAGGCATTTCCATTCTGTCCCTCCAAATTTCTCTGTCTCATTTCCTCCGATAGCAAGGCTGAGACGATTTCATCAAAATTCAAGTTAATTGTATTGCTACCTATTGCAATAACCATAATATCCCACGAATATGGTAGAGAATAGAACAAACTGATACACTTATATTCATCTAAAATTTTAATATCAACATATGACAACTGACTTACCACAGTATTGAAGGTGTTCAGATTCTCTGTCACCGAGTCTCCATCCTTCATCATCATGTTATACAACTTTTTCCACATGAAAAATTTATTCACCAGAGACTTACATTGGTACAAAGTCCCTAACTTTACCCAAAAATTCTTCTTCGTAGCTTCCCCAAATACATTCAACAATACTAAATCTGAGATACACAATTGTATTGTGCTTTTTGCGTTCTGATCCAAATTTTCCCAGTCTTCATCTGAAATTGTCGTTGGTTTAGTACTCGTATCTACCATGATCCACTGATCTTTATCCACCAACAGATCCTCCATATTGAGCTTCCACAACTCAATACTCGTACCATTAAATTTCTAGATCTCTATCTTTCCACTGCTCGCCATATTATTTCAATGCAATAATTGATCTCGCAAATCTCCCACTGAACAGGGTCTACCATAGTCCCAAGAAAAAAACCCCTCAGCAGAAAAGGCATCCCCTTGAAGCCAAAAAAACTCTAATACCAAATGTAGGTTTTAATCCTATACAAAAATTATCTGCAAACAAATTCTTAAAGACAGAAAATAAGCAATAGCGAGAGCATAAAACATAAAACAAATATACACATAGATTTTCTGCTGGATCCCAAATCGGGACTACTAGCTTTATTTTTCATTATATTCCTTTTAGTGTTACAACACATATATAAACATGTCGAAGCATTCATAAATCCCAATCCATTAAACCTAGATTAGAACATAACCGTAGATCCCTTGATCAGATCTACAAGATACCCCCCTCGCACGCGTGCGACTAATCATGGAAAGAATATAACACATACCCAACACCAAAGGAGTGGAAAAATGATTGCATTAAGTTATGTCAAACTATTACAATAATTCCCCAATGTACTTTTGAGAAAGGAATATGTATCTCAGATGCTGGGTCACTTCAATGCCTAAATAGTAGTGAAGATGTCCCAAATATGTCATCACAAACCCTTTCTTCAATTCTTTATTTATGGATGCAATATAATTTTCATTTTTCTATGTCATCAACATATCACCTACATATACCACAAGATAGACAACAAAATTTCCAACTTTCTTGACAAATAAAGTTGCATCATCAAGATTGAAGTGTTTGAAATTTAATTTCAGAAGTTGCTTAGCCAATTTTTCATAATAGTCTTGTGGTGCCTGTTTTATGCCATACAAGGATTTTATGAGCTTACATACTTTTTTTATTGTCTACCAGCTTCCATGTTCCATTATTTATGAGAGAATCATACTCTTTTTGCATTGCTTCTTTCCATTCATCATGAGAAGAAACTTCTTTAAAGGAATTTGGTTCAAAATTAGTACAAAATTTTAATTCAAAATCAATAGAAACATCCATATCATCAACTAAATCAGAATCATCTGCATCACCTCCACTTTTTCTGATGCAACTCATAGTTCCTATATTTCCAACCTCATAAGGATGAACACTTTCAAGTGTTTTAGAGAGTCATTTTGGAAGACCTTTCTGATATATTTCAGGTTTCTTTGTTGACTAATATGGGGCTACAACAAGATTTATCATTACAATCCTCTCATTCACATCACTCAACATGCCTTATTTATCTTAAGAAGTGGTTGGAAATTCATGAGGGGGAGAGGGTGCTTCAAAATGAGATTCCATGTCTTGATCGAAGTTGTGGATCCCCCATTCAAGATGTGGAATCTCATTAACAAAATCATGAAAATTTTTTGGATACCTAAATTTGTGCAAGTGATAATTTTTTCACTCAAAAGTATTGTCAATCTTGGAAGATTCAAGAAAAAACACATATATAGATAATATAAACTTCTTATTTACCTCAATGTAGGGATGATACGATTTAGTGGTGTTTGAATACCTCAAGAAGATCTTGAGATTCCTTACTGAAGGAATGTGTCCATACCACATTTCCTAAGGATTATTATTTTTGAGAGCATGAGATGGACATTAATTTTTAATATATAACGCAAATAGAAATGCATCAAACGAAAACATCAACTTTACAATTTTGAAAAACATCATTGAATGAACCATATTTAAGGTTGTCTTCTTCATTCTTTTAGCTACACCATTTTGTTAAGAAATGGATGGAATAATTGTTTGATGTTGAATCCCATGTTGGTGAAATAATTTTCAAATTCATTTGAAGTATATTCTCTTCCATTATGAGTACAAATAGATCCAATATGATATTGTTCATAATTTTCAATCCATGCATGAATTTTTTTGAATTTTTCAAAAGCTTCAATTTTTGTTTTCAATAAATATACCCAACACAACATGGTTACTGACCAAATGAGAAAATGACCTGGTACCCGTTATTTTGAGGTAGAAAAAAAAGCACCCGATTTTGAAAAGTGGTGATGCAGAATCACCATTTTTTGGAGCATGATTTTGGCACTTTAAATTTTCTTATGACTTTTTTTTTTCTTTTTCTTTTTTTAATGTTATGATTTTCATGTCGATTTTGAAAAGTGGTGATGTAGAATCACCTAATTTTTTTTAGAGGGTTGGTTTTGACACTATAAATTTTCTAATGTCTTCTTCTTCCCTGAGATGTTTATTTTTAAGTGTATTTATGTATTTGTTTTTTCTTTTTTTCTTTTCTTTTTTTATAATGAAATATTCATTTTTCATATAGTTAAAAAAATAAAAAAAAAGGTCAATATTTTAAAGCTAGGATTTTTTATATGTTTATGTATTGTTAATTAATATTTCAATGCACATCAGATAATTGTTGCTAAAAACCAATATTTTTAATCATATGACAAAAAAATACATATTTTCAATATAAATACAATGAATAAAATACACATTTTGAGACTTTTTGTTAAAAAAAAATGTTAAATAAATGATTTTTGTGGGAAAATCTTAACAAAAAACCTCAAAAAAACAACATTTTTTATGTAAAAAATTAACAGTAATCACAAGTTTTTTGCAAAAAATAAGGATTCTTCTCATAAAATATCAAAGTATAAACATTACAAGTAAACCGATTAATAGCTCTCAAATTTGATTTTTATTTGCAAGCATAACTTAAAACTAATCCATAATATCAACTAATCCATGTTCAACATCTTCTGGAACATCATTATGTCTTCTTCCGCAACATTTTCTGCTTCATTTTGGTCATTTTCATCTTTTAATGGATCTTTCATGTCTACAAATCTTCCAAAATGTTTTTTCCAATAATTCTATATAACGGTGGTTGAGGTTCCTTTGCCTTTTTTGCCACATGTGATTCATTAAAGTCCCCTTTCCCCAAAACAACTTCTTGCATTGCATATGGAAGAAACTGAAGAGCATTAATTCTATGTTGAATAAATTTGCATTGCACTGGGTCTTTCTCAATGGAAATGCAATTTCTCCCTTTTTTTAGTTAACATGCTAGCATTGTACCTAATCGTCAAGCACAAACCAAATAATTAATAAAATTAGTATAAACACATAAAAACTAAAAAATAAAATATTTAAATTCAATTTTATATAATAAAACTTACTTGAACCTGAGAATAAATCCAAAACTCAATCTCCTTCATTTGAACATAGATCTATAAGATAGTTAATCAATACTTTCAATTTTGATAAATGTTAAATATATCTCCTTTTGAATATTTTTCCTCATATGTTAGTTTTCTTACAACATCATCATGAACCATTACTTGAATATGACTCTTCCCATCTACTTGATTCATAAGAATAGGCCTATAGATATCCTCTTTTGTCGAACATTCAACATGGATGAACTCACAATCACTTATAATAGGTTGATCTTTGGAACAAACAAGATTTGACTTATTCCTATAACATAACATAGTAAAATTTCAATTAAATTCTACATAAATTGTTACACCATTTTTTGGTCATCTAACCTACTATCATTAGATGGACCCAAGTACACCATGTAAGACCAATTTTACCCTAAGTAAAATTGCTTTCACTATGTAAAATAACTTAATAAAACACATTTATTAGGTTGTTTATGGTCTAAATAGGAAACCCCAAAAGAAAATATTAAACAAACCTATATTTGTTTGATTTTCCTGGTCATGTTTAACCCAAAACAAAGAAATTAATTAGATAAATCTTTATTTATATTATTATTTTCTAGGAATAATTATTTAAATCTTATTTAAATAATATTCCTTGTTAAATATGACTAAATCACCCATAAATAATTAAATAAATAATTATTTATTTGATTATCCTTCAACCCACTTCCTTAAAATAATAAAATAAATCACTTATTTATTTATTATTCACAAATAAAGGGATTTGACCCAAGTCAAATACTTTTTCCCTCCAACAAATATAATAAAATATTCCATAAAAGGTGGATCTAGATTTGGTTAATGTTATTTTAATCATGTACCAAGATCTAGAATGACCCAATATTTTGTTATAAATAGGAGGGTTTTTCCTACCATTCTTCACCTTTTGTTGCCTATTAGATCACTCTGGATCTATACTCTTGGTCTAACTTTGAGCCATTATCATTGTCATATTTTCCATTATTTGCTGTGTGAGCTCCCTTTGAGCTCTATCTTTGTCTGGGTTTTCTACACCAACAAGAGAGAGAAATACTAGATCTGAAGTGCTGAGGACTTCCAAGAACCCATCCCATTGAGGAGAATTGGAAACACCTTCTTGTTTTCCTCCCAGGTGCCCTTAATACAAAAATTCTTTCAAAAATATTGTTCTTGTCTTGTCTATTGGATGTATGGAGCAAAACCTTATTTTCACTGCTTAATGTCTCTCTATGCATAGATCTGGTTTTTTGCAGCACTTGTCTTGATCAACTAACTGCAGATCTGAAGATATTGGCAGCCACATTTGATGTTAGGGCTATAAGTTATGCGTAGCTAAAGGGGTCTTTTTTCGTACACTTCGATAAAAGATTCATACTAACAACTGGCGACTCCACACGGGTTTTCAATTACGACCGCTGTCGTTTTTCATATTCCTGCATATCCAGCTACTTCAGACCCTAGGGTTTCTTTTCAGCTTTCTATTTTTCCTATTTTTATGTTGTTTTTCTCACATAAAACCCTACAACATTTAAATTTCTAACTTCCGCGTGTTTCTGGCCCTATTGCGCAGGTGACAGACATCAGCCGCAACTGAGACGGTAACTTTTTCGGAAATCTGCCGCCGGGACACTCGGAACTTCAGGTCGCACTTTTCAGCCCAGAACCTATGACCTAGACTCCAGGTCACACTTTTCAGCCCATTATCTGCGACCTGCCAGTTTTTCTGCTCTTTTTCTGCAATTTTTCTGGGTTTTTCTGAAGCTTCTGTAAGGGTTCTCCATCCTCTGTCTCAGCCCATTTAGACCTATTTCTGATCTATTTTACTCATCTAAGTGGGAACCTAGCCCCCTAGGGCTTTAGTACCCTCCACTTTTTGTGGAAGAGTTTTAGCTATTTCAGGTGTCTGTTTTTTCAGAGTTTCAGCCACCCCTTTTTCAGATCTGATACCTCCTTTTCAGATCCCTTTTAATCAGCTCTTCTCCCTTTCAAATCACCTCCTGAAGTTTTGTTTGGATCTACCTTTAGGGCCTCCTCCTTGTCCCTTATGCTTTTTGCTGATTTCCTCCTTTTTTCCAGCCACCTTGCCTCTACGTCTTGGCTATGTTCTGCACCTCTTTTCAGCAGGTTTCTCCTTTAGATCCCTGTCCCTTTCGACCCTAGATCTATTGGCCTCTTTGTAGTGTGTTTTGACTAGATTTTTTCCCTCTGTTAGACTAGTTTTGAGAGACCCACCTTTTTAGGTTAGATTGATGCATTGTTAGCTGTTAATTTTATGTTATTTTAGCATTATATACTGTTCTCTGCAGATTTATTTTCAGTTATGTAGCACACTTTTTCTTTTTCTCTCAAAACGTCAGGGTTTAAAAATTAAAATTAATGCATGCCACACACTCACCCTAAGCGAAGAAGAGCCTGGTTCACACCGCCAGGCAAAGACTTTAAAACATTGTAAAATCAATTGACACTGCACCTTTTCTGCCCTTGTTTTGACATTGTAATCACTTTATTCTGCACCTCCCTGCCCTTGTTGGTCATTCTTCTTCCCCTTGTGCCATGTTTGTGTTGTCATCATTGTGCCCCCAAGGCGCACCTCCCGGAGACTTCTTGGCCTTCACCCTCAGTTTCCGGTCGGTCGACCTACTCCGTCTCGTCGTCGTCGAGTTAGTCCTCCCCCGAGTCCGCACTCCGACTCCTCTTATGATTCATTAGGTTCTCCTTTTACTTCTAGTTCTCTCCCTGTCACCTTCACTATGTCTGGTCCAGGGCCTAACGCTAGCAGGAATCCTGGTTCTAATGCCGGGACTACTACTAGTGGAACTGCCACAGGAACTACCTTAGTTGCACCCTTGCTCCCTTACATGGCAGGCCTCAGCCTCCCCGATCTCAATCAGTTGATCAATGACCCTATCCGCCACGATGTTGGTTGGCCTGCTATGCCAACCAAGCTCCCCTCCGACATCCCTAAGTTCGAAGGCCTTGCTGGAGAAGATCTAACCAACCACGTCCGATCTTTCCACATGTGGTGTTCCTCCAATTCCATTACCGATGATTCCATCTGTCTTCGGTTGTTCCAACACACACTTATGGGCGAAGCTTCTAAATGGTATGTTGACCAGGCCACCTCTTCCCATACCACCTTTGCGACCATTGCCCAAGCCTTTTTATCTTATTTCCAGTTCCCTCTCCGATACGACACTGGTACAGAGCTTTTGACTTCTTTCCGTCAAACCTCTTCAACCCGCCTTTCCACTCATGTCCAGGAATGGCGGAGAAGATAGAGCTTATGTCGAGCTCCCACCTTTGAGGATTGGGTTTATATGGACTAGTTCCTTCACACTCTCTTACCTCCCATTGGAAAAGATGTCGCCTCTCATTTCCCTCAAACCGAAGAAGCCGCCCTCCAAATCGCCTTGAAATATGACCTGATCTATGCTCAGTCTGGTTATGTTTATACCGTCCTTCCTGACCTCCCTAGGCCTAGTGGCACTAATGCCCCAGGGGCATCTCATTCCACCGACGGTATCTTTGGAGCTCTTTCTCATCCATATGTTCAACCTCCTATGGGCTATGGTCCCCCTCCGGGAGGGGACAACACCTCTAGCACTTTTCCCCCTCTAGGTAGCATGTATCCAGGATACGACATGCCTTATCCTTTTGCCCAACCTCCTGCTTACCTCAATTTTTCCCAAACGAACCACTATCCTTATCCGCAGCCTGGTGCTCCAGCTCCTCCAGCATATGCACTTCCACCTCCCTTGCCTTCTCAACCCCAGCAACAACACCTACAACCCCCTCCAGGGCAAGTATTTGCACAGCAGGGTGCGACTAATCCTCCTTCCTCTCAAAGAAGGCAGAGAGGAAATCCAAATCAATCTTCCCCTGGTACTTGTGGACCCAATCCTCAAGGTACTGACCCTAACACTGCTAACCAGCAACATGGCACTCAGCCCAAGCCAAACAGGCCTATTCACACAAATAAGCCTTGTTCGTGTTGCAGTGTTTATGGTCATTACACTCACGATTTTCCCCTCTTACCACAGATGCGGCAGATGTGGGAGTCTCAAGTCACATTGCGAGGACAACATGCCTCCCCTCATGCTCCCCCTAATGTGACCACTACTCAACTGGCTGTGTTTACCGATCCTTTCCCCCAGCAAGGGTTCGTGGTTGCCCAACCACTTGACGGACAGGTCGCCACTCAACCTTCCCCTTCTGGTTCCTCCGATTACCAGATTCTCATGATGAACTCTGATCCATCCCCAATTGTCGACCTTCACCTTCAAACTCGGTCTCACTAGTACCCCAAGCCTTCCGCTCAGTCTGCCCCCGAGTCCCCTTCTTCAGGTTCTACAGAGCCTCTTTCGACATCTAATGGCCCCTTACATATCCCTCAACCCAAAGTTGAGGTTCATCCCAAGATTCCTAAAGGACCATTACGCTAAAATGTTGCTTCTAGTCGAGATACTCATTCGTATAGCATAGTAGATTATTTGGCACAGTCGCCTGCTGCCATTTACACATTGGAACTCCTCCAGTCATGCCCTTCCCAAAAGAAGGCTCTGCTATCTTCCATGGGCGCTGTAGCTCCTGCTGATGACCAAATGATCGTTTTCGACGCCCATCAATTAGAACATCCCCCTCTTCCTGCTTCCGTCGCCTTCCAAATCCCTGTCAAAATCTGGAACGCTAACGTTTCTCGGTGTATAATTGATGAGGGGGCATCCACCTGTGTGATGTCCGCTTCGGTTTGGAAGCAACTCGGATCTCCTGAGTTGGCCCCTTCTACAATCACCCTTCGAGCGTGGGACGGCCATGCCTCCCAACCCATTGGACTTTTCCGTAATTGTCCTATCACCCTTGTGGGTAAGAATATTTGCGTTGACGTCGAAGTCATTGACGCCCCTCTAGATTAAAACATTCTCTTGGGGCAAAGCTACACCTATGCCATGTCTGCTATCCCATCCGCGGTTTTTCGCAAGATTTCTTTTCCTCACAATGGAAAGATAGTCACTATCGACCAATTGACCTATCATGAGTCGAAGTCTCAGACCCCCCCTGAGACGACCATCTCCTCTGTAGCCAATAAGCAAACCATCGATTCCTTGACCAATGTCTCTCCCGCCGTCTATAAAGACTCTTCTTTGATTGGAACTTTTCCTGGTCTCCCTCCTCCTCCTATCTCCGATCCCATCTTATCGAATGTTTGCATGATGCAATCATCTCGGGCTGCCCTTAAGCGGCCCGCTTCGGATAGTCAGCAACCTCAGACTCAACCTTGCCCACCACAACCCGCTCCTAGCCATTCATCTCCGCCAGCCGGACCTCCTCCTTCTGGCCCTTCTCCTACAGCTAGTATCCCTGAACCCCTCTATCCTCCTTGGTCGGTTCCCCCAGGCCTCAACCATCTCGGAGCTGTCCCTCCTGGTCATTACCCCGCTGGCCAGATACCTTTCCTAGCTCCCCCTCCCAGAGTTTATTCTGTCCCCGTCATAGCCACCCTCTCTCTCCCCAACCTGACCCTGGGCATACCCGTCTGGTAACTTGACCCTCCAGCCGCTACCCCACCCGGTCACCCTAAACCGTATCTTTATTTGACACCCATTCAACCAGTCCCCCTCGCTTCCTCCGTTGCCTCCATGCCCCCCGCACCTCCTCAGGACCCTGCTCCTGTGGTGGCAACTCCAAGAAGGAAAGGCAAAGCTCGCAAGGGGGCATCCAAAGACAAGGCCACCTCGACAAGGTCACGCCACCCATATTTTTCTTGAATTTCCCCGTATTCAGCCCATTGTTAAAGTCGCGTTCCCTGAGTCTACGATCCCTAACCCCTCTCTTCCATCCTCGTCTGTAACCAAGAACCCAAAGATTATTCGCACCAACAAACCTTGTGCTTTGTGTGGTGTCCATGGCCATTACTCCCACCATTTTCCTCACCTGACTCATTACCGCACCTCTTTAGAGGTAGTTTGAGAGTACAAGGTTGAACAAAATCAGTCCACCTCTCCCATACTTGCACAGTATGCTTCAGGACAGCTTGAGGATTCCCCCGCTCCCATTGACATTCCCCCCCCTGATGTCCAGATGACGGAGTCTACTACCACCATCCTCTACCTATCATCCTATGTGAGACCCATGGAGAACATTCCCCTTGAATCCCCTCCTGTTGTTTCGCTCGATCCCCCTTTAACGACCACCCTGGGCTCAACATCATCTGACCATTTGTTTCTCTGTTCTTCCGTTATTCCCCGTGATGATCTGTATGTGAGCCTTTCTTCCTATACGGATGATTTAGGTAGCTTTTCCACGTCATGTGGTTTCCCTTCCATTCTTCATCCCCTCTTTTCCCGTCCAAATGCCCCCTTGGAAACCTTTTCCACCCATGCCCTCATCCTTCCCGCCCATACACGGGATAACCCCACCCGTATCTATGTTGACCTCCGCAGCCCGAGTCCCAGCCATACCTCCTATAGCCCTCATATACCACCATCTATTTTGTATATGTGTCATAGCCATCCTGCCCATCACACTCCCTCCCACAGTTGTCACTTGATGTCTACTATACACTCACGCTGTCGTCACTGTTCCCCCTCCCCCCATTTCTTGTCTTATGACACTACTCCGCAGGACCTCCCGTCCCCACCCTATATCGGTTACGCCGATGGTGCAAGTCGTTACTCCCAGAATCTAGCCTCGGCAGGGTGGTCCATTTTCACCCCCTTGCATACCCTTGTTCTCGCAAAAGGGGTCTGCATTGGTACTGCCAGCAATAATTAGGCCGAATATGATGCAGTGCATGGTCTTTTAGCCGATGCCCTCTCTCATCGCATCCTCCATCTGCATGTTCATTTAGATTCCCTACTTCTTGTCATGCAACTAAATGGTGTCTACCATGTGCATAACCCTGTGCTGTTTAGACGATATTTACGAGTGAAACTCTTGATACGTGAATTTGAAACCATAACTTTCAACCATGTACCACGAGAACAAAATCACTATGTAGATAGCAATGCAAACCATGTTCTAGATTGGCATTTATCACACGCATTTTATACAAGACAATAACAAACATAATCATTAAAAAAGATGCATATCCATAATATGTGTTGCAAAACATGTGTTTAGAGTCCATCTACTCTGATACATATGACATGCCCATAGCATGTGACAAAAAACTCAAACCTGGGGGCACCACCTGTCCCTACATACACACTAGGAAGCACCACCTCTCCCACACCTAATCACTATCTGGCGGATCCCGAGCCAATGGCTCTGCTCCTGCAGCTTGTAGATCACGTATCCCCTGACCGGCCATCGCCATGCGCCGCATGACACCCCTCCATTCCAAGGGTAGACCAATACATGGCTCTATGTACTGGTCGTCTAAGTCTTGCCACCTGCGCTCTGAAACATCGGTCAGCAACCTCTCACATCTACGGTGGATGTCCTCCAGGAGGGCGGCCCCATCCTCATTATGCGCCGCTCTCGATCCACTCAGGCCTGCAGCTCCTGATGCTGCTAGTCGTCCCATATATCCGACCGGTTTTACTGGAGCTATATCTGCATACCAAAAGTACATGAATCAGTACCCTATCTACTATTCAAAAAACTTTAACATGCCCAAAAAAAGAGTAGTCACTTGTCACTTACCATCGGGTCCCCATACTCGACCAGGCGGAAGTGGTAGGTCCAGATCCCCACAATAACTCATCCCACTATAGGGATAGTCGTCTATGTATAACGCCATCTGATCCCAATGGGCAAAGAACTTAGGTCGAAACACCCGTCCGACCGCCCCTCCTCCTCCTCTGCATAGTAGTCGCCCCCATCGGCGCATCCTGGGCTCTCTCAGGCCCCCATCTGGGAGCTGTATACGAGGTCGTAAGGTCGGGATCTTCTAAAAAAAGGAGCACAATAAAGTCCCGTATGAGCAATCATGGTTCACTTGCCGCTTGCAAAGTGACAGCTGTTGTTTTAATGACACCAACATCATTTGGGCTCACCCATAGTAGGTCCCACTCAACACACTCTCCACAATCATCATCTGCCCCCCAGTGATGTGATGGAGCACCTGGTTGCCCAGGATCCGCAGCACTGCTGCGGCCACTGCATGGGTCTCTAATCTCTCTAGGTCCTCGATCGGTATCTGAGTCCCTTTGACTTTGAGACCCGGTCGACAATGTCGCTCCACAAACTCCATGATGTTCCACCCCCGCGGTAACACTGGCTGTGTATTTCCCACCATCCCAAGTGGTGGGAGACCAGTCAAGAAATACAGATCCTGGACTGTCAATTCAATCTTGTGCCCCTGCACTACAAATACCTCATGATCTGGATCCCAATAACTGAAAATTTGGGCCAACAAGGGCTCCCCTGCTCTCATCAACGGGTTCTCCAAAAACTTCAGAACCCCAAATCTGGCCAATACATGACATACACCCTGATCTGCCTGGATCTCTGACCGTAATGTACCCAGGTCTCTCTCTATCCAGCTAACCCGTATATCTACCATATCTACACAAACACATCATCTTTGTCAGTATACAGATAGGAAACACTGTAACCAATCACAAAAAATCACATCTCAGCCCTAAAACAACACTCAAATCTCATTCACCCTCCAGGTCGCACTTTTCTGCCATTTCCTGGGACAGGTCACAGTTTTTGGCTCAAAACCTGCTTCCCAGGTCACAGTTCTTGGCCCAAAAAGTGCGACCCGGCCGTAGAGGTGAAAGAGGGTCTGTTCCTGAGATTCTGGGCCCTAATCTGAATTTTCAATCCATCAAAATGAAAGAGTAAGGTTAGGCCTCTTACCTGCAACTGACGAATCTTGATTCCAATGGTCGATTTGTCTGCTACGCTCACCACAAGATTTAGGGTCTTCCCTCCTCTCTAAATTCACCATAGCAACACTAGCAAATGAGTGAATTTGGAGGGAAAACTACCTTATTAAAAGAGAACCCTTGTTTTTTCTTTCGCCTGCTGCGACCACACCATAGCTCCATTTGACAAACCGTCTGCACCGTTGGAAATCTCTCACCGGGCCCTAAAATGGGTATTTGTTATTTTCTCGTTATTTGATACTTCACTAGGACACATTTTGTCCAAGATGGGTCACTTCACCTCCCCCCAAATCGAATTTCCTCACTTACAACACTTGTACTTGGGGCACCACTTTGCCTCCATACTTGTCTTTTTTCATGTTGATTTTCTTCATGAGATACCATCTTGTACTCATGTTTTTCTGGTCCCCCATGGGACCTTTTCTGTGTGGTAGCACCATCGAGTCACCCTTGTTTAGAGCATCCAAGTTGAGTCATCATCACATTCATGGAGTCTATCCCGAGTCCCTTGGTACCCCGCTATAGTCCTCCATCCTTCATTTCTTGGTATCTCTCTTGTGTCGCACATTATGACCGTCAGTCCCACTGTCCCCTCTCCCTCATGATACTGTGTCAGTCACTGCCATGTCATTCATGTCCTTTGTGCTCTAGCAAGGGGAGTCGTCCATTTGCTACTCAGTCCCCTCCATTCCATCATCATCATTGGTATTAGTCTATTAGTCGCTCTACTATTTTCTCTCGTGCCTTATTTGATGATCTCTCATTGCCTCACCTACGGCGGACCTCCTTCTGTCGACATCAGCTCCTTCATTCCAGAGGATAGGTCTAGAGAGCAGTGTACCTTGGTTCCAACTTCCACTCTTGTTCGGTGCCTTGGATTAGGCAAAGGGATCCCTCATTTCCCTTTGACTTGATTGTTTCTCCACTTTAGCTCCTTTCAGCATGATCGAGATCTGTATGCTTGATGGTCCAGTGATGCAGCAGCAGCTATTGGTGATGCCCGGGTGTGTGTGAGATGTCTCAACCCTCATGAGGGGGTGGCCCTACAGGTAGCCCCCCACATGCCCGGATGACCTCTTCATTGCAGCCTTCGATGCAACTCCATATATTTGATGATGTCGGCCTTCGCCGCTTGCAGCGCCTCTTTGATTTGCATATATCAGTCAGATTTTGTGAGCCCTTCCTCACTTGTAAGGGGCATTTGGGTTGTATTTATATCTCATGTACTCAGATATTATTGTATAATTCCTAGCTGTTATCCCAGGCACAGCATGTATATGGGATCCCTCATTGTATTTCTATCTGGCTCATGTTTATGTCAGCTGTACTTTATGGTTCGGTCCCTTGTTTACTGGACACACTATTCTTTTGTACTTTGTCTCGGCGGGCATAGGAATGCCTCCCCCGCCGCCTTTAGCACATGTACCCTCTCATAAAAAGAGACTTGTTGCACCTGTAAGTCTCATCTCCTCAGGGTCTAGTTCTTCAGCACATTAGCCTACCTCACATTTCTCTCTCTGACTTCCCTTTTGATGTCTGGTGATTGAGTTCTTACAACGTACTTCGGTCATATGATTTTCTCCTAACACTCGCACACTGGGGGGCAATTTGTTACACCATTTTTTGGTCATCTAACCTACTATCATTAGATGGACCCAAGTACACCATGTAAGACCAATTTTACCCTAAGTAAAATTGCTTTCACTATGTAAAATAACTTAATAAAACACATTTATTAGGTTGTTTATGGTCTAAACAGGAAACCCCAAAAGGAAATATTAAACAAACCTATATTTGTTTGATTTTCTTGGTCATGTTTAACCCAAAACAAAGAAATTAATTAGATAAATCTTTATTTATCTTATTATTTTCTAGGAATAATTATTTAAATCTTATTTAAATAATATTCCTTGTTAAATATGACTAAATCACCCATAAATAATTAAATAAATCATTATTTATTTGATTATCCTTCAACCAATTCCTTAAAATAATAAATAAATCACTTATTTATTTATTATTCACAAATAAAGGGATTTGACCCAAGTCAAATACCTTTTCCCTCTAACAAATATAATAAAATATTCCATAAAAGGTGGATCTAGATTTGGTTAATGTTATTTTAATCATGCACCAAGATCTAGAATGACCCAATATTTTGTTATAAATAGGAGGGTTTTTCCTGCCATTCTTCACCTTTTGTTGCCTATTAGATCACTCTGGATCTAAACTCTTGGTCTAACTTTGAGCCATTATCATTTTCATATTTTCCATTATTTGCTGTGTGAGCTCCCTTTGAGTTCTATCTTTGTCTGGGTTTTCTACACCAACAAGAGAGAGAAATACTAGATCTGAAGTGCTGAGGACTTCCAAGAACCCATCCCATTGAGGAGAATTGGAAACACCTTCTTTTTTTCCTCCCAGCTGCCCTTAATACAAAAATTCTTTCAAAAAATATTGTTCTTGTCTTGTCTATTGGATGTATGGGGCAAAACCTTATTTTTACTGCTTAATGTCTCTCTATGCATAGATCTGGTTTTTTGCAGCACTTGTCTTGATCAACTAACTGCAGATCTGAAGATATTGGCAGTCACATTTGATGTTAGGGCTATAAGTTATGCGTAGCTAAAGTGGTATTTTTTCGTACACTTCGACAAAATATTCATACTAACATAAATAAAAAATTCTAACATTAATTGAACATACAATTTCATTGTCTTACCATGTAAGCTACATCCTTGAGTTTGTTTTTCCCTTGAAGCTTGTTAATAACATTGCAAATTGTGTGTCTAAATGAAATGCCACAAATCTCCAAAGGGGTGATGTTGTGACTTCTTGAAAGCCCGTAACCACTTTACTAAAATCTTGATAAGTATATGGTTAACTATCATATTCAATGTTTGCGAAATTGAAACCATGAGGAATATCTACAATAACTAGGCCATATTCTCTTTTAGGTATGATTTTTTCAATGTCTTCACAATCACCTAGTATTATTTGATATTGGATATTGTTGAGCCCATTCCAAATGAACTGATTAAGAGTAGGATGAAGTTTAACATTCTTAAGACGTTGCTTTCTCATATTTTCCAACTTAATTTTTTCAATAAAGTTTTTGAAAGTATCTGGTTCTCTATTTTCATCCTTCTTCGACATCTTTAATGACATAAAAAATATATACGTATAAGTAATAAAATAAAAATAGTTTACATATGAATAAAATGAATGTATAAATCAACATACCTTATTGAATGCAATATAAAAATCTTTAAGTGTTGTTGTAGAACTTGATTATGGGTAGTTGCGCACAACATCATCCCAACTCTCTTCATTCAAAATTTTAACCATATGTTCTTGTATTTTCATGTAAATATTCTGACTGAATAAATAAATTTAAAATTGTTACTATAGTAAGATGTATAACAATTTCCACCAACAACAATATGTTTAACAAATAATTCAACAAACTTACTTTTGAAATTCTGCACACATTTCCTCCACTAATAATTCACCTAACTTTACATGAGACAATATTGATTTGACTAGTTTATCATCCTTCACTCATTGCATTTTTCTCCAAGGTGTGATAGTCATATCCTCTAGAAGTTGCTTCATTTCAGGGCATGTCTTACTGTTGGTACATATTATGGGTCTACACTTTTTAACCTTCCGATTTTTTATGGAAATATTCTCCCACTGCTCAAAAATATCATCAATCAATTCCCATATCTCCCCAATTTTAAATTCCAAATGAAAAATGTTATCCATGCCTTTGAATATATTTGAATGTTTTTTTCCATCTTTTGATTTGATTTTTTTATCAATGTGATAACCTGTTTCCATTCAAAATTCCTTTTAAAAGGTTAGAATGATTGTTGCGTTATCACCCCCACATTTTTCTATGAATTCATTATGAATAAATCTGACCCTTTGGATGAAATTCATTTTCATTTTGTACTCATTATCTTCATTATGATTCCATGCCAATAACTTTGATTATGTTTATGTTAAATCAGCTTAAATGATGCATTTCACTTTTTGGAAAAGATAGTTATTGGGATATTCCTCAATCAACTGTCTTTTAGCCTCTACCAAATGGTTCCCTCCAATTATGTAATATTTATAGTCAAAACATTGTGTCTTTCCAAATTCCTATTTGTTGGGATCTTGATGTGGATCAACAAGAACCACATAATCCACCACATGCACATATGGATTGAACCTAAACAATGTATTCAGATTATGTACATGTAGATAATGTGTCTTTCTAATTTGATATTGATATTTTCCTTCATCTGGCCTATAGAATTGGCTGACATTAAGCTCAAATGTTTGGCCACCACAATTTAATTTATTCTTCCTCAACTCAGATCGAATGGCATTTTGTTTTTTTTCTAATAATGACATCCTCTAACTCGGCACCTGGTGTTATGATTTCTTTGCTTCCTTTAGAGCATTTAGTTTGTTCTTCATTGCTACTCATGACTTTTACAGGTTCACCAATATTTGATCTCTTCTTCTTGCTGGCTAACATATCCTTTTTTTGATAAACAAGCTCTTCATCATCAAGTAGAAGAGAGACATCTTTGGCCATTTTTCTTTTTGGTATTTGATTTTTTTTCTCCTTTTGCACAACAATTCTAATCTCCTCCTCACTAATTCTAACATAATTTTCAGATTCATCTTCCACATCTTCGAAAGAAACATGTTTAGGTTTACTAGATTGACCCACCTTAGTGATTCTTCATTGATACCCTCTTTGAACTACTGTAGTGTCATTTTCTATTGCTCTTTGTCTCATTCTCCTTTCTTCTTCTGTTTCTGTGTGGAAAATCTTGATCACAGTCATAAAATTTGGCTCCATATAATAAATACCCTCATTTAAGTTGAAATAGCCTCAACAAAATCTTGTGAAATAAAATAAAATGTCAATGATCAATATATTCATACAAAATTGAATGATCCTTACAATAATGCATAACAAAAAGATAAATAAACATACTTACAATGTCATTTGCAATGTTGCATGTGATTTTTTCACACAAATTTGTAGATGTTTCATGTGTGTCATACTTGACCTTTGATAGATGATATCTAAGCTTTTCACGTTTATTAGCCATTCTTGCAAGAACATAAATAGTGTTTGTATTCAGAACCAAACATATGTCTCATACTCTGCCCATCACCTAATATGCTTCACCTAAGTGAATCATACCACAAAAGAGATAGATATGTATACCATCATCGGTTTTATTGTCTTCAAGATACCATGAATATTCTATTTTATTTATTTCCTCTACATTCTTCCATTCAGTAAAAAACTTGATTGAATTTGATGGGCTAGTTACTTGACTTTTATTGCGTTTTTCAATTTTTTTTGTTCAATAGTTTTCATAGTGTGCCCATCAATATTTTTAGCACGTCCAACAATATCCATAGTGCATCCAGTTGCAACTTTAGATTTGGCAATTATGACCCTTGGTCCATAAACATTCACAGAAATATTCTTTCATGCCATCTTCCTGATAAAAAGAAATATATATATATATATATATATATATGAAATACATAATGCAATTATAAAGAAAAAAAATTATTTTTTTAAATAAAAAAGTAAAAAAATTATTTTTTTGTAATTTTAAGAATAAATAAATAAATATAACTGTTTTTTTTTATGTGAAAGGTTGTTTTTTCATTTTTTGTTTCGTGGAAGAACCTAACAAGCCTAAAATGAATTTTTTTCTAAGTTTTTTTTCCAAAAAACCCAACAAATTTGAGTTTTTTTTCCATTTTCTTCCTTATAAATATTTAAAAAAATTAGGGTTTTAGAACAAAAAAACCATAAAAAAATAGTTTTGGAACATAAAAGCCATTACAAAAATAGATTCTCCCCAAATTCATATTTAAATGGTCACAATAAAAATAAAACTAACTTTTCTAATGCGAAAAACTCTCGTTCAATGTGTATCAATGCCAACGCAACACCTCCACAAATTGATCCAACAAAACCTAGCGCCTCCACAAATTACCTCCAACAAAACCCAACACCTCCAACGAAACGCAGTGCCTCCACAAATTTCTCCAAAAAAACCCAATATATCATTGGAGGTAGTAGGGTACTAGCAGTGATGAGGGATGCAAGGTATCATGCAACTAAATATACATCATATAAGGGTGGTGGTGATGATGATGAGGGTGATGAACCAAAAGTATCATGATTATCATCCTCATGATCATGAGGGTGGTAACCATGATACTTTTGGTAGTAACAACCCGTTAGATCATGGCCATCAAGGAATCGGTGATCCTTCTGGTAGTACACCTCCTCGTTAGTTGCCTGATGATGAGATGCCAAAGCTAAGGGATGTGCTTTATGTTTATCCTCACAGAGAAAAGTAGCCACCTCCTCCTCCACCTTAGCTGAGTTCGAAAAATGTTGATCAGGTAGTAGTTGACCATCCATTGTCTTCTAATACACACCAGGTTGGCACTACTACATTTGTTGTATCAGATATTTGATTACACTTATTTAACTTGATGTAGTTATTTGACTTGTTTATGTGTATATATATAATGGTGCATTTTTTTTGTTCATGTTTATGTACTTAATTTATATTTTGGTGTTGATGTGTATATTGTTAGGTCATGCTAGATATGTTTGTTTAATGATAGATGTGTATGTGATATAAGTTATTTGACATGAGATTTATATTAATTTGAGGATGTGTGTGGTGATTATGTTAGATTACAATGTTTTTGTTTCGATAGATGTGATCACGATGATGATGTCTATTAGAGTATTAGATCTGTGTGCTAGCTAATGATGTTTATATGCGTTAGAGGTTTATATAATTAGATGATGGTAGTGAAATTGAATGTGTATATTATATGATGTTTATGTTTGTTAGATGGTTATCATCATGATGTTTATTTTTATTAAATAATATTTATTATAGATTATGTATTGGTGAACTTATAAAAAACATTTATATATGAAATTGCATGCAAAATGGCTTACTTAAAAAAAGAAAAAAAAAAGCAAAGATATTTTTATAATTTACAAATTTTTGTATGGTTGAAACTATGATTGTAAAATTACGATAAATATTTTTCTATTGCTTATATAGTTCATTGATATTGAATCTAACTTAATTAGTAAAATAATTCAATACTCACATGGAAAAAATAATTAAAGATAAAATAATTTAGTTAGTTCTAAATAATACAAAAATGTGTAACTCATTCAATTTTTAATATAAAATATTAATAATAATAAATTATTCAAAAATAAAATTTAACTAATTCAATATTGGTTTATAAAAAATCAATATATTGTTAAATTTAAAAAACTTAAGTCAAAATTTTTTATAACTTGCAGCCTAGATCCATCTTAACTCTCGATCTACCAAGCACCTAGAGGTATCAAATCTCTTGATATGCAAACATCTTTTAGAGTGAAAAGAGATTTGATCCCTCTAGGTAGATTCGGAGTTAAGATGGATTTAGGATGTTGTAATATATATGTAGTTGGAATTGAAATATTTTATTTAAAATTCATGTTCTCCACATTAAAATGTTAAAATATGCCCCCTCATATTTTTTTCTTGTATGTATACATTTAATTATTTTTATTATTAATATTTTTTAAAATATTACATATCAAATCCATATTAAACATTGAAAATTTTACAAATATCCCTCATACATTGAATTAGAAAACAACTATTAATGGAATAAGAACTTTCTCAATCTTTCTCACTAAAGTGAAAATATAAGAAAAATCTTAATTTACAATATTTTATTTTTCTCTATATAAATTATCTATAAAATTATGTTATTTAGTATGGACATTGAAATATTTTACTTTGGTTGTGAGTAAAATACTTTTTGTTATATATATATGGAACATAGAATGAATTACACATAATGTAATATCAATAATACTATTGCTTGTCATGTGAAAAAGTTACATTTCTTCCTCATAATAATTTTTTTTTATAGTTTTGGTTACTTTATATCTCGATATAAAGTTATATAAGATTAAGGCATAAATTGAAGTATTATTTTGTTATTACTATTTTAATTTGTTAACTTAAATTATTATTTTATTATTTTTAAATGTAACGTTACGTGACAATATCTCTATCATACTAAGTTGTAGAGTGCCTCTCGGCACAATTAATTTAGATTTAATATAACTCAAAAAAATCTATTTTTATAAAAATTTAATTTATTACTAAAGTTATGAGATTTTCAAGAAATTTAAATTTAATATTCATAGCAACTCTTAACAATTTAAATTAGAAATTTCTCTCTCCAAAGATGAGGATAAAGAAATGTATAATAAGGCTTGTGAAGTTACTTGTAGTTGGGGATTTTCTCTATTGGAAGTCCTCCCTTAATGAGGCAAGTGAACGCTTTTCTAGTAATAAAGATATAAAATTTTGATGTTACTTTGGTTCTTTATTTGCTATTGTAGTGGTTTAAATTTAACTCTTTTTAATAATAAATAAGAGTTGAATAATACAAAAATGACACTATATTAGATTTAAACTTTTGACAATAATATATTTTATTATTTATTAATGAACAATGCAAAAAATATTATTTTTTCCACATATTTATCGCGAGATAGTCACTAAAATTCATGTTTGCACACAATTTCTCCTTGCTAATATTACATCATGTTCACAATGATAAAGACATGTCTACTTTAAATAAATTAGTTCTAAATACATAAAAAATAGATATTTATTTTACATGATCTAAATAGGAAACAAAAATGCATCACCAAGTCTATTTGAAAGTCAAACAAATGTCTCCTAATCACCATCATAAATGTGGTGCACTTTATATGTTCCTCTCGCTTCAGTGCGATCATATTTACCAAACTCACCGCAAAATAATATTTAAAAATGTAGTTATATCTCAGTGTGTTCGATAACGTAAACATTTTGTACCACTGCGAAAATGTTATGCATGTACACCGATGCATGTGTGATACACTACTATGAAAATTTAAATTTGTGAACCAAAAGCAGTGCGTCATAGGTATTTGTGCACCAATGTCAGTGCAATTTTGTTTTACAACGTACCGGATCCGGTGCATGACTATGTTTTGGTGCACCAATCATTTGTTTTTTTTTTTTAATTGAAATTTATGTTTCCATATTAATAAATAAATTTATCATTTAATAAAAAGAAAATTATATTTTATGTATGAGGTTAATGTATTTTATATATCAATTGTGTAGCAGAGACGTCAGCAGAGGGAGAAATAACAAGAGGAGGAGAAAATGTAGGGCCCAAACAATATGGTCTAGCCATGGGAGGATAGAGAGAGGGAGAAAACCTAATTGTTGTCCTACAAAACACACTCCAGGTGTCTTACCTGGATCTCAAAAGTTCGTGCTACAAACCGCCATGGTTCCATGGATTTCAGAAATGGAACCGTGAAACGTTTATTCTTTGTTAAACACTACCAGTTAAAATGGTAAAATAAGAGTGAAATTAGAAGACAAAAGACAATGTTACAGATAAAAGATATTAGATTATGGTTTCATGGGTCTTATCAATCACACACCAAACACCGTTAAAACTTATAGGCATGCCTTTCACATCACTGTTGTATCGTATAATTTATGTCCTTCAGACCAACGACGTGATATATATGGATTAGGCTCATGAATTTAAATGACATGTTATTAATTGTTAAATTCATCATATATTTATCACTAATTGATGATTTATATTGGTTTTGAACTAAACAAGAAGAAAAAACATGTGACTGATCCAATAAGTATCTAAATCGTAACTAAATCTTAAATGTTATTTCTAAATTCACCATTTTTTCTCATTTTCCTATTTGAGAAGGTTTGTGACCTTGAATCCTTATTATCATAGATAATGTACACAGTTGGAAATACTTAGTGTTAAGTACTGTAAAAATGTTTCCACTGCAAAAAGCAATGTAAAAATGTTTGTGAATATTACCAATTATATATAAAATTCCAGCAATACAAATAAAAAAAACAATATAATTAGAAAAATAATGAAAACAAAAACATACAACATTATTATAAATGATGAAATAACACAAGTACATATCACTCTCCATTGTCATCACCCTGATTGTCTTCCTCACTTGGCATGATAACATTGTTTTTCTCGAAAATATGTTTGATCTAGGGTTATGACTAAATATGAACCACCAATCCCTATCCAACACATCTACGTAAAAAAACACCTGGTTTTAGTGTTGTGGGAAAACATAAGGCTCCTTAAATTCATGCCACATCATACTAGAGTTGATATATATCATCCCACTATCATTATATTCCTTTAATTATTCTAATCTAAGGTTTCCCATCACTTGTACCTAAAAATAACACATTGGAACGAAGAGAAGGCCACTTGAATGATCTCTTGTATCTTTCCAACATAACCTAACATCCCTTGCATTAGGTTTTGATCATGGTGGCTAGCACGACTAGATTGGTCGAACTCAACTTCTACTCCACAACCTTGTGTCATGCATCCATCGTCGACATCCTCCTTGTGAAAATGATGTCCATATGCCCACAAAGATGGGAACAAATGTACCTATAAAAAGCTGAAAAAATACAATGTCGTTTCTAATAACGCGAACATAATTAAAAAAAATTATATGTGTGTGTGTGTGTGTGTGTGTGTGTGTGTGTTACAATTGAAAGGTGCAGTATGAAGTTAAAATTGTATAGAAAGATATTATAATTAACAAGTTGTTGCACCCAATCCCTATGTTTAGCACATCCTTTTGAGCACATGGGTAATGAATAAATGCATTGTGTTGTAGGTTTTAACCCTATACAAAAATTATCTACAAACAAATTCTTAAAGATAATATATAAATAATAGCAAGAGCATAAAACATAAAACATATATACACAAAGATTTTCCCCTGGATCCCAAATTGGGACTACTAGCTTGATTTTTCATTATATTCATTTTAGTGTTACAACACATATATATACATGCTGAAGCATTCATAAACCCCAATCCATTAACCATATATTAGAACATAACCATAGTTCCCTTGGCCAGATCTACAAAATACAGGGGTTGAAAAGGGGGAGTGAAAAATTTCCATAGTTAAAATCTCCAGTTCATCCTAATCCTAAGGATTATGCGAGCACTACTAACGAAGAGGGGAATGAAGAATATTAGGAGTCAGAATATCCACTTCATATTAAACCTAAGGATTATGCAAGCACCAATGATGAAGAGGGTAATGAAGAATTTCCAGAATCAAAATATCCACTTCATCCTAATCCTAAGGATTATGCGAGCACCATTGATGAAGAGACGAATGAATAATTTCTAGAGACAAAATATCCACTTTGTCCTAATCCTAAGGATTATGCAAGCACCACTAATGAAGAGGGGGATGAATTTACAGAGTCATAATTTTCACTTCATCCTAATTCTAAGGATTACAAGAGCACCACTGATGGGGGGGGGGGGTGGGGGGGGGGATGAAGAATTTTCAGATTAAAATTATCCAATTTATCTTAATAATGAGGATTATGAGAGCACCAATGATGAAAGGGGCAATGAATAATTTTCAAGAAATAGAGATTCAAAGTTTCCACTTATTCCTAATCCTAAGGATTATGAGAGCACCAGCGAGGAAGGGGAGGGGTGGGATGAAGAATTTATAGTGAATAGATATTCAAAGCTTTCACTTAGGCCTAATCCTAAGGATTATGAGAGCACCACTAAGGAAGGGGAGGATGAAGAGTTTCTTGCAAATGATAATTTTAGAGGCACAGATATGAATAATGCATTTTCTCTAAGTGAGTGTTTCAAAGGCACTCATGGTGATGTAGAATTTAATCCTCCAAGGGAAGATTTCAAAAGCATGGATGAAGATGTTGAATAATTTCATCTAAGTCACGGTTTCAAAAGTGCAGATGATTCTTGTGAAATTTTGTCTTCAAGTGACGATGGTAATGAATATTTTCCAAGCAATGATTCTAATGAATTTCTTAACTATGTTCAGAATGATGAAAGTGGGGATAATCTTCAGGATGATGAAACTTCTTATACAAAGGATAATGGAATTATGAAGCCGTTGCAAGAAAATATTTCAACTAGGAGTAGGAGTAGACCTTTTCATATCAATCCAAAATATTCCAATTATACAAGGATTAGGACAACATATATCACAAGCATAATTTATGTCGTACATCTGATTTCAAGTTACTGTTGCTGAAAGGATTGCTTGAAACATATGGATTTCAACTATGCTTTGGAGAAAAGGAAAAGATGTTTGTCAATGAATAAAAGCATGAAAAATTCTTATTTAGTGGATTGCATGCAATCCACACTAGCAGGTTATGATTATCATATTGGGAATGTATTGCTGTATAGAAAGGATTTCAAAATGTTACATTCAATTGGTAATTTATGTTTGTCAAGGATCCAAGATAGACTGGAAAATGATCCCACATATTATTCAGAAGTACGTTATAAACGATAGGTTGGGCCGTTAGAAAATAATGCTATGTCATGGATGAAAGACTTATTTTCAAGTCATGGAGAGTGTATTCATAATAAAGACACAATACGTATTCAAGATAATTTCTTGAGATTATAAATCCACAACTTATACAAAGAATATGCAGAAGGTGTGGAAGGAGTTGGTAATTTTATTACATATTCATAGTTTACAAGGGTATTGAAGAACGAATTCAACAATGTTCGTATTCCTAAGAATGCAAGGATGGGTATTTGCAGTACATGTGCTTCTCTTAAAGAAAAAAGAGATAAATTTCAAGAGGAAGAAAGAGATATGCATTCATAGAAATATTTTTAAAATTTGGATAGTTATCAACTATGAAAATATATGTATTCATATGTTTCTTTTATTTTATGTGCAGTTTCAGTTGTCAAATAACTTCAAGAGCATGGCCATTAGCAAGCAAGTGAAAGACAAAAATTGTATAAACATTGAAATAAGTGTTATGATAATCCAAATAAATATTTGGGTTTGATAATTGATGGCATGGACCAAAAGAAAACACTTCTACCAAATTTTTTCCGCACACCAAAATTTACAGGAAAAAATTTCATTCAGTTTCACTTGGTTGGTTGTATGGTCTTTAATGAGAAGATGTTGCCAAGGGTTTACTTCACAAATTAAGATATTCATAATGATGCAAATATGACCATAAATATAATCCATGATGTGGTTAATCATTGGTCTGGTATTCTTCCTGAAGTTTTGTATGTACAATTAGACAACACAAGCCATGAAAACAAAAATCAAGTTCTTTTTGGGTATCTAAACATGCTCATTGAATTACAAATTTTTAAAAAGATAAAGGTTGGTTTCCTTCTTGTTGGGCATACTCATGACCATGTTGATCAAATTTTCAGTCGTTTTTCAGTAGCATTGAGGAGGAAAGGAGTTGGGAGCATGCCATCATTAATTGAATGTATTAAGAAATCATACATTCCAGAGCCTATATTTCATGTGTTGGAAGAAACTATTGGCATGCGATGGTTTAGTCTAGGATCACATGGTAAGGAGAAATGCATTGAACAACTTAATGACATTAGCTTCCAGCTTCAATTTCGTATCAAAAAAATTGATGGGATAACACTTATATGGGGCAAGAAGTATTCAACTGCTGCAAAATGGGGGCCATCATCAGGTTTAGAATTTTTGAAGTTCATTCCAGACCGTCTAATATTTTCATAAAAGGTATTGTTATTACAGTTAGTTTCTAGACTCCATAATGCACGAAGGCATAAGAGAGATATAAATTATTTTGAATGTCTGGAGGAAATTAAAAGATGTATTAGAGATACATATGAGTAGTTTAATGTTGCTGATTTAGTTTGGTGGGAGTCTTTTTTCAATAATCAAAGTGATGTGATTTCAAAATCAATAAATGAGGATATGCTTTTGAAGACTAAATTTTTTTGGCCACAAAATATGCTAAATGAACATGAGGAAATACACAATGTTGAACAATAATAGGCTCAATGTATTATTAATCCTCCACAGGTATAGGAAAGATAAATATATATTGGTTCTAGAAGATCACGTGTATAATGTGAAGCCATGGAAGACCTTTACAGGGGTTCTCTGCAGGATGTCATGGAGGGTTGCATGATAGCAATGTTAGCAGATGAAGATCCACTTAGATATCCATTCTGGGTTGCCAAGGCTATAAAGGTCATTAAATAAAATGAAGATATTACAGTTGTTGAAGTACATTGGTATGCCACAAGTACCCACCCATTCAATGGTGTGTACAAGCTAGAGATGGTAGTTGAAAAAAAATTGGCGAAAAGAGAAAAATAAAGGGCACAAATATAAATCATCGCTGCACAAATGTCTTGAAATTGGAGGATGTTGACATACTTTTCTATGAATTCAATTTGAAAAAGAGAGTAACTCTTCGCTTGAAGACCATAAATATTTTGAAGAAATTGCTACCAGAATAAATAGTGTTGACATGGAACTCTAATGAATGTAGTCATAGATCTAGAAGACTTTCGAAATCTGAAATGGTGGGCTTGCATGTTGACTCAAATGGAGCACTAGTTGATGAAAGAGAATAATATGGATCATCTTCATCTGCATCCAGACATTCATTTGAAGATGTAGGTTTTGATGGTGTGCCAGAACCTATGAATGATTTTTAGAACCGTCTAAGACATTTTTATGTAATTGATGTTTGCATGGTGACTTGAAATAAATATTTTTACTTCCATATGATATTACATGAAGTAATGATTCATTTATATGTTTGTTGGATTATATGTTTTAATTATGAAGAATTCATCTCTTTAGAATATCCACAGTGCAACAATGAATTACAAAAATAATTTATGTTACATTCAATATACCAAAGTTTATATTAAGATTAAAAGTAAAAAAAAAATAGAAAACAATGTTGAATTTTTAGATTATGGAGTAATATTGCCATGATATTATTTATTGTTAACATTTGGTATAATATACTTTTAAAAATTCTAAAAATTGCATGCCTCGTTGAAAGGGGACACTTCATTTTGATGGTTGAATTTTAGGTTTTGGTTGCAATTAGATAAGTTGTCTTATGTTAAGATTTGAAAATAGATATATTTTTATCCCTTAAAATAAAAATTATTCTTGGAATAATAAATATTTCATTTACTTGTTCATTTTTAAAAAAAAATTAAGCCATATAATTTGTCCATAATTTCATGGTTCAAGTATGTTAAAAAGTTAATATTTAAAACTTAAGATTTAAAACTTGTCAAAATATTAAGGTTTTTACGCGCTACAATATTTTATCTTTAATGTTATGGTTGAAAACAATTACAATTTTAGAGTTTTTTAGAGTCAAGATATTTTATTTTTAAAAACATATAAGGATTTCAGATATAAGGAGTCAAAATTGCTGGCAATTATAAGGCTTTCAAACATTATATTTGTATCTTTAACATAATGTATCAAAATTGTTCGAATTTTACGATTTTTCAATGTCCTAATATTTGATCTTTAATTCCATTGCAAAAAAGTGTCAAAATTGTGACATGATCTTCTTTTTTGGTTATTCCACCATCAAGACTTTCTGTTTCGAGGGTGTATTTTCAATCCTTTTTTCAATAAAAAAAATGGTTTTTAACATAATTTAAAAAAAATGTTGAAATTTGATCCTAAAAAAAGTGCGTTATAGAAGACACACTTTTCATTTTTGGGTTGTTTTTTCATGTTTTTTGAGTTTTTTTGGGCTAGAGTTCTTGATTTGAGGTAATAGTTCATGTTTGATCGGTAACTATGCTACACATCCTGGTGTAATCATCAATAAAATTCACCATATATTTGTTTCCATTTGTAGAAGGAATAGGGATAAGGCCACTCAATTCAGAATGAATCAGTTCAAGCTTTATACATGATGTGTAAACAAAATCATGAAATGGATGTTTGTTATGTTTTCCAAGGATACAAGAATCACATTGTTTCAGTTTCCTTGGAATGGTTGGAAAACCAAAAATGCCATTTATTTTCAATAAACTATGAATTCCATAATTCGAATGTCCAAATCGTGCATGCCATAAAAGAGTGGATGGAAATTTACCTTCATTGTACTGAGAATTGTATGCACGTTTATGTGCATGAGCATATGTCCTTTTCAGTTTCAAAAATATTTAATCCTCTATTCCAAGCATGACCATTGTGTAGTCTGATGCTTTTCTCACCTCAAATTTTCCATCAAACATGTGAATGGAATGCCCTTGTTGGCGAATGTGCACAAGGGAAAACAAGTTTCTTTGCAACTCTAGGAGGTAGAGAACATCCTGCAGAAGGAAGTTAGGGAGTCCAGGAAGTTTGAGCCTGATGGTGCCAAGTCCAGATGCCTTGTCTTGAATTTTATGCAAAGTATATTGCTTCTTCTACATTGGCATTGAAATATTCAAAAAAAAAAAAAATGAAGGTCATGTGGTAAGCTTCACTTGCATCAAGTAGCCATGCATATTTCCAAGAAGCAAATGAAGTTTGAAATAGGTCTTTATTTACTCTAATATTGCAATGTGAAACAATATAATGAGCAAATTCAGGTGCTTTATCTTTCCTTGGATATGGAATTTTACCTTGCTCTTCATTTCATTCTTGTTGGATTCTATCCCAAGAGATTTTTCATGTGGATGCATCATGCCCATCTTTATTGTAGTCAATATAATGGATATCATATTTTCTTCCTCAATGAGATTTACCCCCCTACCTCTGTTTTTCTCCCTTCCATGTCCTCTTCTTCCACCTCTTGCTCTAGAAGAATCTTGTGTTTGATTCTTATCTTTCTTTGCAAGGCACACAACTTATTTAGGAGATTGAGAAGTTATATTCCTCTTCTCAAAATATTTCTCCCATATTGTAAAATTCTCCACAAGAGTGTCAAAAGTATTGTCTTTGAGTTGGGCACTAGCTTGTAAGGATTCAAGATAGTGAGAATATGTAGGATAGAGGGCCTTGAAAACATTTATGAGAGGGATGTCCATTTTGATTCAGATTTATTCTACATCATGCATAATATCTCTAATTTCTAAGGCTAGGACTAGGGGTTCATTATCCTCAATTATAGATTGAAAAGCTTGACCATTAAATAAACTACCACTAGTTCTAAGTTTGAGTCAAATAAATATTTTAGCTTCTTTAATGCATCATAATAATTTTTAATTGGAATTATATGATGACTTGCCTCTTCACTTACAAAGAAACAATAATTGTGTAGGCCTTGTTATTTTGTTCTCCCATATGGCGAGCTCTTTATCTGACATGGGCTTTGCAAGCATATTTTCACCTTCTCCTTCATAGACACATTTCCATAAGTCATTGAAGATAAGTGTGTTTCTAGTATTTCTAGACCATTCATGGTAGTTCTCATGATCAGAGAGCACTACATTGATGATGAATATGACAGAGTGCATCTTTGCAGTTTTGAACCATTAAACTTTTAGCGACTAAAACAAAATATATTGGGGAAAAAATATAATAGTTACACATATTCCACCAAAATTGATGACCCTACTTCATCCTTATGCATAAATTATTTGTGTTAATTATGGAAAGATACAACATGAATTTTCAACTTCAATTGATTTGTAGTAGAGGGATAATATTTTAGTCTACTAATCAATTTCAAGGGATTTGAAATCTACACCTAACAAGGGAAAATATTTTTAATATCGCGAGTGAAATAGACATAGTAGAGACACTTCTCGTGAATGTAGTACACATAAGAGAAATAGATGAAAAATTGAGATGCTAGAAAATGTTATGAGCACTCAGAAGTGAAGTGTTGAATGTTGAGAATGGTTTTATATATGAAAGAAATCAACGTGATTTATGAAGTCTAAGACAGCTTTAATGAGTGCGAGAGTTTTCCAGTGGATTTATGGGTTGCATATAGGAGAGGATAGGAAATTGAAAATGGAAATAATAATGGAAAAAATTATGATTTACTGGGAATTCAATGCTTCCACTCTGAACTAGCAAAGAGAAGAATAGTGAAACTTATGTTGATGAGGAAATAATTATTCGCAACTCACCTAGACTGGTAATGTAAAACCTCTTATTCACAACATTAGGAATACGTAGGATAAGAGATGGTAGAGGAGTGAAAATACAGACTGACTGGGGCATAAAGGAGTTACAAGGGGCATATGACTAAATTTGGGACCTGTGCTCTATACTATGTCAGAAAAGGACAATAAATCTCAAATGTATGCATTCTATTAAGATAAATTACATTAGATACAATTATAATGGTGACCCTTGGGATTCACATTCCAAGGTCCTTTCTTATTCTATTTTTTTCTATTTACATATTTACATATTTTTTCCCAGTCCCATGTTGGGTATATGATATATTCTTTCCATGATTAGTCACACGCGTCGGGGAATCACAGGAGGGGCGATAGCCCCCACTTTTCATTGCGCCGGGTGCAGCAGGGGGGTCATAGGGGGGCAACAACTGCCCCTGTCTAGGGATTCTCAAGGATCAGGTAGCCCGAAGAAAAAAAAATGGACCCTATTTTTTAGTGGGCAGACTCGCCTATGGTTTTTTGTGTGGGTTTTCACATGGTTTTGGGGCATGATGGTTTTCATCCGTGGTATTTTGTAGATCCGGTCAAGGGAACTATGGTTATGTTCTAATCTAGGGTTAATGGATTGGGGTTTATGAATGCTTCAAAATGTATATATATGTGTTGTAACACTAAAACGAATATAATGAAAAATCAAGCTAGGAGTCCCGGTTTTCAGATCCAGGGAAAAATATCTATGTATATTTGTTTTATGTTTTATGCTCTTTCTATTGTTTATTTTCTATCTTTAAGAATTCATTTTCAGATAATTTCTGTACAGGGTTAAAACCTACATTTGGTATCAGAGTTGTTTCAACTTCAAGAGGGTGCCTTTGTTGCTGAGGGGTTTTTTTCTCGGGCTTGTGGTAGACCCTATTCAGTGGGAGATCTACGGGATTGATTATTGTGGTGAAAAAATATGGCTAGAAGTGGAAAGATAGATATCAAGAAATTTAATGGTCAGAGTTTTGAGTTGTGTAATCTCAAGATGGAGGATCTACTAGTGGATAAATATCAGTGGATCGCGGTAGATCCAGGTACTAAACCAACAGAAATGTCAGATGAAGATTGGGAGAAGTTGGATCGGAAGGAAAAGAGCACAATACGGTTGTGTATCTTAGATTTGGTATTGTTGAATTTATTTGAGGAAGCTATGAGGAAGACTTTGTGGGTAAAGTTAGGGACTTTGTACCAATCTAAGTATCCAGTGAATAAATTGTTCCTGTAGAAAAATTTGTATAACCTGAGGATGAAGGATGGAGAATCAGTGTCAGATCATCTGAACGCCTTCAATAATGTTGTAAGTCAGCTGTCATCTGTTGATATTAAAATCTCATATGAAGATAAGTGCATTATTTTGTTGTATTCTCTCCCAGATTCATGGGACAGTCTGGTTATTGCAATAGGTAGCAATACAACTACCTTGAATTTTGATGAAATTGTCTCAGCCTTACTATCGAAGGAAATGAGATGGAGAAATATGGAGGGCCATAATGGATATGCCTTATCTATATGAGGAAGGTCCTAGAACAGAAACAAAAATAATTTTTCGAGTGGGATATATAAACCTCCAGGAAATCATATAAAGGTGTGTTGGAAATGAAAAAAGGAAGGGCACTACAAAAAGGATTGCAGATCTAAAGCTCCTGAGAAAGGAAAGAGATCTGATGACGCTCCTTCTACTGAGGCAAAAACCCCCTCATATGAAGGTGGGGATGTATATTTGGCTTCTTCTTCAAATACACATGTAGATCATGAGGCATGGTTGATTGACTCAGGAGCATCCTTTCACTTCACTCCCCATAGGGAGTGGTTCTGCGAGTATGAGAAGTATTATGGTGGTGATGTCTTCTTAGCGGATGATAGGAAGTCCAGAATCATCGGATGTGGAAAATTCAAGCTAAAGATGCAAGGTGGAAGGATTAGAACACTTCCTAGTGTTCTGAATATTCCTGCATTGGCGAGAAATATAATTCTGTAAGCAAGATGGATGATGTAGGTGTAAAAACAATTTTCTAGAAAGATACCTACAAGATGGTTCAGGCAGAACTAGTATTAATGCAGGGAGTTTAGATTGGAACTATGTACAAGCTTCAGGGTAGCACTTTTATTGATGGGTGAAATAGTTTTGTGGTTCCTAAAAGTGGAGCGAAAAGCCTAGTAGTCTCTAGAGAAAATACCATGCTATGGCATCAAAGGCTTGGAAATATTGGAGAGAAGGGCCTTCAAATAATGCATGGTAATTTTCAGGTGTAAGGTATGTCTAATTTCTCTATGGATTTATATTTATGTGAACATTTCGTATATGGGAAGCAAAATCAAGTGATTTTTCCTTCTGGTGCTAAGAGGATGAACAAGATATTAAATCTTGTGCACAGTGATGTGTTTGGACCTGTGTTAGTTCCATCACTAGGAAAGTTTGTGTACTATGTTTCATTCATAGATGACTTCTCAAGGGATACATGGATATATTTCTTGAGGAATAAATATGAAGTCTTTGACAAAATTAAAGAATATAAGGCTCTAGTGGAAAACCAGACAGAGAAGAAAATAAAGGTGTTGAGGACAGATAATGGTGGAGAGTTATGCAAGAATGAATTTGAAGAGTTTTGTGAGAAGTGTGGTATAGCACAGTAGAATAATACTCCATACACACCTCAGCAAAACAAATTTTCATAAAGAATGAAAATAATGCTAATGGAAAAGGAAAGAAGCATGCTCAGTGGTACCGATTTAGGACAAGAATTTTAGGAAGAGGCAGTGGAGATTGCATGTGACCTGGTTAACAGATCACCTCCATCAGCGTTGGAATATAAGACTCCACATGAGGTATGGACTGGTAAGAAACCCTGTATTTCACATCTAATGGTATTTGGATGTGATGCATATGTACATGTTCCAAAGGAGAAAAGGATCAATTTGGATAAAAAATCTAAAAGGTGCATCTTTATTGGATCTAAGGATGGTTTAAAAGGTTATAAGCTTTGGAACCCAGAAACAAGGAAGGTTGTGTACAGTTGATATGTGGTGTTTAGAGAGGTGAAAGATGTTGTTAAACATGAAGCCCTACCAAAGGAACCTGAGATGATAGAGTTTTAGCTAAAGGAGGATGAATCAGACTCTACAACAGAACAAGATTTAGAAGAGGAAGAGCCACAAACTCCAGCTGTGACAAGATCACTTTGAGAAAGAAGGCAGCCATAAAGGTGTATTCCATCTACTTTCTATTCAAATTTTGATTTAAATATCACTGATGATGATCCCATAACTGTCAGGGAGGAAGATAATTCAGAGGATGGAAAACTCTGGAAGGAGGCCATGGTTGATGAAATGGCATCCTTGCACAAAAATGAGGCATGGGATCTAGTGGATTTGTCGGCTGGAAGTATGCCTATAGGGATAAAATGTGTGTTTATGAAGAAGATGAATTTATAAGGAAATGTGGAGAAATACAAAGCTCGGTTGGTAGAAAAAGGTTGTTTGTAGATGCCAGGAATTGATTTTGGTGATATTTTTTCTCCTGTTTCCAAAGCTACTTCTATTAGATTACTTTTATTTGTTGTTGCTGCATTTGATTTTGAGGTAGAACAGATGGATGTGAAGATAAAATCTCTTCACGGGGATCTAGAAGAGGATACCTACATGAAGCAACTTGAAGGCTTTGTGGTGAAGGGTAAGAAATAACTAGTATGCGGGTTAAAAAGGTATATGTATGGGTTAAAACAGTCACCAAGGATGTGGTATCAGAAATTTGATATTTATATACGGGGACTTGGCTTCACCAGAAGAAAAGAGGATCATTATTTAAATTAATTGGAGACTGTGTTATTTATTTGGTCTTGTATGTGGATGATATTTTGTTGATTGGAAATGGCAAAGAAATAAACCAGGAATTGAAGACTCGATTTTTATCTAAATTCGACATGAAGGATCTTGGTGCTGCAAACTATATTTTGGGCATGGAAATTAAGAGAGATAGGGAAAATAGGAAGCTCAGGTTAAACCAAAGGAATTATGTCGAGACAATATTGTAGAGGTTCAATATGCAAGATAGTAAACTAGTGAAGGTTCCTATTCTTGTAGGTGTAAAGCTATCTATTGAATAGTGTCCCAAGGCACAAGAAGAAGAGGAGGATATGTATCGTGTTCCATATGCAAGTGCAGTGGGTAACTTGATGTATGCAATGGTTTGTACTAGACCAGACATTGCAAAAGCAGTGGGATTATTGAGCAGGTTTATATCAAAACCATATAAGGAGCATTGGACAACAATGAAGCAGGTTTTCAGATATTTGTGTGGCACTAGTGATTATGTTTTGTGCTACTAGGGAAGATCAGTATTGGACAGAGTTTTGGACATCCATGGTTTTTTTGATGCAGACTGGACTAGAGATCTGGACTAGAGAATATCTACAAGTGGGTATGTGTTTAGCCTATTTGGAGGTGCAGTCAGTTGGGTGAGTAAAAGACAATTTGTAGTGGCTCTTTCAACTACAGAGGTAGAATACATGGCAGCCACCCACGCAAGCAAGGAAGTAGTTTGGTTTCAGATATTTTGTTCAAGTATGGTGTTGGTGCAACGAGCTATAAGGATATATTGTGATAGCCAAAGTTAAATTTTCTTGGCTAAGAACCTTTCTTATCATTCAAAGACAAATCACATTGATGTTCATATCACTTTGTGAGAGATATGGTTGAGGATAAAAAGGTGTTGCAGGTAAAGGTGGACACTTTGAAGAATGTTGCAGATGCATTGAAGAAGTCTATGAGCACTCAGAATTTCTCTTGGTGTAGAGAAACAATGGGTGTTGTAGGGCTGGACTAATGACTAAAATCTCTTGTGGCCCCCTGTGGAAAGAAATCAAAAAGTGGGAGAATGTTGGGTATGTGTTATATTTTTTCCACGATTAGTCGCACACACGGGGGGGGGGGGGGATCATGGGGGGCGATATCCCCCCCTGTTTGTTACGTCGAGCGCATTGGGAGGGTCACAAGGGGGCAGGAAATCCCCCTGTCCAGGGGTTCACAGGGGGGTGGGTAGCCCCCTACGTGGGGTATGGGGCAGTGCCTTGGGAAAAAAAAATTGGACCCTATTTTTCGGTGGGCTGACCCGCCCATGGTTGTGTGGATGGGTTTGCACATGGTTTTGGGGCATGATGGTTTTCATCCCCTGGTATTTCTTAGATCTGGTCAAGGGAATAACGACTTGTTCTAATCCAAGGTTAATGGATTAGGATTTATGAATGCTTCAGCATGTATATAGTGAGAAATCAAGCTGCTAGTCCCAGTTTTGGGATCTAAGGAAAATCTCTATGTATATTTGTTTTATGTCTTATGCTCTCGCTATTGTTTATTTTTTGTCTTTAAGAATTTGTTTGCAAATAATTTTTGTACAGGGTTAGAACCTACATCCCAGAGGATTAGATGTCTAAAACCAAGATATAAAGTTTAGATGCATCTACAATAGTTTTCGTTGGTTTCACCTAAGGAGATGGAGGAGGGTTGAACTTCAACCACCTCGGTATTTTTAAGAGAAATTACCATTCATCTCATTAGACTGAGCTCATGGTCTGAATATAAAAAAACAAACATTAGAAAGAAAATAGAAACATTTGGTCATCTTTGTTGTGTTTGCAATTATGTTACAGAAGTTTCCACAATCTAGAAAAGAGAAACAAAAAGGAAAAGAAACATAAAAATATAAATCAACAGTAAATTCAACATGAACCATTTTGGAACTAAAACCTAAAATGTTAATGTGGCTTACCTAGGAAATAATAGAATCCACGCACTTGATATAATCAAAATACCTCATGTACTTTGTTATCTGTGCACTATATAACTGAATCAAATACCTAATATACTTTGTTATTACTTAGATACAATGGAAACCGAATCAAACACGTGGTGATTATGTGTGTGTGTGTGTGTTAAAAATCTAATTGAGCTAACATATTCAATACTATCCAACATATACTTTTTAAATTTTTGTAATGTAACATTATTATGTGACAACATCTCCCTCATATTTTGGGATGTAGAGTGCCTCTCAGCACAAGAAATAACTTTAAAATTTACTTGTGAATCGATTTAAAATTTATTTTGAAAACTATTATTTAATTGGATTACACTTTATTATTATTATTATTTAATGATTGAAAAATTAAATTAAAATTTTCCTTTATTTTAAATTTATAATGCTTTTTTCTCGTAAACTTTTTCCATTTCCTTGAATTAGAGATTTACAATCACGCCTTCTTGAAGCACATTCTATTATGTCACTAGGGAAACTAGACCACATGCATAACTTCAATCGCTTCAAAATTGTAAAAGATAGAGTAGTCTTCAAAGTTCTAAAAGCCAAAATGTTAGTACTAGTTGTTGGGCATCCAGGGCCATTTTGAAACAGAGATTTATGGAAAAATAAATAAAATTATTCAAAATAAAGTAACTAAAAAACATTTAGATAGATTTATTTGAGTTGGTGGATTCAACTAGATTGGGTTCCTTGTTGCTTCCTCGGTAGCAAAAATGATCAGGAGGAATTCCCATATGCATATTTAAGTGCTCAATCCTTTAATCCATTGTTATGATGTGCCTCTGCAATTGATTCAAGGTAGGGAGAATTTCCTCCTTGATTCCATTTCTATCCATAAGTACTCTACCCAAGATGAACTATAAATTCCAATAGATGTTTACTATGTACATTTACTAATTTTAATGGCCTCATGTATGTTTAGGATCTATAACCAAATACACCACCTCTTACAACACCTCTATGTTCATGAAGATGCGCCTCTCATTTGTTGATTCCCTCTCTGGCTAGGTGATTTCCTCTTCAACTGGTTTAGAGGTAAGCTCCATCAATTTGGTATATGAGCTCTCACCTATGCTCTTGAGAATCCCCATTCCTAATAATATGTTTCACCCCTATGCATCCTTTCTCTCTAACAAGGCATGGTGTGTGTCAATGGAAAGAGTTGGGCCCAAAAGTTGATACTAATGAATTTACACTGGAGAGTTGATTGAGTCCTGAATATTGTAGATATCAAGGTACATATGTGTGTTTGGGGCCTTTTATCCATTTTAAATAATCATTCACACAAATCCTTTTGAGATACCTACTTATGTTGAATAACTAGTAGACCTCGAAACTACCAGGAGAATGAGAACTACAAATTTTTTCACAAGAAAATAATTAGAAATGCTCATAGAAAATGAGAGAACATAAATGGAATTTTAGGATCCTTTCACCTTAAAATGGATAAAAAACCAATAATTATAGTCTTATTCAATGGGGTAACCTCATTTTAAAATGAATATAATGTACAAGACAATATTTGATTATTCTAAGACTAGGTATCCTTAGTATATATATAGGAGACAAGGGGTACAATTATAATAAAATGGTACCATGAGGGGTTATGGCCTATGTAATAATTAATCCATATCTTTGGGTCTAAGATCATGAAGGCCTGCATATTTATAGAGGAGGAGAGAAAACATACATATATTCCATAACACTTATCATGAGAACATTAATAAAATGAAAGAATGAATACATCACCAAAATATGAAGAGAAAGAGAGAGTGAAAATTGAAGAAGCAGGAAAATTTCTTTAATATAAACCATTACATGCAATGAGGAAAAATTTAAGAAATATCCTTCTCAACCTTCACTCTCTTCCTATTTCCTTCTTATAAGGTGTGTTTTTTATAGAGTCAAATTTAAATAGGGTTTACTTCATCAATCACATATCTATCGAATTCCATTTTACATATGTCTTCCAATATTTTTCTTAGAAATAGAAGGAAAAGTTACCCTATTCCATCTATCGTAATGTACTAGATTCAAAGTTGGATAAAGTGATTGGGCAATATATTGATATAAACCTCCTATCCTATTAGATTTTCTTTAAGGAATTGATGGGATAGGAATTTTATATCAATATCCCACCTAGTCACTCTCTCCAACTCTTAATTTGGTATGTTATGGGAGATGGCAGAGGGTAAAATTTTCATCTCCTTCTAAATATTGGAAGACATGTGTAAAAGGGAACTTGATATATATTTAACTGATGGAGTAAACCTTATTTTTGACTCCATCAAAAAGAAAAATTATAAGAATACAATAGGAAGAGAGTGAAGGTTGAGAAGGAGAGATCACAAAATTGGACTTATTGCATGTAATGGTTCTTCTTAATGGAATTCTTCTCCTTCTTTGATCCTTGCTCTCTTTTTATCTTCATATTTTTGTGGTTTATTCATTTCTTGCATTTTTATCAATATTCTTGTGATCAGTTTTATGGCATATTTGTATGTTTTCTATCCTCCTATCTCATCATTCAAGCTTTCGGGATCTTAGCCCCCAAGATATGGACCAATAACATAACAATATAAATGTAATATATCCATATCTAGGGACTAATAATAGGTTTTGGGGTTAATATGGGCATTATATAAGGTTTAACATGCCCCTCTGCTTCAAACAAGTGTTTTCCTCAATACTTGAATAATTGCTAGTGATTCTACAAGAATAAGTCATATTCCCATGTCATATTTTCCAATGGTAGGTTATTTTATTTGACTATGTACTCCAAAATTGTTAGGTTACTCAATTACTTAGTTCTTGTTTCAAGGATTGTTTCTACTTCTAGTGTGATTTTCCTTTCTTCATTTATTTTTGGTACACTTCCCAGTTGCAAATGAATAGCATGGTCATGATCTTGATTAAGTGGAAGACCATTAGGAATTAATCCAAATACCTTGGGATTATTGTTGAAAACTTTATGGAGATCCCTTGACATAAATGACATTGATGTTTGAACATTTAGTGAACCTAATTGTGACATTACACCCTAGTGCCATTTTTGAGTAATTTTCTCATTCCATTAGAGCATATCGCTTTAGATGGTTTCCCTTGGATACCTCTAAGCTCAATTTATTTTCCTTCTCAAGTAAATATTATGAAGAGATATTGAAAATTAAAGGTCATTATTCCCAATGATTGTAACCATTGTACCCTTAATGATACATTAGTACCAACCATTTGCATTGCAATCATGGGACAATCCAAAAAATACTCTCCCATATTGAGCTTAATACTATGGCATGCATTTGAACAATTTATGGTGCATCCACATTTAATCATTACTTGAAAATATGTGTTGGATATATGAAACAATTAAGAAGTTTTGCTAATTTGTAATTGATGGAGTTATGGGTACTACCTAAATTAATCAACGCTTTTACATTTTTTTTATATATATTTCTATCTTGAGGGTTTGTGGAGTATTTATGTATCCAATGAATGACTGAATATTTTGGGAGTAGTCTCTTCTAGCTTTGGATCTTGTGAAGAGTCCAATCCTTGATCTTCTTCTTCTTCGTAGTCTATGTAGAATAATTTCTTCTCACTACATTTATGCTTGTTATTGTACTTTATATCGTAATTGAAACATGGTCCATTTTATCTTATTTCATCCATTTTTTGAGTCAACCTTTTCGGTTAAGGATTGGGAACATGATCTTCACTATAGTTATTAGTGATTAATTTTCTAGTAGTCATATATTTACTTTCAACTTTCCTTGTTAGACTAAAAACATGCCCTAGAGAATTAGGTTCAAATAAATGCACCTCATGTTGGGCGTTTTCCTTTAAAGTTCCCATAAATATTTCTAAAAAATTATTGTTATAATTCCATGCACCATAGGTTTGGGATATTCTCTTAGATATAAAACATAAACACACTGAAAATTTCTCACTTCAATATTTTACACAGTACAAATTAAACCAACAATCAAATCAATGATAGTACACAAGAATTAATGCCCAAAACTTGTTTTCTTATTAGTCCATTAACAAGAAAAAACTTGGGGCTCTCATAACAAGGATAATGGTCCTTTATATCCCAGTACAATTCCAAATACACTGTTAGGTCCTTTTGACCAAACACTTAGGGTCGAGGTTATCTCCTCTAAGCCTTTCCTACCCAAATAAAGGCACATATAACACTTAAAATACTTAGTTGTAGCAAACTAGGGTTTTTACCAACCCACCTTAAATCATTCAAATAATAATATACGTACCTTCTCCTACTCCTTTAGCCTATGGTCCTCCTTTTGTGTAGAAATATGGTGATAGAAATTGCAACTACTCAAGAAATTTAATCTAAATCAAGATACACAATTCTACTCTACTGCTTTTTGGAAATTAAGTCACAATTTAGAAAAACATACATAGACATGCAATAAGAAAAACCATAAATACAAAATTATTTATAGGGAAAACCACTAGGAAAAACCCCTCAAGCTTATTTTCATTAATTATTTGAATGGGGAAACTATTACAATTGCATGCTCCAACTCTGAGCACAACCTGCAAAAGAATAATTGTTCTCACTACTGACTTAGGACATTTGGTAAACACTTAGTCACTTTATGCCTCCATCAACCTCCTATTTCCTTGCGCAAATCCTAAGGAAACTAGCCCTTATTCTTTAGTAATTTCCTCCAAAATGATTGCACAATTCCCAAGGATTGATCATTGATTGCATGCAAAATATATACACCCAAAACTAGTGTACAACTAATGTTACACTGCCTTGGAATCTCCACCACAGCTGAGAAATTCGAATTATTTGGATGCATGAGCTATTTTTGGTTAACTGATCAGTTAACTTGGTGATCTTTAAGTTAGATTGTTGTCCCACTACACAACTAACCTCCAACTAGTTCTATTAACTATTAGAACTAGTTTAAATGAGTACAACTAGAAATAATTGAATTGGGTTGCTATAAATTAGTAATAAACACATGAAAACTAAACTCCAAGCCCACTAACTTGAATTTACTGAGTTAATTGAGTGATAATTTCCTTGCTTGTTGATGTAGAAATTTTGATTTTCTCAATTTGAATAAGGCTAGAGTTAAATTGAGCCTTTCTTGCTAAACTTCTCAACACTCCCTCTTAAAAAGAAAGGGATTTATCAACCACCCCTATCTTTCACCTTTGGAATGAATTTTAGCACTACCTCTCATTTTTTTTGTTTCACTGCAACAATTTCAACTGAGAATCATCCAAAAAAACATTAAATCAACTATGCCTACAACTAGCTCCTAAAGAAAATTTAATGTTGATTACTCTGCTACTGAGCCTCCTTCTTTGTTGTCAACACTCCTATAAAATCCTCAGTATCTGACTGACATTGATCCTGCCGCTACTAAATATTATGGGCCCTTGTAGCAAGTTAATGATGGATGAGGAGAATGCCTCAATGGACCCTTCCCAAATTTCCACAACTTTGAGACTAAGGATCTAAATCACTCCACCTCACTCTTGGATTTATAGCTACAATTTTTCCCTCTTCCCAACTGGATCTAAATATCCCTATACTAGAGGTCTTTGATTGGTCTTCTTCATCATCATCCTACTCGTCATCCCAACTGCCAACTAGTTGAGGCCCTGTTTTAATAGGTCTATCTTAGTCCCTCTCAACCACCACATCTCTAATGTATACCTTGCTCCTCAAGGTTGCACATTATTCTGCATCAATTTTATATAGGTTCTTGACTGGAACACCTATATAATTCACCTACCTAGTAGCTATGCATCTTAGAAAGGATTTTCCTTTATTGAAGATCGCATCATAGCCACGATCTTCCAAAATTGCTACAGAGATAAGGTTCTTCTTCATGCTTGGTACAAACATAACATATTTTAGGGGAAGAGGGGATTTTGACTCCCTCTTAAAGGTTACTGTACAAATCTTGGTAGAAATGTAGCTTTCATCATCCCCAAATTCAATATGCATCCAAATATCTTTCTCCTCCAGGTCATTGAAAAAACTCTCTACACCCTATCATGTGGAATGAGGCACCTGAGCTTAAGTACACTACCCATCATAGGGTTGGCCATCCATGTGATTAGGGTGAACTCTAACTCAAATATTGAATCCAATTCTTCAATTTTTTCTCCTACTGCAGGCTCCTTCTTGCTAGACTTTTGTGTGGACACTTTTAGCATAATGCATGAATTCATGACAATTGAAGAATTTTATTTTGGACAATTATTTCTTCCTACCGCCTTGGCTGGATTCAGCCTCACCTTGGGACTTCTTACCCTTTACATTCAATCATTTTCCAACTATACCAAAGTCCTCGTGCTCTTTTGTGGATGTTATTCCATCTCTAGTATTTATCCTGATTTATTCTTCTACCAAATCGAACCATAAGCATTGCCAATTCGGTAATTTCTCCCTCCCATTCATAGAGTCTTGGTAGATATGCTAGTATTTTAGAAGGCCTATATGAGCTAGGCTCACTAGTTCATCATCTGGCACATTCACACCAACCCCTCCAACCTCACCCCAAACTTGTGTAAATATAGAGAGATACTGCAGAATAGTATCATTCTTCTACATCTTAATGTTTCAACGTCTATATTTCAGGGCCAATTTTCTATGGTCTTTGCTATTCTTGAATAGCTCAGTCAATGTATTCCACATTTTGAAAGTAGTTTATTTCCCATGGACACTAGAGACCACATGATATCTCACTCCCTCCAAAATTATTCTCCTCACCTTGGCTAAATCTTTCTTCCATTGGGCTAGGTTTTGGGAATTAGTTGATCCTGGTTTTGGAATGTTTTTCTTAACATAATCTACCAAGCCCTTTTCATCAAGCACTGCCTCCATGAAATCCTTCCAAGAAATGAAATTTGAGCTACCTTCCAAGGCATACTCTAATATCATTCCATTGAAGGTCGTTCTCCTAACTCTGAGGAAATCCGGCTACACTGAAGCTACAAATTTGAACCTCCTAAGGAATAACTTTGAAATTCCTGTTCTAATGTGAATACTTATTTTATACCATGTATAAATATGGTGATATAAATTGTAACTGCTCAATAAATTTAATCTAAATCAAGAGACATGATTCTATTATATTTCTCTGTAGAAATTAATTCACAATTTAGAACAACATGCATAGACATGAAATAAGAAAAACCACAAATACACAGTGATTTCTAGAGGAACCCAATTGGGAAAAACCCCTCAAGCCTATTTTCATTAATCAATTGAAGAGAGAAATTATTACAATTTCATTCTCCAGCTTTGAGCACAACCTGAAAAAGAATAATTGTTCTCACTACTGACTTAGGACCTCTAGCCAACACTTAGCCACTTTATGCCTCCATCAGCCTCCTATTTCCTTGTTCAAATCCTCGGGAAATTATCCCCTATTCTTTAGTAATTTCCTCCAAAATTATTGTGATATTCCCATGGATTAATCATTTATTGCATGAAACACTTGTACACTCAAAGCTAGTCTACAATTGATGTTACATTGCCTTGGAATCTCCACCACAACTGAGAAGTTTGAATTCTTTGCATGGATGAGCTCTTTTTGGTTGATTGATCAGTTAACTGGATGATCTCTAATTTAGACTGTTGTCCCACTACACAACTGACCTCTAACTAGTTCTATTAACTATTAGAACTAGTTTAACTAAGTACAATAGAAAATAACTAAACTAGATTGCTATAAATCAACAATCAACACATGAAAATTGAACTCTAAGCCCACTAACTCAAATGTACTACGATATATGAGTGAAAAAATCTATTTCACCTCAATTAACTACCTCCAAGTTGTCTTCTAATATGGAAATTTTGATTTTCTCAATTAGACTAAGGCTAGAGTCAAATTGAGCCTTTCTTGCTACACTTCTCAACATTTTGTACCATTGTCAACCCTATGCCATCCTTTACCAATCCTTCTTGTAGCGACCAACAACACCTACAGTCCTATGGCTTGTTTGCTTAACTCTTGGCCTGCTTATGTGACAAATGCCAGACCCTCGTCCTGTCGGTTTTTCGTTTAGCCAACTACTTGAGTTGTCTCAACCTACTATTTTGGCACTATGGATTTTTCCTAGGCTTACTATCACACTTAGGGTCTATGGATAGCTATTTTTTCAGCCTATGGTTTCCTACTATAACAAAATCGAGGCTTGATCAACCCTTCCTCAAATGTGGCATGTCCTATATTCCAAAAAATGCCTCAAATAGCTTCTTCCTTGGTTGTGGATTCCTAAATCAAATCTTGGTATATCCTTATACCTTCCTCAAATGCTAAAATAGATTTTTCCTTTGCTCTTGTGTATCTTTTTTCTTCCTTTTTCACCACACATAAGAAAATTAATCCTTGATCTTATTTTCTCCAAAATTTTCCATTAGTATGTTATGTATACTTGTACTGAGGTGTCTTATGGAATCCATTATTTCCTTCAAGAAACCTCCAACACAACCTTTACATTAAATCAGAATATTAAATCTCTTTCCTTGGGTTCCAAGCCCACTCTGTTTGGGTCAATAACCCCCAACTTGGGTACAAATCCCACACACTCATCTTTCTGGTTGTTCTCTCTCACAATACTAGCACCAAGAGCATGTGAGAGTACCTCCTAATGCTACCCAACTTCAACAATTATCCTCTAAAATAATTTTTACTCCAAGTCTCAAGTTTTGGAATTGTTGAATATGCTCTATAACTGGACCTTACCAATTGATAGAATAAAAATTTTCTCTTAATATCCCCATAATGTGTTATCAATTACTTTGTAAAAATGGACAAAGATATAACAAAAACCTTTTTCCTTTCACAAATCCAATGATACCATACATGTTGGTCTTGTTCTAAAAACATGGATGCAATATTTATATTCCATAAGGATGCCACTTGGGGTAGATCAAAGTATTGCTCCATGTGAAAAATCCATGTTACATGATCATTACCATTAAACTTCCTCATATTGATCTTCGGAATGTAGTAGTTCCTTGGTGATGATTTGAATCCATAATGGTGTGGATCTTGGATTGAAAATTCACAATTTTTGTTCTACTATTCAATATTTTTTCTCTGCAATTGTGATATCCTACTCCACATATGAGATTGATTCTCAACAACATGATTCTCCTTATCTTTGGATCTCCACATTCCTTTTAGGAAGCCTCTCCAAGAAAATATTTTCCATGGAAATCATGGATTTTTGTATTTCTTCCTTATTTTCATTCATCCTCTTTTCTATTCTTTATTTGTTTCCATTCACCTTCTTTTCCATTTTGTTGAAAATGCAATAAGAAATTCGTAATTTAATTTTCCCTTGATTAAATTAGGAAAAAATTGAAATTCCACATCAACTGACAACTTGAATGAGTTAACTGAGGTGATATAGTTTTTATCACTCAGTTAGCTTAGTTAATTTGAGTTAGGGGCTTGAACTTGAGTTGTGTACAGTGATTTCTAAATTTTAGGAGTCTAGGTTGAGTTAATTTTAGTTGTAATAATTTAATTCAGTTAAATTGAGTTATGGTTAGTTAAACTAGTTCCAACTATTGGAGGAACTAGTGGGAGGTCTAGTAGTGGGGTTTAACTTCAATGTTTAACCAATTAACTAATCAGAAAGCCTAAATTAACTCATGCATGCATATAATTCGAGTTACCCGGTTGAGATTGTATTTCAAGGGCATTGTACTATAAGTTGTAAACTATTCCAAGTTGTACAAGTGGAGCATGTAGTCAGAGAAGGACTTAAAGGAATTGTGCAATCAAGATGGAGGAATTTCTTAAATAATAGGGCTTAATTCCTTGAGGAACATCACAAGGAAATAGGAGCTTGTAGGGCTTGAAAATTGGCTAAGAGTTTTCCAAATCAAGTCATTCAGGAAGAGGTTGGAAGATACAGGTGCAGGTTGTGCTCAAGCTTGAGCAAGCATATTGTATTCATCGAGATTTTTTTATTAATGCAATATGTATAGGAAGGGGCTTTGAGCAGTTGCTTTCCCCTAGATAAATATTTGTGTATGTGTGTTGAATCATGATGCATGTTTTTGATATGTGTTCTCAATCGTAAATTTGCTTCCACAAATGAGTAGAGTATATTTGAGTCTTATGTTTTAGTAAATTACATGATTTATTTTGAATCTACATTAAAATTTTACATGGTATTAGAGTTACATTCACATTAGAGAAGATATTTTGAAGTTTCCTTTACAGAAGGATTGAATTTGCAGGATCAATTCTTCAAAGCTAGCAAGATGGAGTTCTATGGTCTAAGGCTTGAGTATGCCCTTGAGGGAAGATCAAATTATATTGCATGGAAAGACCACATGGAGGAAATGTTGGAAATAATGGATTAAAGGAATTCATTGATAATGTTATCTAGAGACTGGCAACAATTGATGCTCAAAATATAGCATATTGGAAGAAGGGTGTATTCAAGGTGAGGAGGATCATATTGGAGGGAGTAAGAGACCATAATTTCTATAATATCCACGGGAAAGAGACTTTGTATGTAATGTGGCAAGAATTGACAGACTTGTTCCAAAACAATAGTGACCACAGGAAGTTGGAACTCAAGGATAAGCTTCGGAATATCAAGATGTAGAAGGGTGAAACAATACCATAGTACCTGAGCAGGTTCACACAATCTCATGATGAACTTGGTAGTGTTGGTGTTATGGTTGTAGAAGATTATCTGGTAATCCTAGCACTTATACGACTTCGCAAGAGCTAGCACAGCTACCAGGATTCAGTAAATGGGAGGGAGAAGCTACCAAATTGGGAAAGATTGTGGCCTGATTTGGTACAAGAGGAGATAAGGAAAAATACAAGACATATGACCTCATCCAAAGAAGAGGAAGAGGAATTTCATTAGTCAGCAAAGGAAAGAAATCCAAGGGAGATAAGTCCCAAGGTGAGTTTGATTCCATCCAAGAGGGAAAGAATAAAGACTTGTCCAAAATCAAGTGCTTCAACTGTCATGAATATGGGCACTATGCTACGAAGTGTCCACAGAAAAAGGCAAGCAAGAAATTTAAAGTAGCAACAACAGATGAAGCTTTGGCTTCATAGTGCATGATTGACTTTAATCCATCTCATGCATGGTGATCGTGGTGATGGGAAGCATGTGGTATTTGGATAATGGTGCCTCATTCCACATGATGGGGAACAAAGAATTTTTCAGTGACTTGGAGGAGAAATATATCTAGATGCACATCGAGATGGGTTATGATGGAAGGTATAGTGTGACCGGTATTGGTAAAATTACTTTTCATAGGGAGTCAAGCTCCCCTCTTAGGCTCAAGGATGTGTTTTTTGTATCGATTCTAAAGAATAATATGGTTTCCATCGCAATGTTGCAAGATCGTGGCTACAATGTGATATTCAGGAAAGGAAAGGAATTCCTTAGACACATAGTCACGGGACAGGTGAAGAATATCAGTGCTCGAGTAAAGAACTTGTGTGCAATGGAGGTATAATATGCATGAAAATCCTTTAGGAGAAAGGTAGACACTACAGATTTCGTAGTTGAAAGGGAGCATGTTAGACCTCTCAAGATGTAGCCTCAAAAGAAGCCCGAGGAAGTTGTGGATCATCCAAAAATGGATAAGAATAAAGGAGGAAGTGTGGAGACAACCACTCAACCAAAGACCTCTAGTAGGGGGAGAGTTTGATCCAAGTGGGAAGAGGGAGCACATGTAGCTATACCTCTAGGAGTGAGGGGGAGCGATGTAGATCATTAGTCCAAGTGCTACAGAAATTTTAGCAGGGTCCATTGAGGTGTTATCCTAATGGATAATTACCTTGTTATAGGGGCCATAGTATTCAGTAGCAAGAGGATCATATTCAGTTAGATATTGTGGAGTTCAAAGGAGTGTTGACAGTAGAGCATGAGGCTTAGTAGTAGAGTTAGCAGCAACACAATTTTCCGAGTAGACAGTTGCAAATATAGTTGATTCAATGCTTTTTTGGATGCTTCTGTAGTATATCTAGGGGGATAATATATGGTATAAAATGAGGTACCCAAGGGAATAATATGATGTAATAATGTAAGAATAATAAATAAATGGGCTATAATTAATAAATAAAGTCGTTAAACCACATTATGCAAGGGACCACATGTAGCTAGGGAATAAAGTAGTAACCACATTATATTGGATGTATGGTATTGAGAGACCCATGGTAACTACCCATGATATTGCATGTACGAAACCTATATAGAGGCTAGAGACTCTCCATTGAGGGATGGCTAGGATTATTGTATTGGCAAGCATATGGCTTGTGGAGTGATCTCCTTCCTTAAGGAGTGAATGTATGGTGTTGCCCTACCTCAAGGGTTTTAATATTAACGAAGATCTAAAGTTTTATATTTTGTGGTGTTATTTTTTGGGAATATTTTACATTTCTATACATTTTCTTGTTAGATCTACTACAAGTGGAATCGAGCACTTTCTTGGGTAGAGTTGGGAAGATTTTTTTTTTCATTTTTTAAAGTAATTTTGTGGGTGGCGAGTTTGCAGAGAATATATGAAATTTTTTGCGTATAATTTTTAGAAATAAATAACATATCTAGCTTCCTTCTGAAAAAATACCCAATTTCAAAAGAAAAATCAGTTGAATCAGAGTCCGGATGAGGGAGATATCGCTGATTTAAATTCAGCTGTGTCGCAGAAATTTTTTGATGGAAATTCGTGGACGGCAGCTCTCCTCTCATTGTTTGCCATTTTTGGTGCAGAATTTTAGAAAAATAATTATATATCTGAACTGCCCTTGAAAAATCACCCTATTTCCAAAAAAAAATCGGTCAAATCGGAGTCCGGATGACGGTTATCACTGATTTAAAATTAGCCATTTTTTTTTAGAAATTTTGTGACAGCGGGACAGTTGCAGCGTAGGTCTGAGTTTCCAGAGTACCTAGATTGGGATTTCAGCAACATGGATTTATGCAGAATGACTGTTCCATTTCTGAAAACAGGCTATAATAAATATTATGAGTTATATTGATGAATTTATTCCCATTTTAATTTTTTTCCAAAATAAGTGATTTTCTTCAAAACCCTTACTTTGTTTTATCGGTTCTCGCAAGATGAAGTTTACAAGAAAAGATGATGGCCCTTCTATTTAATAATTTTTACAATATCGCAAGGCTCAATCCCATATTTTTGGATATGCTCCATAGGGTTTCATATGAAAGATGAGGTAAATAAATGGCGAACCTCACTTGACAGCTTAGTGAGGAAACTTCCCGAGAAAAAAACTTGAAAAAGTCCTTTTGGACAAGTGGTCTCAAGCTAGAAAGAAGGACACTAAGAGCCATAAAGAATTATTTTCTACTAATCTTTCCATATTATAGGTTCATGGAAGTATTCAGAAATAGATCATTGTGTCTATCATTCCTAGTTGCAAGCATAATTGTATCAATGTTAATTTGGATAAAAAGTTGCAAGTTCCAGCAAAACATATTGAAAACACATAGGTTGATATTGAACATGTTCAAATTTATAAAGATTTGAAGATTTATATGGATAATTATGTGTTGCATTCGAGATTTTATGCTTCAGATATGGTTGTTGTGGATGTGGTTTTGGGACACCCTTGGATGGAATCCGTTGGTATTGTCAATTTTAATGTGCAAAAGAAGTTCATGAAGCTCTGGTATAAAAAGAAAAAAATTACATTGCAGGATATTTGCATTAGGAACCCTGCAGAAACTAGGGAGGAAGAACCAAACATCTCTAATGACATAGACACATAATATGATGAGCCTTTGATAGTAGACAACCAAACATAAACATCAAACAGGTACCAGCAAAAGCACCAGACACCACTCCATCACCAATAGTGGAGGAATTAATGAAAGATATTCCATCAGTTAAAGCTTCAACGTATCACCACCCCTATCACCTGACAATACAAAAAACAGCATGGTGGAAACGAAGTAGTAACAAGGAAAACAACCCCTGGAGGACACATAGAGAGTTGTGACGATCCATCCACAGCACACCAACTCAAAGGAACCACCTGAACTCGCTTCCATCTCAAGTGAGTGAGGCACCGACTAGATCAAGTTTTCACCTTTCTCTAGGATGGCTAGATACACATGAATGGTACCACTGGAATACTATTTTGAGTAGATATTATTATTTGTGTTCTTCTCATGTTTCGGGGAAAAAACATGTTTAAGGGGGGTGTAATGTAGTATACCTAGGGGGGATAATATATGGTACAACAGGAGGTACCCAAGGGAATAATATGATGTAATAATGTAAGAATAATATATAAATAGGCTATAGTTAATAAATAAAGTGGTTAACCCACATTATGCAAGGGACCACATGTAGCTAGGGAATAAAGTAGTAATTCCATTATCTTGGATGTATGGTATTACGAGACCCATGGTATCTACCCATGGCATTGCATGTACGAAACCTATATAGAGGCTAGAGACTCTCCATTGAGGAACGTCAAGGATTATTGTATTAGAAAGCATATGGCTTGTGGAGTGATCTTCTTCATAAAGGAGTGAATGTATGGTGTTGCCCTCCCTCAATGGTTTTGATATTAATGAAGATCTGAAGTTTTATATTCTATGGTGTTATTTCTTGGGCATATTTTCCATTTCTATACATTTTCTTTTTAGATCTACTACAGCTTCTCAGTTGCATTTGTTGCAGCAATAGTGAGAGGTGTTGCATGCAACACATTCCACGTATGCATGATAGGGGTAGTTGTGAATCCATTTCTTGTTGAGAGGGAGTGTTTAAAATGCAGCAAGAAATCCCTAATTTAATTTTTCCTTGATTAAATTAGGAGAAATTCTAAATTCCACATCAACAGACAAATTGAATTATTTAACTAAGGTGATATATTTGTTATCACTTATTTAGCTTAGTTAATCTGAGTTGGGGGCATGAACTTGAGTTGTGTACAATGGTTCTTAAATTTTAGGGGCCTAGGTTGAGTTAATTTCAGTTGTAACAATTTAATTCAGTTAAATTGAGTTATGGTCAGTTAAAATAGTTCCAACTGGTTGAGGAACTATTGGGGGGTTTAGCAGTGGGGTGTAAATTCAATTTTTAACCAGTTCACTGATCAATTAGCCTAAATTAACTCATGCATGCATAGAATTTGAGTTACCCATTTGAGATTGGAGTTCAAGAGTAGTGTATTATCAATTTTAAACTATTCCAAGTTGTACAGGTGGTGCACGCAGTCATAGAAGGACCTAAATGAATTGCACAATCCAGATATTGTAATTTCATAAATAATAGGGTCTAATTCCTTGAGGAAAATCCCAAGGAAATAGGAGCTTGGAGGGCTTGAAAATTGGCTAAGTGCTGGCCAAATTCAATCATTCAGACAGAGGATAGAAGATACAGGTGCAGGTTGTGCTCAAGCTTGAGAAATCATATTGTATTCATCTAGATTCTTTGATTAATGCAATACATATAGGAAGGGGTTTTGAGCAGTTGTTTTCCCCTAGATAAATTTTTGTTTATGTTTTTCGAATCATGATGCATGTTTTTGATAAGTGTTCTCGATCATGAATTTTCTTCTGCAGATGAGTAGAGTAGATTTGAGTCTTATGTTTTAGTAAGTTGCATGTGTAGTTTTGAATCTACATTAAAATCCTACAAATTTCTCTTCAAGGTTTTCTTGAGAAATTGATAAATCCACATTTTTCAACATATTGTCATCTAATTCATTAACTTTCTTCTTTAATTGAGATAACATAGATTCTAAGCCTTCACATTCTTCATGAGTCAAGGATGAGCCTTAGTAGATCTAATTGGTGTAGTAGGTTTTTTTGGAGGCACGTTGGAGAATAATAATAGTAATCCTCTTTATCACAACTTTCAATCACCATAAAAAGGATATTCTAATCAACAATTAAATCACTAGTAAATTATTTACCTTAATTTGGAGAATATTAAAATAACTAAAGTTTCATTAATATATCTGTAATATTTGAACCCTTATGGATAAAAAAAAAATGTAATACTCCAATCTACAATTCCATATATGTGAACTGAATTTATTTCTAAGTCAAACTTATGGTAAATTTCCCAAAACTTGCTTACTTTTGGCCTATTCCCACGAGAAAAATTCTATAGCATGCCACGATGTCAAATTATTCAAATATAATTATAAAATTTGTAGTCAAGGTAATTTTTTATGTCACCTAAAATCCTTAAGGATTTCGTATTCTGAAAAGTCTCAGATAGGAAGATATAGAAAAAACATCAAGCTAAATTGTTTAAAATTTATTTAAGGATTGTTCACAAACACTAAATTCCATGGGGTGTAACTCTGAAAGTATAGAAAATCAAATTATAGAATTTAAACCAAATACTCTCTAATATTTATCCTTAATATTATCCAAGTTTCACTATTTGAAACCTCAAGAAAAAAAATATTACGAAAATTCCAAACTCGCCTGTTTAAAATTGATTTTGAGAGCATTCGAGAACTTGGACTTCCTTAGAGGATATATATGAAATTATCATGAAACAAGTTCTGAAATTTGAGGTAGATGTTCACCATGATTTCACCTAAATGTGATCTAAGTTCCATGATTTGCAACCTCACAAGGGAAAAAAAATATAGTGAAAATTCTAAACTGACATGTTGGTGACTAATATCAGAAGTATTCTAAAACCCTAATTTCCTTGGAATGTATCTTTGAAAATATAGTGAACCAAAATTTAAAGTTTGAGCTAGATATTTCCTAAAATATTTTCTCAAAATTCGCCAATTTTCACCATATGAAACCTCCCATATAGAAAAAAAAATAGTGAAAACTCCACAATTACCTACTTGAAGCAGCAAAATATAGGATCGTGAGATTTAATACCAAATTTATGATCCTTGCACCTTAAAAATTGATAAAAAAACCCAATTATTACATACCAAATCAAGGGGGAATCCTCCTTTTACAATGAATACAATCCACAAGACAATAATTGATGATTCTAAGACTAGGTCTCCTTAGTATGGATATAGGAGACTGGGGATACAATTATAATAAAATGGGACCATGAGGGGTTCTAGCCTACATAACAATATAATAATAGAAATTAAATCACTCCATATATAAAGACTAATAAGGGGGTTTAGGTTTTATATCGGCCTTAAATAAGGCTTAACACAAACCTTTTATAGCTTGCACTACAACCCCATGAATGTCGCTTGCTAGGGAGGCCTAAGATGACCAAAAGCTTTAGAAAGTTTTTTAATATGATAGCAACTTCTCCCTTAGCCTAGTGCATATAGCATGAATCTTCCATAAAATGTTATATTGGACAAGAACTGCTAATATGGCAAGGGAAAAAAACTAGCTTTGTTGGATTTTCCTACTTATGCCCCAGAAATGGACTCCAACATTTCCATGTACTCCCTCTCAAACTAGACTATGTGTTTTGGATCCCTACCCTAAAAGGAAATATAAAAGAAATGCCTAACTCTAGAGTTCTTGTGAAATATCATTTTGAATATAATTATCCAAAACCGGGCTCTATGCTAAGCCAAATAAGGGGTTTTTTTCCTCAAGGCCAAGGGATAATATTGATTTCCCATTGTTCAGTGCAAATTGAATTTCAAATGAGATTAGTGCCACAACTCAGCTAGCTTATCAAAATATTTGGTGCAACCTACATTGAGCCTTCATAATTTTCCTGTACTCTCCTCCATCCTCTTAGTCGTGTACACTTTGCATGAAATAATAGACCATATCATCAGGTGGTGGAATATAACTCTATCATGTGTGTTCTGCATGGCAAGTATTGAACCTTTATGGGGGTGTGTTGCCACGTCCCACTGGCGTGTGAGCTGGTGGCATGGCGACAACACACCTTCCACCTTTTCTCTTGTCGACCATGCTATCCAGGAAATGTTAATGCATTCAATCAACATTTATGTTTTTAAACTATTGTTTATATACTATTTTTAACAAAGCAAAATAAATAATAAAAAAATACCACTATTTTATTTCAAAAATAGATATTAATTTAATATTTTAATCAACATAAATTTAAATATTTCTTAATAATAATAAGAATTGAATTGATAAGTAACAATACATTCATTCACCATCAATTTACACTCTATGATTAAAATATCATTTTATTTTAATAATATTTACAAATTTACACACTTTAACCACTTTATAATTAAAAATATTTTGATTTTTTCCTATAAATTAATTACTATTTTATCAAATTATATGTAAGGCTCATTCGAAAACATCGGCATTTAGAGTATTTTCATTTGTGTTTTGAGTGGAGTCCGAGCTCCCTGCTCTGCATCTGCGAGAATTCTCTCGATCTGCTTGCATCACGGAGTCTGGTCTCAAGTCTTAGGTGATCTGAGAAGCCTGCGTGTCTATGTGCTCGGCATAGGCAAGAACCTAAAGTGGCCAGATCAATAGATCGAGTCTGTAAGTAAGTTTGTCTGTGTGTTGTGTGTTCTGTGAAGAACTCTGAGATAGAGTTTGCAACTGGCCAGATAGCCTCCAGTATTGCTCGCTCATTTACTGAGTAGCTAGAGTCTGGTAAAAGCCACTGCAGTCAATCTCTGGAAAGAAATCTTGATTTCCAGTCATATATTCTGAGTTCTGAAATTTGCTCTGTAATATCATTCTGATATATCAATAAAGAAAGAATCATTTTTATGTTCCGCATGTTTAAGTACTGAAACTCTGTGCATTTATATTCACTGCTAAGACAATGTTTGTCACTCTCAAAGTCTTGAAAGTTCACTAGAAGTTCACCAGAATTTCGCCAAACCACCGAGGGACGCCAAGGCCGTAAAAAGGCGAGGGAAGCCGCAGAGAAAGGCTGCTAGTTGTGTGAACGTGGGAGTAGGTTTGTGTATGGGTTCATCGCTGGGTTCACATAAAGAATTTTTGAGAGTATAAGACAAAGGAGAAACTTAGCAAGGCCAAGTCCGCCTTTGTGTGTGTGGAAAGCAAGCTTGTTGAGAAGCCCCTACTAGAAATTGGTATCAGAGCCAGTAGTCAAGGTTGACTGTCAAATCTGGTTCGAGAAAAGGTCAGTACTTAATCCTTTCTCTCTTTATAAATCTGAAATGGACTCTTCAATGAGGAAATCAGTTTCTTTCCATGAGTTAGAAGAACAAGATAGGGCCACCCAAGACCCTCTCAGAGAAATGTTTGCATCTTCTTCTAACAGAGTAATAAATCAATCAGAATTGTTGTATGAAGAGGCCGAGCCTCAGGCCAAATGGGTTCTACCAAAGATATCTACATCCGAGGTCTATGCAGATTTGGGTGTGTGGCATCTCAAAGCTGCCACCAGAATCACAATCAAAGAATCCATAAGTTCTATAGAATAAAATTCTGATTGCATCCAAACAATCCCGTTGTTAAATCCAAAACAGCTCCAAGCAGAAGCTAGGAAATTGGGGACACAATTTCTACATCTGGGATGTATTCGGGTGGGAATCAATGCCTTGGTTCATCCAGGTTTAGATACTACATGTTCCATTATTGTAAATTCTTGTCAGTGTATTTCTCTTTTTGAATTTGCTCAATTAGTAAATTTCCAGCCTCTTTCAGTTGCATGTCAATTATGATATTCTAAAATTACATTAAATTTTTACACAGTCTTTGCCACCCTCGTCTATAAAGCATTATGGTTTTACTTATGAAATTTTATCCATTTATTAAAATACATCTCGAATCAACTAACAATTATGAAATAAATATTACTACCTATGTCGCACGCAATAAATAATGCATTAACTTTTTGGTCAAACCCATATATTATTTTCGGTTTGACAAAAAATGAAAAAAAGGCAAATTTTCTAAAATTAAATTTTAAAAATTGATTTTTTTTTATTATTATTTATTTTAATAATCTAATTGGATATCATATTCAACATCTTATTGTACATGTCGCTTGCAAGTCACTACGCATTAAGTTTTGCTTGATAGTGACATTAATTGTCTTCGATTAGACATATCTCTTCAATTTTTGTATAGTTTGGCTATAGTTAAGTTTTAATAATTTTTTAATTTATTTCTCTTGCATCTGATTGGTGGATAGTTTCAACATGTTATTGCAAAACACATAGATCTTAGTGCCAATTTCAATGGTTTTGATCTGTCGTCAATCCCTCCTTACGTCATTTTCCTGTTAAAATCTCATCTCTTGTACCTATCGATATATTTTATCATCAGTGTATTTAATATTCTATTGCCAAGATTTTCTACTGAGGACATAGTAACGTCTATTCTTTAATGGCGCTGTCTCATCTACAATAAAAAATGCAATAAAAATGCATCGACATGGTCCAAACACACTTTATGAATAAATGCTCGAATTAAGTTTAAACCCAAAGCTTAACTTAGGCTTTCCCCTTTATGGAAATGCAAACCAACATTCATCTACTATAAGCCAAACCCTCATTTATATGTGGCTTTTAATATCTCGGTTCAATAAACCCAGACCCTAGTAACCAATTACATCCCTTGGACTTGTCTACGACATTTCTATAACTAGTTACATCAATATATATATATATATATATATATATATATATATATATATATATATATATATATATATATATATATATATATATATATATAGATATATATTACGCTTTCAATCAAGGTTGGAATAACATAATAGACACCAGCAATATACATATATAATTCTCGCGCAAGACTTCACCCTTTATTCCAAAGTTGATGCAATTAAACTTTATATGATAAAGTTTGTTGCTCATCCCTCAACATTTTAACTCAATCGAGCTATCCGTTCGGCCCGCATAACACATACAACCTACATATATCATTCTCATATGTGCACACAAATATATCAACATTTCAATGGATATTAGCCCCAACTTCATGTAGTAATGCTAGGCCCACAGTGTTTGACTTACCTCGACAATTCGACGGTCATAAGTTCATTGCACTCCAACCGGATATCCACCACCGTGGATCTGGGCCTTGTAAACCTCCAGTCAAATTAATTCATGAGTGCCGTTGGATTTCCACAACCATCCATCGGATGGTTAAAACGCATATCACGTATTTTCAACGTTCGTGAGCTAACTCCTCATAAGAACACGATATAAGTGGTTTCTGAATACCACTCTAAACCACGTGTCCACCAAAGACCAACATTGCGTCCGAAAAGGAAAATCCGCTTACCGGGTAGACAGCCACGTGATACTACCTGTTTTAATCCTCAAAAACACCGTTAATATTCATTCGAGGTTCCATTCTATTCGCCGCTCCAGGTTCCCAGTTATTCATTCGCCCCAGGTCCATTCAACGCATACTATTGTACACCGATACTTAACACAGTTCACTGCTCCTGCAATTACTTGCTCGGCGAATCCGCTCTTCAGTGGTTCAATTCGACACTTAACACTGTACTCCCGCTGCCTATAACCAATAGACTATGTATCGACTCAAATTGAGCTCAATCCAGAACAAGGCTCAATGCCAGGGCCTTTATACAGAGCCTTTGTATATTAAAAGATAGAGATTTGTCATCACATATGCCCTTTTAGCAGAATAACCTCTTTAACTTCTTCTGAGGTTCTACATAACAATCTAATCAACTTCCCCGCATCACATGCGAAATCACCATTAGGGCCAATTATACAGAGTTTATATTGCTCACGATTCTCGACCACAATATTCCCATACCACTGCTCATTGACACACAGTCCACTGTCATGGCGCTTAACACAGGGTCGCCTTTTTGTTGGACGAGATGATGAAACTGTAAAGTTGTTTGTCTATACATGATAATCATGGCCTTGCAGGGCACCAATGTTAGAGTTTGTGGTGTTGCAGTACAAGATCATTAGGTCAAGCCAGAGCTACGACTGCAGCAACTCCTAGCTTAGAAGAGGATTTATGAAAGGAAATAACAATTTTCTCTCTACGACTGCAACAACTCCTCACTCAGAGGATTTATGAAAGGAAATAAAAAATTTCGCTCGGTTGGAAGAGAAAGAACCTGGATTTGACTGCCCACCTGATTAGTGAAAACCTACCTCTACGAGCTATGATATGGATTTGGATATGTTGGAATTAGATAACCATAACCTATGTTTGCCTGTGCGTGCCACGATTTAAGAACCGTCTAGTGGTTCACATGCATATGGCCATGTGGTCTGGAGGCTTGGTGATATGTGTCGTGGCATGGCACTTACATGAGAAGACATCGTACATATAAAAACATACCATTAGTAAGAAAAAAAAAAACAAGCATTTAATGCCAGTAAACTAATATCAACATTACTTTTTGTTGCCAAAAATTATATGAACAAAGTCGAACATAATATATGCTTTTGGCTTCTCCGCCTCGGGAAGAGGCCAGTAAGATGAAAATAAATTACTATATGCTTAACTGACCATATGGACTATATAAGCTGCAAACTTGAAATTGATAAATGAATACTTCAGTCCAATCTCCTTTCTATATACCCTTGGTTCTCTTAATAACAAAGCACTTTAATTTTAATTGAACCCCATCACTGTATATTGTATCCAAAGGTCAATAACTCGATGTTCAACCTTCTAAGTCTTTACTTAAGATGAAAAGGTGCATTTTATCACTTAAAATTATACCGTGGCTCGACCCTTTTTATAAACACCAACCATAGCTTATAATAAATCCCTTATACATTAAAACCATTACTTTGCCCGATATATTAATCCTCAAGACATGCAAGATATGCTTTTAATATAAGCCAACCTTCGGACTTATATTATTAAGCTCATTTCCAACGCGACATTTCATAATACCTTTCAACCCAACCCCACACATCGAATTCATTAACCAAACGATTTCAACGCCAAATCAATGGCCATACTTGACTTATCCACCATGCGACTTGTGACGCGACTACCCTTGGATCACTCAGCCTCCGGATCGGACGATCCACAGCAATATCGTGTTAATTTTCCCATCGAGAGTTAACACATTAAATTCACGCGATGAGTGCAGTATTGCCCCATCGACGTGGAAAAATTCAACTGGATCGCGTTTTTTTGAGTGGATTTGCCTTCGCACAAAAGTGGTGCGAAATAAGCTATTTTGGTTTCCCAAAACCACGCCGGATTTGAACAGTGACTAACCGGATTCTAACTGTGGTTTAACATATCCATTTAACTTATTTCTTTGCGTTAACTCCGGGTTTAATTCCCAACAAAACTGTTCCAAAATAGTTTTATTTCTCCAAGGGATAGGGATTACACTCTCGACAGAGTTTCCCTATTCTACCACTCTCCCAAACTTCTACACAGAACAACCACAGTCAAGCTATTCGCTGTGAATATGAATCTAAAGACAGGCAGGGAGGAATACGAAATTTCATCGCAGAATTGGTTCTAATTCAAACACACACCCAATTAATAACCAGGGGTTAACTCAATTGCGCCCTCACTCCTTGTTACACAAAGCTCATCCAGTGAATATCGTTTCCAGAGTTCTACTTATATCGCTTCGCGCCGAGAACAAATACCTAAATATCCACCAAGTTTAAACAACAACTCGGTCTCACTTGCTTTCAGAAGTTTATAGTCAATAAATGATGCAGTATTTTGTTTTTTAAAAGTTGCACAAGTTTATAATCAATAAATAATTAACACATATAGTCAAAAGCATATGGAATCCCGCATAAAAATAAAAATCTATGGATTATAATGCAGTATTTTTTTTAATAATCAATAAAGAATTAATACATGGTCAGCAAAATCAAGAAATAAACTGGAAGTATGATCTACTCAATTGTATTGACTCCCCCAACCAATAGTCAACGTTACAAACATATATTCTCTTAAGGTTTTTTTAGGCCAATTGGTTTAGAATTTGGTAGATATTGGTTAGAACCATAAGTTTTAATGAAGAACTCTCACTATTTACCCAATAATTATTTCACAGAACTCCAACCAATAACTAAAGTACAGAAGTGGCAAATTGAACAATATATATATATATATATATATATATATATATATATATATATATATGAAGTATTAAATTATAATTAACATAAATAAAAACTTATTTTTTTAACTATAATATATTTATAATTAGTTAATCTATGATTGAACATTTTAAATGTGATAGATTCCTCAAATCTACAATCAAAAAATATTCAAGTTAGACATGTTGACAATTGAATTGAAGCTCTCATCTTATCAATGGTGAGTACTTTGGCCTTAAAAGTGTCTTTATTAAGCATGGCAGATCCTAATTGAGTGAAGAAGAACATTCACATATTTATATTAAACTTAAATTGCAACAATTATTTCTAATGTAATTTAACTATATTTTATTACAAAGCAGATCTTCATAAACATGCTCAAACTCAAATTGCAACATCTATATAATTACATTAAGTGGCATGTAATAGTCGTAATAGCTACCCATAGACATTTCCAACATCACATTGCAACATTACTATATTTAGACTAAGCGACAGGTAGTCACTACCTTATAGCTCTGTTTCTCATTGCTTTAAAGTCTATGTCATACATTTATGTTAGCAAGATTGTTTAGCTTACTAAAATTAGAAAAATGGTAACAATTACAACTGACCAATTAATTCACGGTTTATTTATTAATTAATTCACCCTTGACCCCCTTCCTTTTCTCGACTAGAGCAACACCAAAATCCCCCAAAGTCGTCTTAATAAGACTTTGCTCTTCTCTTCGGGTTCGTGGTAATCTTGGAAAGAATCTTTCGATTTATTGATTATACCTTGCTGAAGATTTCGGTCTAAATGCGTGAAAGGTCCAGATCTATATATCAGCCACGAAATCTGCTCAAGACTCACTTTCACATATTAAAAATATTCAATTATAATTTAATTTATTAATTAAATATACAAAAAATTCACATTAATATAATTTAGACGACGCACTTATCGATTTTTTCTGTGGACAAATAAAAAAATAAAAAAAAATTCTCCATTTGCAAAATACCTTATAAAATCAAACACCATAATTATTTTAAATAATAAAAAATGCACACGAAATATTTTTCACAAAATTTAAAAAAAAAACTAATGTTATATTTGAAAACAACTCTCTTAGCTATCACTGTGTCCATATTTGAACCATTGGATCAATCGTTAGATGATTGAAATGTTTTAGGGCATTAGATCAAGTAAATACTTTTATATATGTTTTTTATAATGTTAGTTTTTTTCTTTTTAATAATTTAGATTTAATTTAGGTTTTGGTGACTTTTAAGCTAAAATGTTGACTATTTCAAATTACACAAAATTAAAAATAAAAATAAATTAAATAAAAAGATTGACATAATGTAATGAACATTTTAACTAGGTCAAAATACAATAAAAAAAAAAAATAATAAAATAAAATAATGGTAACTATAAATACAACCCATGGTATTGACCCATGGTATTCATGTGAAATGTAGTTTCTTTATAGGGGAACTAAAATGACCTAAATCAATCTTAACTCTCAATCTAAACTAATTATTTAATAAAATTATTTTTAAATGTTTATAACCATTATTCTTTTAAAATTTTACTTAATAAAATGTATCTAAATTTTCATACATCCAAATATACATATTTTTTCTTGTTATGTATTATTTTTGTTACTACAATTTTATTATTCCAAAAATACATGGTTTTTTTTGTTATATATTATTTATGTTACAATTATTTTATAATTCATGAGTATTATTTCTTAATATATAAAAATTTAAATTAATAATGAAAATTTTTAAAATATGTGATCTTGTTATGTATTATTTTGTTACAACTATTTTATTATTCCAAAAATACATGGTTTTTTTTGTTATATATTATTTATGTTACAGTTGTTTTATAATTCATGAGTATTATTTCTTAATATATAAAAAATTAAATTAATAATGAAATTTTTTAAAATATGTGATCTTTTTTAAATTTCCAAATTATTTCAGAGACCATGAATGTTCATAATTCACATTTCTTAAATAACACTAAATTTACCTTTAAAGGGCCGATAACAATTGTTTGTATCAAAGTCAAGGATACAAAATAAAGGAGACATGGCTAAGTGAAGCTTCCAACCTTACAATATGCCCTAAAAGGGCATAACATTGAATGTATGGAACTCATTTTCCCCGATACACATGAGAAGTGCAATGAAATATCTTGGAGTTTGGAAAATGTCGTGAAGCTTATCTCATGTTCCATTCATTTAGATCTGAATTATATGGAAGAAGAAAAATAGGACAATGGATACTTATCAAGAATGTATGATTCTTTAGAAGGAAACGATGTTGACAAGGCTATGGAGGACTTAATAGCATAATTAAAAACAAAAGAGGACTCTTCAGAAAATTGGTTACTCAAGGATTTTGGAATCCAAATGAGCTACATTATCTCACTGATTCAAGCAAGAGCTCAAAAAGAGACAGACAATAGTGATATAGAGACAATTTATTCATAAACAACAGAAAGCTAGAATTATAACCCGAGATAGAGTTATGGGAAGAGAAACATTCCAATTGTAAGGAGGACTCAGAAAATACTGGACAAAAGACACTTACCTATTGCAATCAGTTGAAAAACAAGGCATCTCTAAAGGGTCACTTGGAGAGGAATCTATTATTTAAAAGATCGGGAAAATAATTTCATTTCAAAACAAAAATGTACTATCACTCTATGCTCTATGTTCAAATGACAGGTGAAGGTGGATTTACAATACTTAAGCTTCTTAGTAGTCTTTTATGAAGTACAACATGTCATAGCGATAATTTTTTACTCCATTAAATAATTCTAGCTCTAGAGTAGAGTCAAAGTTCTAGGAGTAGTATCAGCTCAAGGATTTTGGAATACAGATGAGCTACATTATCTCATCGATTCAAGCAAGCGCTCAAACAGAGACAGACAATAGTGACATAGAGACAATTTATTCATAAACAAGAGAAATCTATAATTATAACCCGAGATAGAGTTATGGGAGGAGAAACATTCCAATTATAAGGAGGACTCATAAAATACTAGACAAAAGACATTTTTTTTTTTTGTAAGTCAGCACCCACGGGGGGATTGGAACCGGTGACCTATCGCATGGAGTGCCTTAACAGTGCACCCTTCACCATCGAACCAAAGCCCCATGGGCTTAGAAAAAAGACACTTACCTATTGCAATCAGTTGAAAAAAAAGGTATCTCAAAAGAGTCACTTGGAGAGGAATCTATTATTTAAAAGATTGGGAAAATAATCTCATTTCAAAACAAAAATGTACTATAACTCTATGCTCTATGTTCAAATGACAAGTGAAGGTGGATTTACCATACTTAAGCTTCTTAGTAGTCTCTTATGAAGTACAACATGTCATACTGATAAGTTTTTATTCCATTAAATAATTCTAGCTGTAGAGCAGAGTCAGAGTTCTAGGAGTAGTGTCGAAGGAATTCAACATTGCGAATGTGATAGAAGAAAATAATTTCGTGGAAGGGTGAAGTCTGCCCAACTTGGTCATAAAAACCAAGTGCATCCTTCATGCATAAAAAAAAACATGCAGATTTCGTCATATAGAGGTCTTGAGTACTTTGGCCAAAATGTCTCATTCATTATGAAAAACGCATCTTACATGTAATTAATAACAAAGAAGTTGTTCCACATCAATTACCCAATACGGATATTTTGCTTTGAGGTCTAGTAAACATAATTCTCCACCCCTTATTCTAGAGGATTAGTCGGAGCCGAGAAAGTTCCTACTACCTCTTCTTTCTTATATGTTATTATTTCCTATACCACAACGTTACAGCGTTTCCTTTGCAACATGTGGTGCAATAGCTAGTAATATAATTTATACAAACAAAATCACTAAAAACATATTAAATATTTTTAGTAAATTTTTAGAAAAAATAATATTATATTAATACACTAAATATAGAATAAAACATGATTTCTACAAACAAAATTACATTAAGTGACATAGAAATATAATTTACGTAAATTATTATGCAAATATTTAATTTCAAGGATTAAGTTAAAAATAAAAACTATTAACGAAACTTCCTAATAAATTGCATAACCAAACTCATAAAAGAAAATTAATATTATGAATGTCTATATTTTTATCATTTAAAATTAATATTAAAATCGAATACCATAATCAAATTTAATAAAAGAAAAGTACCCGAAATATATTTAGCAATAATTATATAAAACTAATAAATGACATAACCAAATTCATAAAAGCAAGTAAATACTATGTACTTCCCCATATTTTTGTTCTCTAAAACAGATATTAAAATCAAACACTATAATTAGTTTTAAGAAAAAAAGGGATACGAAATATTTTTTTCAAAAATTATAGAAAACAGATATTATTAATACAATAAATATAAAATAAAATGAATTTTATACTAAACAAAAAAATCATTTATAAAATGAAATTTATACAAAACAAAAAATCGCATTAAGTAATTGAAGAAATATAATTTATGTAAGTTATTATGTAAATATTTAATGTTGAGGATTAAGTTTAAAAAAAATAATCTATAAGATTTTGTATAAACGGTGGTGTTTTGTTAAGGAACTTTTGATGTGAAGTTATGAGTTAATTTCTCATCCTGATCGAGGTAATATATTGGACATGATGATGTAGTCCTGCCAAATTTAAAAAAAAAAAATACATTTTTAATTAAACTTTATAATAAATAGTTCACAGGGTCTTGGATACACAGTACTCGGATGCTTTGTTAATGCACTCTTTGATATGAAGTCACCAATTTAATTATATGCCTTGATCAGAATGATATATTAAACATGATGAAAATATAGTCATATCAAATTTACAACAAAAAAAAAAACTTCGTAATAAATAGCATAGCCAAACTTAAAAGTGAATTAATACTATGCACGTGCCCATACAATTCAAAACTTAATAACATTTTTATATTATTACCCTTTGAATTTGATATTAAACACTGTAACTATATTTATAATTTAATATGAATAAAACAATATATAAATAATACTTTTATAAGAAGCCAAACTTAAAAGTGAATTAATACTATGCACGTGCCCATACAATTCAAAACTTAATAACATTTTTATATTATTACACTTTGAATTTGATATTAAATACTGTAACTATATTTATAATTTAATATGAATAAAACAATATATAAATAATACTTTTATAAGAAATCAATTAATTTTATTTCGTTTGTATTCAGGTTCCAATTTTATTAATTTATATTAATGTATTTATTTAAGCAATTTTTAAGTAAAATTAAAAAAAATGACATTCATCATAAAAATAACAAATTTAGTATTATTTTATATTAAAAATATTTTTTATTATTCAAATATTCAATGTCGACATTCTTATATGATATATTGTATTTTTCTTGACCAATTATTAGTTTTTTTTTACTAACAAATATGGCACCTTTCTCCATTGTTTAACATCAGAAATTGAATTTCCCCTTATGGGGTGATGAGCTCTGAGAAATGCTTGACGCTTGTGCAACGAAAGTTAATATATGGAAAATGCACTACAAGGAAAAGACCCTCTAGCGGATGTTTTCAAGGAACCCTTTATTAAAATACCCCATACATCTGTTTCTAGTGGAGGTTCTTAGAGGAGGTTGGTGGGCGAAGGGGTTTGCGGATGTTTTTCGCTCGGTGCGCTTATCATTCAACATCACACCGATGCTCCTTATAAGCGAAAGCACCTATGCGCACAAAACATTGGCACACCAGACACCGTGCGCTCTGTACACACCTGCCCGGTGCGTCATATTACTATAGAGCACCGGTGCTTCACAACTCTTCCGCGCCGGTGCATCATAAAACACTGTGCCAAAACTGAAAACGCCCAGTGCAGTATTAAGAACCCGCACCGGTGCATCATAAGACAACGCGCCAAAACACAAACTGACTGGTGTGTTCGTAAGCAAAAGAACTGGTGCACCTATAAAGCACGCGCACTGGAAAAGGGTTAAAAAAAATTACTGCAAAAAAACTAGATTTTTTCACTTTTTTAGTGCTCTAGAGCTCTCAATTACTGGTGCGCTCTACAAGAGAAGGCACTGGTGCGCACAAACTCTTTCGTGCCGGTGCATCATAAAACACCGCGCGAAACAGAAGTGAGTCAGTGCGTTCTTATAAAATAACACTGGTGTGCCTATAAAACACGCGCAACGAAAAAGGGTTATATAAAAAAAATATTACGGAAAAAAAACTGCATTTTTCACTTTTCTACTCTCAATCGCTCTATAAGAGAAAACACCAGTCGCAAAAAACATTGGCAAACCGGACACCATGTCCTTCGTACACACATGCTCGATGCGTCGTATTACTGTAAAGCACCGGTGCATCAAGACTATTCCGCCCCGGTGCGTCATAAAACACCGCGTGAAAACTGAAATAGCCCAGTGCGGTGTTAAGTAACCACCTCGGTGCATCAAAAAACAACGCGCCAAATCTGAAACCACCCGGTGCATTCTTAAGAAACCACACTGGTGCACCTGTAAAAACCCGCGCACCGAAACAAGGTTAAATAAAAAAAATTACAGCCAAAAAACTGCATTTTTCACTTTTCTCAGTAATCTAGAGCTCTCAATCATTGATGCAATTTCTCCTGCTCTGAGCCGCCCTGACATCATTGCTCCCATTGCACTCATTGCATGCACTGCTACTGTGCATTGGCCACCAATCTCCAGCTTGCATTTTTCAAAACAGTGGGCAAATTTTATTTTGCAAATTCTACAGCCAATATGCCTCCTCGACGGTGAAATATACAGGTATTTTTCTAGTTTTTCCATAATTAAGCTTTCTAGCGGATTAGAATTTGAAATAACCTTAAAATTAACCATTAAAAAAAAAAAATTTGTCACGTGGTGCGCATGAGCCATTCGGCTCGCACCGGTAAGTGGTGCTACCTATAATATTTACAGGCCGCAACAAAACCAGTGCTAATGGTATCCGCACTGTTTCCGGGGCGATATCGAAAGGCGCCCCACATTATTTTAAAAATTTAAAAAAAAATGCGGTGCGGTCATTTAGTTAGGTGCATCGTTGACCATGGGAATAGAAATGCGGTGCCTTGACAGATATATCTGCCCTGGTTTCTGTTAGTGCATCGTATTTGGCATTCCAATAGGGTCAATGGTGTGGCTGGGTAAAAGACCGCATTGTTGACTATATAATTTGTCAGGAAGTCAGTGCACTGACATGACTATATGTGTCGGGGCATATATTTTAGTCAGCGCACCGCTCTTTTGACACCATATATAGTCAATGGGGCTTGAAAAAGTTTCAGGTGCACCGAATATGGTGCATTTTATGTCATCTGGGTACTGCCTCCGGTGCTCTACAAAAAATAGCCGCACCGGAACCGGTGCATGACTGTTTTTGGGGCACATCGACTGGTTTGTTTTTTTTTTCCAAAAAAAATTATATATGTATATTCCTAAATACATGTCTGATTTAATAAAAAAAATTATTTAATATGTCAATGATTTAGAGAGAAGATGAGGAACAACAGCAACAACAGGCGGGGCAGTATGACATGCTTCGCCAGTGGGAGGCATGTGAGAGGGAGAGAGATGTGTATCCTCACCCTATTACAGCAGATACCCAAGGGCTCCTAAGGTAGGTAGGCCTCCTCAAGTTCTATGAGGAGGTTACTTCCCTAAAGGCCCATAGTGCCTTTTTGAGACATCTTATCCACAGGTAGAATGCCACCGACAGGCTTTCTAGGTTGGTCCTGACCAGTGGTACACACCCACTTAGGAGGATATTTATTTCATTACAGTGCTCTCGAGGAGAGGGGTGGATTTTATCTCATTCCCAGAGGTTCCAACTGGTTGTGTAGTAGGGAGTCAGTTAGTTTACTCCCAGAGATACATTGGAGAAGATGTACTATCTCCTTTAGAGTTTCAGGTCCCTGGAGGTCAGCTATGTATTGGTGCATTTGGTAGACAGGACATGCAGTGCTTCTCACTTCTCATTTTGACCATTTCACACAACACTAGTGACGAGCAACACATTACTTGCCTGCTTCTATATTATGTTGATTCTTTAGTACAAGAGCCACGACTTGTCAAGTGGTCTGCCATTTTTTTGCGGCAGTTTTGTACGACCTTAGATAGATGTTGTGCTCATGCACAAGGGAGGGTCAAATTCCCTTTTTCTTCAGAGCTCTTTTGTTTATTTTTTGAAAGGTTTCCAGAGATGAGGCTTGCTTTTGTTCGGCAGGCTTGTAGACTGATGTTGGAGGTCCGGATGCACATGTGGGGGCAAATGATGCCCAAGAGGGGAGAGACTATGTTTCTAGCCAGGATATCGCATGATGCACTGGAATTACTAGCCAGTGTTGAAAAGTTGCATCCCTTCATTATGGTCCCCTATCCGTATGATGGATTGGATTGGCGAGGGTGTGCCGACATCCTCTTCACAACTGATGAGCCGCCCAATGATAGAGGTAATATTACTATTTTATATATTTAAATTTATTCTAGCATTTTCTTTAACTTGTTTTTATTAAATTGTGTAATGAAATTGTCTAATTATTGTTTTGTACTTGTATATATTTTGCAGACATTGGCTCTTTTAATGGCGAGGATATGCCGAAACCACCACATGATCCAAGTGTAGATCCTGATGATGATCAGGACATGGCAGATGTCGAGGATCATGATCAAGAGGCCAGTGGAGGAAGACATGCTCCTCATGCTGGTGCGATGATACCGCCTTTTAGGCACGATCGACCTGATACTTGATATAGGATGGAGTTGGGCGACCAACTCAGTGCATTGATTGTTGAGGTAGGTATCAAGCCCGCTCATTACAGAGACATACAGTATAATGATAGGCTAATACGGACGTGGAGAGGCATGTTGCGTGACATGTACAATCTGATGTGGAATGCCATAGGAGCTACGAAAATTGTTACGCGATTGAGGAGGACTGTTGCACGTTATAGGCGTGGTCGAGCCACATCACTTGATGGAAAGTTCACGAGCAGTGACTCATCTCGTGATCGTTCACCTCATACCGCACCTGATGAGCATGAGGCTCCACTAGCAACTAATAGTCATCATGGATATGAGGCTAGACCATCGGCCACGTCCAGTCATCAGCAGCCTGCAGCATCCATCAATACTAGTCATGATCATGAGTAGGCTGGACCATCGAGCATCAAGGCTGCACCATTGAATGAGCATGCCTCCACTAGTACTGCTTATATTGATGTTTTAATACCACCAGCTGATCCATCCATAAGTACTAGTCATGATCATGAGCAGGCTCGACCATCGACTGTCGAGGCTGCACCATTGACTGAGCAGGCCTCCACTAGTACTGCTATTGATGTTAATGTACTACCACCAGCTGATCCATGAAATTTATATTACAGTTGTATATTTTTAACATTATTCAGTTATATATATATATGTATATGGTCCATGTATTTTATGTTCATGTTGCAGTTGTACTTAATTTACATGTTGGTGATCATCATGATGTGTATATTGTTAGGTCATGTTAGATTTTTTCATTTAATGTTTAGCTTGCAGATAGATGTGTATGTGATAGCATGAGTTATTTGACATTAGATGTATATATATTTGATGTTTGTGTTGTGATGATGTTAATATATAATGTTAATTTGATGTTTGAATGTGTTTTTTAGTTGAATAGGATGTTTGTATGATGGTTATCATGATCGTGATGTTTATTAATTAATTTAATGTTAAATGACCATGTTATTTATAAAATATTATGTCGTGATTGTAATTGAAATTTAAATTTTAATTGTATGTAAAATTGTAAAATTGTATTTGTATATGTAATTGTAATTTTAACTGTAATTGTATGTAAAATATTTAATGTAGAATTTTAATTGTAATTGTAATATTTAATTTACTGTGAAATGATTGTAATTGTAACTTTATTGTAATTCTATATAAAATATTTGTAAAATTGTAATTGTAAATGTAAATGTAATTCTAACTGTAATTGTAATTGTATATTGTAAAATATGTATAAAATTTTAATTGTATTACTGTGAAATGATTGTAATTGTAAATGTAATTGTATGTAAAATTAAAATTGTAATTATAATTCTAATGGTAATTGTATGTGAAATTGTAAAATTGAAATTGCAATTGTAATTGTAATTGCATGTAAAATATTTGTAAAATTTTAATTGTATTAATGTGAAATGATTTTATTAAAATATTTAAATTTGTAAATTTGTAAATAATTGTAAAATAATAAATCTAGAATAATATGAATTTTTGTAACATAATAAAGTTTAGACAATAATGCAAATAAATTCATGTACTTTAGAATTATCATTATTTTATTATACTCTTACATACAAAAAAAATAACTTTATACAGTCCAGTGCGCTTATCATCATAACATGCACTGGTGCGTCTTATTACTCAAATGCATCGGTGCTTCAGAACGCTTCCACACCAGTGCGTCACAAAAAATTGCGCTAAAACAAAAAACTCAACCTTACAAACCGCCCCGGTGTGCCTATAAAACAACGCACACTGGAACATGGTTATTCTGTAGAGTGTAGTATTGGAGCAGAAGAGGGTTCGAATTGCAGACAAGATTTTTTCTTAGGAGATGAGGGCTTGAAAAAATGAGAGTTTGAATTTTGGCTGAGAAGTTTATAGCAAAGAAAATGAGTGATTCAAACAGAAAGACAGACAAAGACGCTTACAGGGATGCAGACGGCTACAAAGCTCGAAAGACTACAAGAGGAGTACAGGTTGAGACAAGCAGAGAGCCTTCGATTGAGGCCAACGATAGGGTTAAGAGGTCCCATGATGGAGAAATGGAGAGCAGAGTTGATGGCAGAGAAAGATCAATCGAGACATTTTTATAAAGCCAAGAGGCACCATGAAGGGAAGGATTCTCATTCCCTTAAGGAAAACAGAGAAAGATCAATTGACATTGTTGATCGGCCTGGTAGGTCCCATGAAGGGAAAGATTCTCCAGAATGTGTTTAAAAGCAGCTGGAAGTATTATCCGAGCTTCAGTTGGCTTACGTAAACTTTTACCGGAAAAGCTCACGTTGCATAAAATCATATCTTCGGATTTCAATTGAACCTGAATGGCATTTCTAACTTGCCTGAGTTGTGGTCCTGTGGATGAAACCAGTGAAAATTTTGCTTGTATTATAAATGGAAATCTAGTGACCATTTCTATGGGAAGAAAAGAATAAATACCTACAGCGACCATATTTCCACTTGCAAATCGATTTCCCATTGGAAAAACTAATGTAATAGCCTATTTTGCAATGTATTTCCTCTGCTCAACCCTATACTCATTCTCTATGCGAAACCATTGCCTCCAATTGTAATAACTGCATCGTCTAGTCGAAAATTGGTCTTCTTCTACTAACAAATGCAGAATGAAGGACTCATTGTCATTGCTCCCAGAACATTGCCCTTCTATAGATTATATGTACTAATTTCTCATAGGCCATCCGTCTATCTATAGATTATATTCTAAAACATATTGGTTTAAAATAGTTAAGTGCCAATTATAACAGGTTCACATGCCACAATTGCCCACTTGGGCCTTGTAGTATTGCATATTCACACGCCCCACATTACATTCTCTCCAAATAATCAGTGGGGACCTCCTACAATAAACAAAATGAATTGGAAGAATAGTTATTTCCATCAAGAATTTATCCAATTCCAATTCTCAATTTTAATTATAATTCTAATTCTCATGAATAAACAAAATTATAATTCTCAATTTCTATGGTTGGAGTTCACTAAATTTTGGTGTACACACCTAAAAGTAATTTTGTTACCTTAACCGTAAATCGGTGCTACTGTACATATAACTGCACTGGTGTCGTTGTTACAAAATGACGCACCGGTGTGGTGCTATTAAGTGACGCATCGGTGACAAATAAACAAAAATAAAAAAAGCGCAACTCTATTTTCTGTAAATGAAAAAAAAAATGACAAATTGAAAAATGGGTGGAAAAATATTTTCAAAAATCTAATTTCACAAAATAATTCTTTAAATACTAAACACTTTTCATTATTTCACTATTTTTGCTAAAATTTTCAGCCATATATTTGCAGGAGACATACCTAGAGCAGGAGAGCATGAGGGCATTGTGGAGCAGCGAAATATGTTCGAACAAAAGTATTTAGACAATCAGAAATCAAACCTCTGGTGATTCAAACCCTGTATCATAGAATTTCAAACTATCTTGTGATTAAATTTGATTAATTTTTTATTTTTTCTGCAATTTTTTCCATTTTTACCCTAACCCTTCATTTTTTTTTGTTTTTGGCCTTTCTTTTCCCTGTTTCTGTGATTTCAAAATTAGGGCTTTTCATTTTAGATTGGAATCCAACCCATAGGATGAATTTCATATTCGGATCCCAATCCATTCGGCCATTGTGTGAATTTTTGAAAAAAATGGATTTTTTTTATCGGTGCGCCCAGCATAACCTAGCGCACCACGCAAGTACTGTGTAATAAAAATTTTGAAAACAATTTTTTAAATCAGTGCGCCATATATGAAATAGGGCAATGGTGCTCCATGTTACGAGGATAGCACCGTATGGTCTTTTACACTATTTGTGCGGTGCGTTTATAATACCCCACACGCTGTACGATCTATTATACTATTTTGCAGTGCGTTGGTAATACCCCCACGCACAAGCAGCTATGCGTACATCAAGAAAGGCGCACTGGTGTCTTGAGATCTATTTTTTACCTGAAAATTTGACAATTTATTTATAAATATATCAATGAATGATATGGTATAGGTTTCAGATTGATAAAGAAATGATTGACAAGAGATCAAGTAAAAAAAATACTAATAACACATCAAGAAAAGCAAACAAGGAAAGTTATTTGTAAATTCTTTATAAAAAATATTATTTTTGAACTATATGTAAGTTTAAATAATATGTATTGTTTACTGTGTATCATACAGAGCCACAAAATGGCGAAGCTCGATAAGATTATTTCTAATCTAGGACCAAAAGAGTGTAAAAGCTTGAAGGAAAAATTGCAAAAGGATGAATTAGGTGAATGAAAAAATACTTTCGATCCAATATGAGTTTATTTTTTTAATTATCATTAATAATATACTTAAAATTTTTAGATAACATGTGTCAAACAATCTATTAATTCACATCTGTTTAATGTTCTATAGGGACCAACAACTCAGAAAAGGAATGTTGTTCTAAGAAAAGAAAAAAAATAGAACATGCAAATGAAAATGAATTGCTCCTTAGCTCATCTGGAGTGGTGCTGGAAGTTAACGAAAGGGGGGAGAATTTTTACAAAAGTTTGAGGGATCTAGTGGAACAAATGTATAGAGGTTCTTTCCACTTACAATACAAAAATCAATCCAATGATTCCAAGAACCAAATTTTATCTAAACTACAGGAATAGTTTCCAGAGAATTGGTCAATGAGACATGTCAGACTTTTAATAGAAAAAACGTACAACAACAAAAAAATAGGAATGAAAAAGTAATTATATTCCTTTAAATGTTTGTCTAGAATTATTTATAAATATCACTTTTGTTATATTTACTTTTCAGATATCAATATAAAAATTAAATATTTTATTGTCATATTACATTTTCAGGAAGATTATGAAAATCTCAAAAGCTAAAAGAGCTTATATTAGAAATATGCCAGTAGGAATGTCCAAAAAGGTTTACAAGGAGATGGTCAAAGAAATGGAAAAAATTGCATCGCATGAGGAGCCATCTCAACAACAACATGCTTCATACGTAATATGTAATCATTGAATTTTTCGATCATTAGGTACAATAAATAAACAATTTAGCATTAAATATTAATTCTCAAGAATTTTCTTGCCGAAAAGAAAAGAAAATGGAACCCATTTAGCACATAAAACAGGACGACAAGGAAGAAAAGGGTTGATATCTAAGTTTGTGAGTAATTGTTACTTCCTTATAACAACCTAACTAGATTTCATTTTTGTATTTTTTAAGTTGTTTGAAAAAAATCATCATTGAATGTATTCAAACAAGTGCTAACATACAAAGAAGAACCATCAGACGAATTGATTGAAATTGGGTTAAATATGGGTTGTGAGTATATGTTGGCATATCATAAATTAATTGTGGAATTTGTAAGAATCTATCGATCTTGTTTTACTTAGCTCCATCTATAATTAATAGAACAAAAACATATTTTATATTAAATATATTATTTGCTATGGGGTATAAAAATTGCAGGAAACAAAGTATGGAATTGCGCCAACAGATGAAATTTTGAAAGATGGCATGGTACATGGTTTTGAAAGAATGTGTATATTTTATGAGTCAATTGTTGCTATGGTACGTCATTTTTCTTTTCGATTTACATTGATGTATATTATTTAATATTGCAATTTTCATTATTCTCACCAATGTATATACACTCATTTCAGTTTATTTTTATGTTTGTAGATGGAAAGTGAAGAAGAAGAAAACAATCAACACCGTGAACAAAACATTCCTGAAAATAACCCAAGTCATGGAAGTAGCACTAGCAGTGACACTAGTTCAAGCGAAGAATGATGATCACTATGTTTGGATATCAAAGCAAGGCGTTGTATTTTTTGAAATTTGTCTGTGAAATCAGACATTTTGTTTAATGTAATGGACATAGTGTCCCAATTGAAAGACAAAGGGATACCAATAACTGTCCCATTTTGTATGATAAAGACTATCTTATTCATAAATATAATATATCATAAAATATGTTTTAATTTATTCTATTGCATTCTCCAATGTCGCTATTGCGTTCTCCATTATCGTTCTCGAATGCACTAATAAAAATTTAATTCATATGAATATTATTATGAGATATATATGTGTCGACTTTTGATGAATAATGAATTTTAAAAAACCACAATAATTATGATATGATATAACAAATTAATCCAAACATCACATTCAAATGCATTAATAAGAATTTAATTAATATGAATATTGTTATAAGATGTGTCGAATTTTGATGAATAATGAATTTAAAACAATCAAAATAATTGCACTGTCACAAGTTGATGTTTCTAAAAAATACAAAATGAAAAACAGTGCGTGTCAGTAACTGTACACCGTGCATTTGTATTAAGAAGCGTGCCGGTGCGTTTCTACGAACTATGAGCAGTGAAAAGGCACCAAAACCAATTAAAAGTATCGCTGCATTTGTGCGGTACGACGTACCGGTACATTTATGTGTCTATACACATCGGCGCCGTTGTATAATCTATGGACACTGCACGAATACTGATACCAATTATAAATCTCGATGCGTTTGTGTGATACTACGCACCATGGCTTTTATGTGTCTATAAGAAACGGTGCATTTGTACGACCTATGGGCACCAGACGAATACTGATACCAATTATAAATCTCGGTGCCTTTCTGTGATACTGCGCATCGGTGAATTTCTATACATTTATGCGCTGGTGTGTTGATACGACCTATGTGCACTGCACAAATCCCAAGACCAATTAGAACTCCTCCATGTGTTGTATCGCCAACACTACGCCTAGTGCGGTGTTATACATTAATGGCCCAGTGCATTTTTCTTCGAATGCCCCAGGGCGCCTTCTATATGTACGCACTGGTGCGTTCAAGTCAAAGTAGTGCACCGATGAAAAAAAAATCTGTAATAACCTTCGACTGCCCATTTTTTTTAGTTGTGTTGAATTTCTGTTAAAAGCTCTGCCAAAACCTCTGTAACCATAAATGGATGTTATAGCAAATGTTATTTTGAAAATTTTGGCCAATTTTATAACACTAAAAACCTCCTTTATAACCTCTGCTAGAGGGTATTTTCTTTCTAGTGATGGGAAGGAGGGAAAATCGCATGTCCTTCTGTTGCATAAGGTGTAAGGTGAGAGAAATGGTGCGGCGTGTGAGACTTCATTCATTCTCCACGGGAATGTGTGCTGGTAAGGCAAGATGGTTAATGGTGAACGCAGGGTTATGGAATGTTATATTTAGTTGATAGTACAAAGGCTTGCATATTTTGATATGATCAATGTTAGTATGTTTGGGTTCTTCAACCCTCGGGTAGTCTTGGAGTGGTGGAGAAATCGACATCGTTGCTTCCTCCACCGTGAACAGATAACAAAAGCTTCAATTTTTTCTATCAGTGCCTGGATCCTCTATTTTCTGAACAGGTTGAGGGAAATTTGCATGGTAATATGGTCGGTATTAGTGTTCATATTTGTATTGCTTAATAGTTTTTTCCCTGAGTGTTTTATGTGTTTGGGATGGTGCCTGGGTATTTTATCCACTAGAAATATTTTGGTTACTCCTCTCTTTGTGGTTTTATCTTGGAATTCTGAAATGCATAATTGGGTGAGAAGTAATTGGTCTTGAAGGTTGCAGGGAGGTATGTTGGAGTTTAATTTGGCTTTTAATTGTCTTGGGTTCATATTTCAAGTGTTTGTGACTTGGTGTAAATTATTTTGGCCCTCACCTTTGCTCCTAGGTGCTTCCCTTGTCTGAGGAGAGGAAGAGGCATCGGTTTGGATAGCGCATAACATAATTGTGGGAGAGCATGTAGAAATTTGCTGAATAATGATTAATTATCCACCGAGACTATCCTGGTCACATACTATTTGAACTTCATACACAACACATAATCTCTTCCACTCAACTCAACTTAGATCATCACACATGTGGAAATAAAATCAAGCGATAACACATCAAATCATCATACACATTAACACAGTATGTATGGGGAAAGCTTATAGCTGAAAACCCCGTAGCTATTGTGTATATTATAATGGAAAAATCAAGTAACAAACTCAGTACAATACTCCTCACAAGTACTCAGTACTTTCTCATATAGTTACTCACAATCTAGCTCAGTTTTGAACAGGTTACTGGTTCAAAACTCACCGCCAATTGCCTTGCCTCTATTGCGTGTTTCAATGCTATGGGATGGCCTCTTTATATAGATAAACCACCAGCCTGAACTGCGTAATCCTCATGGGCTTACTCCACCTATCTGTGTGTTGCAAATAGCAACAGTATAGTCACAACTGATAGCTAACTCCACCCTTTCATCTACCTCTTTCACTGGTCTCCACTGAACTGATCATGCACTGTAGTGAACTGATGTGTTCTTGAGTTGAATAATGAGTTACTAATTAATGAATTAAATAATATTTAACTCACTCCACTCATAACTAATTGATTAGCTAGTTAAACTAATCTCAATCAGTTCAACTAAAATAAACATAACACAACTCCACTAGCTGTCTCATTAACTCCTCCAAACTTCTGCCACTGAAGTCCAACTGAAGTCAACCCTGCATGATGCCATCAAACCCTTGGGAACCACGTGATTCCTCTGTCAGATGCATGAGCCACTTCTGTAGCTCAAACTGAAGTGCTCCAAGAGAGTAAACTGTTGTTTAGAGTCCAAATATTATTAAGGGTAAATAATATTTGACTTCTCTATTTTTAGGAGAGGCAGTCTAAAAATAGACTTCGACCTCTTCGACCTATAGGTCACAAAAATAGAGTCCCATCTATTTTTACCAACATGACCAATGCTCCAAGAATCTCAAACTAGAATCCCCGAACCATGCTCCATATGTCTAAAAATAGACATAGTCTAAAAATAGACTTTGCGCCAGAATTTGCCTGCGGGCCCACTTAGTGAAGACGACTTCATTTCACTAAGCTCCATCATCTTGCTGCATTTTCAACACTCCCTCTCAGCAAGATATGGATTATCTGCAACCCCTATCCTGCCTCCGTGGAATTCGAACTTGCTCCTGGTGAGCGCCTTCGTCAGGATGTCGGCATCCTGATCCTCCGTGGGAACATATGAAAGCATCATGATCCTCCGCTGAACACAATCTCTGATGTGATGGTACCTGATGTCGATATGTTTGGACCTATCATGAAAAACTGGATTAGCCGAGAGCTTGATGCAGCTCTGGTTATCACAGTAGATCACCGTAGGCTCCAAATGCAACCTGAACAAACCTGCGAGGATCTTTCTCATCCAAATAGCCTCACATGCAGCCAAGCTTGCTGCCATGTACTCGGCCTCTGCTGAACTGAGTGCCACGGATCTCTGCTTCCTGCTGTACCAGGAAACTGCTGTCGACCCAATGCTGAAAACTCCTCCAGAAGTGCTCTTCCGGTCCGTTGGACTCCCTGCCCAATCTGCATCAGTGAAGCCAGAAAGCTTCGCTCCATCCTCTTGTCTGTACCATAGACCATATCCCGATGTGCCTCTAATATAGCGCAATACATGCTTTCCTGCCTTCCAAAAGAGCTTGGTAGGCTTAACCATAGCTTGCGAAAGCTGGTTAACAGCATAGCATATATCGGGTCGTGTATTGACAAGATACATAAGCGACCCCACCAACTGTCGATAGACAGTGGCATCCACTACCTCCGCTGAAGTAGCATCCTCCTTCCTCCAACCACCAGGAAGAGGAGTGTCAACAGGCTTGCAGCTTTGCATGTTGAACCTCTCCAGAATCTCCCGAGCATACTTTCCCTGAGAAACAAACAGTCCTCCACTGCGCTGCCAAATCTCCAATCCCAGGAAATAATGAAGGATGCCCAGGTCCTTCATCTCAAACTCTCGTGCAAGATCCTCCTTGTATGAAAGTATCAACTGCTCATCGCCAGTCAAAATCAGATCATCTACATACAGTACGATGATCAACAGCTTCCCCTCCACCACAATCTGGTACAGGTTTGGATCCGCCTCACTCTTGGAGAATCCAAGCCCGGTGAAGTAGCTGCCTATCCGAGTGTACCAAGCACGAGGTGCTTGCTTCAGCCCATACAGTGCTCTCTTGAGTCGGCACACATGCGACTCACTGCTGAAGATCTCAAAACCTTCAGGCTGCTCTATGTACACCTCCTCCTCAATAACTCCATTGAGGAACGCAGTCTTCACATCCATCCGATGAATGTGCCACCCCATCTGCGCTGAGAGAGCAAGGATCGTCCGTATGGAAGAGTACCTTGCGACAGGTGCAAAGGTCTCCTCATAATCGATCCCCTCGATCTGTGAAAAGCCACGGGCGACAAATCTCGCCTTGTACTTCTCCACACTCCCGTCAACCGCCTGCTTCACTTTGTAGATCCATCGCGAACCCACCATTGATTTCCCCACCGGTCTTGGGACAATCTCCCATGCACTGTTCCTGACGATCGAATCATATTCTTCGATCATGGCATCAACCCATGCGGGTTCCTCCACAGCTTCCTCAAAAGAGGATGGCTCCGTCACAACACATTGACTCACAAGAGCCATGTATCCAGTGTACCGATCCGGTGACTGCCTCTATCTGCGCTGTGCTGTAGGTGGTCCTACAACCTTCTCTGCATCCCGAGCCAGTCGCTCAGCTTCTGTAGTGCGCATGCGCCCTCTGATGGTTGGCACTGCCTAGGTGGTTTCTTCCACCTCCTGAACCTCCTCTTGTGGCTGATCCACATCCGGAAGCTCCTCCTTAGGAACTAACAGCTCCTCATCTGCATGCAAGTGTAGCTCCCTCTCAAGCGAACACCGCATGGCTTTCTCCTCCTGAAATTTTATATCCCGTCGCACAACAGTCTTTCGACTGTCTGAAAAATACACCCGATAGTTGTGAGGTGTATCAGTGTACCCCACAAATATTCCAACCTCAGCAGTTGGATCCAGCTTCCTTCTCGCATCCTTCATCACATGCATGTAGACAGGAGAACCAAAAATCCACAAATGGGAAATATCAGGCCTCTTGCCAGAATAAGCCTCCTCTGGTGTACTCATGCCAAGAACCTTGTGAGGACAACGGTTCTGCACATACACTGCTGTATTGCATGCCTCAGCCCACAAGTGAAGGGGTAGGCCCTGATCATGCAACATCGCCCGTGCAGCACCCACGATCGTTCTGTTCTTCCGCTCAGCCACCCCGTTCTGATGTGGGTTATGGGGTGTGATGAGCTCTCTCCGAATCCCTTCTGCGCTGCAGAACTCCTTGAATTTAGCCGAGATGAATTCACCACCGTTATCACTCCTCAGAGCAATAAGCTTCTTCCCTGACTCCTTCTCGACCAGTGCTTTAAACTCACAGAACTTCGCGAATGTATCGCTCTTCTTCTGCATGAAGAGGATCCAACACTTTCGAGAGAACTCCTCCAAACTTCTGCAACTGAAGTCCAACTGAAGTCAACCATGCATGATGCCATCAAACCCTTGGGAACCACGTGATTCCTCTGTCAGATGCATGAGCCACTTCTGTAGCTCGAACTGAAGTGCTCCAAGAGAGTAACTGATGTTTATAGAGTTTATAGTCTAAATATTATTAAGGGTAAATAATATTTGACTTCCATATTTCTAGGAGAGGCAGTCTAAAAATAGCCTTCGACCTCTTCGACCTAAAAAATAGAGTCTCATCTATTTTTACCAACATGACCAATGCTCCAAGAATCTCAAACTGGAATTCCCGAACCATGCTCCATATGTCTAAAAATAGACATAGTCTAAAAATAGACTTTGCGCCAGAATTTGCCTGCGGGCCCACTTAGTGAAGGCGACTTCATTTCACTAAGCTCCATCATCTTGCTGCATTTTCAACAGAGCATGCCTTCCTCTTGGCCAATGTGTGGTGGTTTTCAGTTTGGAGGGGAAGGCTCCTGCTAGATAATTTGGGATGACATCTGGCCCACTTTGGCTCATGGCTTATCGAGAGGTTATGAAGATTGTTGTAGGTCTTGTCTTAGGGGTGTCTTCTTGGGCACTCACCATGCAACCTGTGTCGTGCAATTCTTGCTACCAACCCATGCGGAGGGGTGCCTCGACCAGTCAGGTTGGTTTTGGTAACGAGATGAAGGTGGCACTAGAGGATAGGGTTGTTTCATGACCAAAGCAGGAAGGGCGTGTTGTGGGTGGTTTGAAAAAAGTGGCATCGGGAGATCGTGGTAGAAAAGGTGGAGCGTGCTCTGTGTGGGGTAGTAAGAAAGGAAGCATGGACTGTGGGAGTGGAGCAGGTGTGCGAGGTCAGAGTTGTAGGCAGGGGTGCGCAAGAGATTTTGGCCAAAAAATTCGCTTTGTTTCCTATCGTGACCTACTCTAGTCTGTTCTGGATCACCTGGAAGCATGCAACAGGACCATAAAGGAAGAGAAAAATACTCTCATCGCCAGCTAAATCATCTATGTTACTTTCAATGCCATGTTGTAGGAAGGATTGTGGTGGTTTGGCGGGGACAAAATATGCTAGAAGAGAAGGTTAAGAAGTTGGAAATGTGGCTAGATCACTTTGAGTAACATGTTCAGTGTTTATACCGCCCCCCTCCCCCTCCAAGAACTGGGACGAACAATCTAGCGTCAATTACTTCTGATGATTGAGCATGGTCATAGGTGTCCTACTTTTTTTTTGTATTTTAGTACTTTTGGCATGTCATGCTCTAGGCTTCTAATTTTTTTCTACTTTTGTTTTTTTGTAATATGGTGATAGCATTGGTAAACAAAACCGATCGGGGTGAGACTACTGGCACTTTGATAACTATGTAATCTCATTTTTTTATTAATTAATAGATCCTCGACTTACGAAAAAACATTATAAATCTAATTTTATTATTGTTTGATAATGTTTTAATATATTTAACATTAGATATTTAATTTTTGAATTATATACATAGAGTAAGTCATTAATGTAAGACCCATGTCCATGAATATTAGTTTCAAATAATAATTTTCTCATGATTTTGAGTAGTTTTCTTAGAACAAATTGAATGAAGGGATGCTCACAAGGGTGAAGAAGTGAGTTTCAAACTAGAAAAATGAGTAATGTAGCATCGATCACTTTTGGGACTTGCACCTGAAAACTAGGACTTCCTGGCAAGTCATCCATCTCAATGCTCCTTGGGCTCAAGTGCACTTAGCTTTTAAGTTCACTTGATACTCAAACCCACTTAACTTGTGATCCCATTTGTAAAACCTTAGCTATTATTGTGTTATATGAGCTATTCAATTAAAACTCCATAGGTCTTTTTATTTATTAAGAGATTGGGTTTTGAGTTATTCACATGTTTTTTCACATCTGAAGAATACAATCGAATAGCCAATAAAAAGTAGTTTTAGATCATAATCCACTTATGGTGGTGGATGAATTCATATTTCAACAAATGAAATTACCAACAAAGTTGTCCATACCTACAAACAATGCATAATTACAATTTAACAAAATACCTCAATTTACCAATCAGTAAAACCTAATTGACCAGATTATAAACCTTAAAACTAACTTGAATTCAATGATTTTACTTTAATCTAGTTATATTTGAACTAAGCGGCGGAGACTACTTACTATGTAGCACTTGTTTCAAAACATAGCCATAAACATAAATAAGACAATAATGGATAGCTTTCCAGTTAGAATAATTAAGGTCATTTCAATTTGTAATAGAAAAAGTAAATTCATGGTTATATGTAAGTAATAGAAAATTCTTAATGTTTTAATATAATGGTAACTAATCTTAAAAAAATATAAATAATTATAAGATTTAAATACTCTTATAAATATATAAATAATATATATTAATAAATTTATTTGTTTTATTTTTAAATAATTTATTTATTTATTTTGTTAAAATTATTATTTTAATATGAATAAAAATATTTATAAAAAATAATATATATATTTTTTACAATTTTCTAATAATAATGAAATAAAATTTTAAAAATTAAAATGAATAATTTTATTTTATTTTTTATTTTTTATTTTTTATTTTTTTATACACGAAGTAGAATAATAAATTTATAATAAATTGTTTCAAGAGAAACATATGAATTTGAAATATTTGATGATAAATTCAAAAAGAAAATAATCGCTTATATATTTATTATCAAATATTTCCAACTCCCAAAAAATCCAATGATAAATAGTTGCCAAAAAAACACAAGCCAAATAAATGAATATATCCCCAACCACAATTCCATAACTCCAGATATCAGAATTAATTAAATTTCCTCTAGTAATGCTCCATCCACTCCATAAATATTTTATTCCTAAATTAGTCATAAAAGGTATATTTAGCATGTATGGTTTACAGTTGGAATCAAGAACATGATTAGATAGGTCATGAATTGTTAACATAATGTATTAAAAAGAAAATAATTGAGTGGTGGAGGATGGGAGGTCAATTCTTAGCAAGCAAGGAATGGATGTAAGATTTATTAGAGTGAGAGGACATTAGAGAAAGGTAGGATTGTTGAGTTTTGTAGCTCATAAGGTACTTCTAGTCTTGTGTCTTGACTTGAAGGTCTTGATTTTCCTTTGTAATATTCCAAATTAGGAAAAATAGGAATATTGCACATAAAAATGGAAAATGTAGTAAACATCAATACATGAAAAAATGAGGAGATCATTGAGCCATTTTATTATATACAATAACATAAACAAGTACAAGATCTTGAGGAAAAATACACTCAAGCTAGGAAAAACAAGCCTGAAATGATCTAATACATCAAGGCATGAAACACCACTGCTACACAAAATGTCAGAAGGCTATGACTACGCAGTCTTGTTAGGAATAACTACAGTTGGAAACTAATAATACATGGATCTGTTGATAGGGTGCTTAGAAAATTCTGGGGTCAGAGATCTAGGCTTTCTAGCACAATTCCAAGATAACCTAGAAAGGGTTTCTTGAAATACTCAAGATGAAAAATGAAACCCTAGGGCTGAATTATGCTCTGCAACTGAGTAACTCCTGAGAGGTGGATGATATGATGAGAAAATAATTGATACTCCTCCCCACTAAACTTCTGAATGAAGGGATTCTCCCCTCACTGGAAAATAAGCTCAAGAATTTGGGTTCTCAACCCTCCACTGCAATTTCCCTCCTGAAATGCATAATTCCTGAAGGAAACTACGCTGCTTAAGGTGGCTAAAGATTGGCCTGATGCAGGATGATGGAATGAAGCTCAAAGGAACCTCTCTTGATTGGGCACTCAAAGTCCCCCAAGGACGAGGGTGGGATTTCTGCTCGAAAACACCCTTGTGTTAAACAACACAACAAAATCCGCTAAATAGCTAGAGCATGCAGAAAGTCATAAAAGACAATACATAAAAAATATTAAAAATGCCTTCTATGGCTTCCATCCCCTTCCTTATATGCTTTGTGAACCACCTCCCCTTGGTCCCACTCATTAAATATACTACTCCCATGGAGACTTCCTCCCATTATGACTGCGTTGTCCTCCAGTATCTCTCTAGTACCTCCATGACTACATTGTTGATTTGGTAAACCTTGACCCCATCCACATGCAATGACCCCCATTCACACCAAGGGGTGATTTATTTAACTTAAAAAATTGATCCACTTTCACAATAGAAGTGGTTTTATTCCTACTAAAGATATTTATGGGTCCCTCAACCCTCTTATTCATCTAATTTATTAACAAAGACAAAATTTAATATCCCAATTAGCTAAAAGCTAATTAGGAATATTATAGTCCTCCCCTCCCAAATGTTTCTTGTCCTCAAGCGACTGCAAGGATGGATGTTGCAGAATCTTCTCTCCTTCCCATGTAGCATCCTTATCTAGTAGATTCCTCCACTGAATCAGATATTCTCCAATCACCTTGCTCCTTAGTTGCCCTTCCCAAGTATCCAAGATAGGCTTTGGTGATAAAACCAAACGACTGTCATCATAAGGAGGTGGGAGGTCTATGGTGGTAATTGATGCAGGAGCACTCTTCAAGGTTTATAAGACCTAGGAGTTTTATCTCACATTTACTAAAGGGAGTGGGTTCCCTTAATTATTTTGTTTATTTTCCTAAGTTTTAGTTTTAGTTCTAAAGAGATTTAAATGTAATTTGATTAATGAAGAATATCTCGTGAGTTATAGAGATCTTAGTGATGAGTGAGTAATCCTAGGAAGAGTGAGGATTTTAGGAGTCTAGAGGTCTAATATAGGATTTTGGTTGAGTAAAGAATGGAATTGGGAGAAGCTTTAGGAAATATTGAGAGATTTTTGGATCTGAACTGAAATTGGTTCTTGATTCCTTTTTTTTATATATTGGTAAGAATTTTTCTTAGGAAATAGTGAGAGAGTTTTGGATCTGAATTGAAATTGGTTCATGATTCCTTTTTTGTATATATTGGTAAGAATTTTGAAACATCAGGGGTTGGACAGGAGTTAATAGTTTGGGCCTTATGAGGCAGGAGTTAATAGTTTTATGAGTATACTGTTAGCCTTTGTAAATATACTATGTTATATTAATAAAAAAACATAGTGTGCAGTGAGAAGGATGAAATGGGGTTTTGATATCTCTATTGTGTGTATGATTCTATTTCTAAAGGTGTATTACTATATGTCCAATGGTGAATTGCAATTCATTTCTGATTGAGTCATTGACAAAGTATAAAATGCATTAAATTATGAATCTGCGTAGTTAGAAGGTTTCTCTGTGTTGAGCAATATTGATGAAATTTCTGAAGTTTTCCTTTGTGGAACCAGTGTTTATAAGTTTGCTTAGAAATCCATGTGCAAGTGCATATGAGTTGAGATTTCCTTATTGAAATGGTAGATGGATCTGTTTGGCGATAATTGTAGTGGTATTACTGTGGACAGAAGGAAAAAAAAATATATTTTCTGAAGCCATAACTATGTTTTTCCCCAAAATTCCAAAGGTTTCAGAACAAAATTTTAAAGGGTGAATGGATGCCGAAGATTAGATCACAAGGGTTAAGCTGGAGAATGGATGGTTGAGATTATATCGTAGATCTGAAGTGAAAGTGGTGGATGGTTAAGATATTATTTCATAAATGAAGTGGAAAGTGGATGGTCATGATCAAGTTGCAGAGATGACAATGAGAGAATTAACTATCCAAATTACATTGCATTGGCCATAAGATGGTTAACACACATCGCAATCGACGCTTTTTATATTTACATGTTAAGACATCACAAGTTAATTGGTTTAAGTTGCGATGTGATAAGAAGTGGAGTTGCGATGCGATGTGATCACATATTGCACATGATAGAGGATCCTTGTTATTTCTATTTTTTAAGATGTGTAACATGCGATAAGTTATTCGCTACGATTTGGGAAATCGTAATATTGAAAATATTGCAATATGGTTAAACTTGTGATATTGTGATGTGGTTGAGATGTGAAGTGCGATAGGGCGGAAAGTCATGGTGATGTGATTTAGAAACAAAAGAGTTGCGATGTGATAAAACTGCCTCGGTTAATGTGAAAGGACGTGTGCATAAGTGATGTGTAGGCGAAGAAAGGTAAGTTGAAGTGCTAAGGTTAAAGCACTTATAATAAAGGTTGAAAAGATAAAGGTCGTATTGGAGGGAGCTTCCACAGATTAATTTTATGAAGAATAAAGTGGGTCTATAAAGGGTTAATTGGTTTTTTGAACCTACCTTAATTGATAAAATTCAGAACATTTACTCTAGAAGGAGTATAATCCTAGGATAAGGCGGGGTTAGTAGTTAGCCCTGCATCAACAACTATATGTGGTCCAATGGCCCTTCTGAGGCATGGGACATGAAAAATTTTGGTGACCTTACCCCAAATGGGGAGCTAAAACCCATATGCTACTCCCACAAAAAGATGGATCACCATGTATGGCCCATAGAGAAGCTTCTCAGTCCCCTTCTCCTTCAATGTAGATTGTTTGCATGGTTGAAGATAGAGAGAGACCAAATTTTCCACCTCAAAATGTCCCTTTTTCCAAACATGGTTTGTACATGACTTTATCTGGATTAATGCAGGAATGCAACAGAATAAAATTATAACCATAAATACAAAGATGCAGCAGAAATAACACTTCATTTCATTAATATCAAAGAATTGAAATTTGCTTACAGACAGAATGGAAATAAAACTAGCTAGGGCGCTGGTATCTATCTCTGAGAAGAGATGTGGTGGCTACAGGCCTCTGAACTGAGTTAAAATGAGGCTCGAGGGCCTATTTATTATTTAGAAACAATAGGAAATCCTAAACATCCAAAACCCTAACCCTAGGAGATGAAGCCCCAAAACTATGGGCCCCGTTTGGGTAAATTGGTGTTTCAACTTCCCAGGGGCATAACTTTGGCATACAATCTTCGTTTGATGCGTACCATACCTCGTTAGAAATATCTATTCGAGGAATACAAATTTTGAATGATAAACATGGGTCCAATCCATGGACCCTTGTTGCTCTCCATTTTCCCAAAAAACGCCGTTTAGGGCCTCAAAACCGCTCCAGAAGTTCAGGACTCGAAAAACTGCTAAAAATAGCAAGTTGTGCCAAAACTGAAAAACTGAAAGAGACAATGGTGGGGCCCCAAGTGGAATAGGTGGGTGACCACCAATATCCACCTGGATCATTCCTACCGCCTTAGGAAGAAATGGTCCCCATTGCGTTAAGTTCCTCCATGAGATGAGGAAATTTCTGCTGAACTTGGTCCCTGGTGAACCACTTTCCTTGGTGCAGGAGTTGGCCAGCTTTGACAACTCGATACAGTTGGATCTTATGTTGGAAAGTGTTCTTGATTTTCATGTCCATGATACAATCTGTGGTGGCCTGTTCCATGCATTCTGGGTTTAACTCTGTTGGTGTGAGTTGTTCTGCAATGTCAGAGGTGTCCAGTAGAGGTGGGAAGGGACGAAGGCGGTCCACATTGAATACTGGGTGCAGACTAAGGAATGGTGTAATATTGAGCTCGAAGGCATTGTTCCTTACAGCTTTGGTGATGGTGTATGGCCCATATCAGAGCGGGCGAAGCTTGCGATGGGGTCCACTAAGGTGCTCCTTCTGCAAATGTAGCCATACTTTGTCACCCACCTGAAAGTTGTGTGGCACCCGATGTTGATCATGGCGTTGCTTGCACTTAGCATTGACTTTGTCCAATATGTCATGAACTTGTTGTGGGATGTGTTGAATGCACTCGATGAAGCTATTTGCTTTGTCAAATTTAGACTGGACATGAGCCGAATCGGCCTGAGTAGCCGCAAATGGCATGGCTACGTCAATAGGACATAGTGGCTCGAATCCCAAGCCCACCTGAAAGGGGCTATGGCCGATTGAACTATGGAGAGCCCAATTATAACTATGTTGTACATAGGGGAGGCTCTCGTCCCATGTGCATGGATGCTTTGAATTGTACATGTGCAGAATGTGTACAATCATTCTGTTGACGACCTCTGTCTGGCCATCTGTTTGGGGCTGGAAGGCTGTGGACTTGGTGAGCTTGGTGTCCAAAATTGACCAGAGGCTGGACCAAAATGTGCTGAGGAACCTGCTATCTTGATCTGATATGATATACTGTGGGATCCAAAAGTGCACCCACACTCATTCAAAGAAGAGTTTAGCAGTGGCTTCTACTATGATATTCTTCTTGCAAGCCGCCATAATGGCCATCTTCGAGAATCTATCGACGACCATGAAAACACAGTCATTTCCATGCTTAGTATAAGGTAGGCCCGACATGTAATCCATGGAGATGGATTTCCAAGTTTGACTAGGGGCAGGTAGCAGAGTATATAGGCCTTTCTTCTTGATGGTTAGTTTAGCAATGGCACAGGCAGTGCAGGATCTGATGTGCTTCTCGACATCCTTTCGAAGGTTCGGCCAATAGAAATACTTTTGTAGTGTAGCTACTATTTTCTCAACCCTGAAATGCCCAGGGACTCGACTGTAGTGTGCTTCCCATATCATCTTGGCACGCTTGCTTGAAGGAACACAAAGGTGTCCCAAGTGACATAAAAGTGCATCTTGGAGGTGAAATTTTGGAACTTGTGTACCCCCCAAGAGTGCCTTGTAAGTGTGGTCGAATTCTGGGTTTCTCTCATAGAGAAGCGGCCAATCATAAGTCTCATGCCCACAAGAGTTGAGAACGGTGGTGAGCGCCACTATCAGTGGTTGGTTGAGGCTGTCTGCAACATTATTACTGCTACCCTTCTTGTACTTGATGTTCAAATGAAACTATTGCAGATATGTGGACCACTTCTAATGGCGATCATTCTGCAACTTCCCTTGTGTTTGTATGAACTGCAGGGGTTGGTGGTCTGTGTGGATGATTGTTTCCTTCCCCAAAATGTAATGCTTCCATTTTCAACAAGCTTTCACAATGGAATACATTTCTTTGTCATAAGTGGGATACTTGCGAACTGTGTCAGACAATGTCTCACTGTGATATGCCACTGGATGTCCCTGTTGAGTAAGAATTGCCCCAATAACATAGTCAGAGGCATCTATCTCGATCTCAAATGGCTGTTGCAAGTCTGGTAATGTGAGTGGGGCAGAACGGAGGTGATTTTTCAATTCTGTGAATTCTGTTGAGGTTCCAACCAAAATAATTTTTCTCTCGCTCCTCCCTTGGTGACTTGACTCAAGGGCCAAGTGATATGAGAGAATCCCAACACGAACCTATGGTAGAAATTAGCAAGACCCAGAAAGTTGTGAAGCTCTGTTATAGTGGTTGGGGATGGCCAATCCTGAATGACTTGGATCTTGGTTGGATCCACATGCACCCCCCTTTCATCAATAATGTATCCCAGATATTGAACCTGGGTCATGCCAAAAGTGCACTTCTCCAAATTGGCACACAACTTGTGTTTCCACAGTATTTGGAGGACTTGTTGGATGTGGTTAAGGTGCTCTTCCCACGTCTGGCTGAAGATCAAAATATCATCCAAGTACACCACTACAAAGGAGTTGGTGAATGACCACAAGATGTCGTCCATCATCCTCATGAAGGTTGCGGGAGCATTCGTCAACCCGAAAGGCATGACCAGCCATTCAAAAAGGCCTTCCTTGGCTTTGAAGGCAGTCTTCCACACATCGTAGGGTTCAATTGGTACCTGATGATACCCAGACTTCAAGTTGACCTTGCTAAAATATTTTTCACCTTTGAGTTGGTCCAGAAGGTCATCGATCTGTGGGATCGGGTACCTATTCTGGACAGTGATCTTGTTCAGCGCTCGATAGTCAAAACAGAGTCTCCACGTCCCATCCTTCTTCTGTACCAACACGATCGGGCTCCCACAGGGCGATGAACTTGGTCGGATGTGACCTTTCTGCAATAGCTCCTGAATCTACCTCTTGATTTCATCGTTCTCCAGAATAGAGAGCCGATAGATCAGTCCATTGGGTAGCGGCGCACTTAGGGTCAGATCAATCAGGTGCTTGACCTGATAGTGCAGAGGAACCCCTGTGGGTGAGGTGAAGATGTCCCCGTATTCCTCCACAACCTTATTCATTTGTTGTTGTTATGCAGAGGAGCCCTATTTGGAGGTCGTGGCCACAGTCTTCTTCTTGCCCTGGAGGCAGATCATCAGGAAAAAAAATTTCTTGGTTTGGGAAATGAGCTTACTACATTGTTTTGCAGTAACCAAAGAGATAGCGGCAGGAGGTGGTACCTCCGGTATCCTGTACAACTTATTTCCCAAAGTAACAATAACAGCGCGAGGCCAAGACTCATACACAACATGATGCTTCCACAAGTATGGTTGTCCTAATAATACATCAGAAACATCAATAGGAGCAACGTCACATAATACCTCATTCGTGAAGGGATTGATGCTATAGGGAAGGCAACACTACTAGCTGACGCAGAGATCTCGTCCTTGGTGAAGCCACCTGATGGTGTATGGATGTGGGTGAGATGTGGTTGACAAGCCCAACCGCGTCATGGCATCTGCTGAAATGAGGTTCTTTTGGCTCCCATTGTCAACAATGAACCATACTGGGGAGCCCTTTACCCACATCTGGGAGTGGAAGAGACGTTCCTCCTCCTCTGCATCTTCCGGTTCCTCCTTCTGGATCTTTGTAGTGGCAACAATGGAGTTGGGCTCTGCATCAATAATCTGTTTCCTTTTGTCATTCCCCTTGTCAGGTTCTAATTCAGAGTCAGAGCATGCATATGATTGAGAAGCCCTCATCTCGGGCACCAATGACTGCTTGGCTCGACACTCACTTGTGTTCTGAGTGGAGCTCTTATGGAACTCACACCACTTTCCCATGTCCTTCTTTGGCTCTGTGGTGTTTTTCTTTTCTTGTGGCTTCGATAGGTTGTCTTAGGTTGCCATGCCTTGGATTTTTCCTTTTTTCTGCGGTTTGGGAGCACCCTTCCCTTGCTTTTGATTTGCAGATCCAAAGTCTTGCTTCTTCTTCTTGAATTTCAGCTCAATCTTGGCAAAATATCGGTATGCTGTACCAAGCGAGGAGATGTCGAGGAACCCAATTTCCTCCTGAATGTATCTGTGCAAACAACTGCGATACTTTAGCACCAGATGTTTCTCTGAATCTTTGATACCCAACTTGGTGCGCAGGGTATGGAACAAATTCATCAGCTCATGCACATCTTGATCCCTTTGTTGTCGCAGCGTGGTCCATTGTATGTACTTGTCCTCATAGCTCCCCACGAGATAGTATTATTCCTTGATGGCGTCTCAGAAATAATTCCAAGCCGGTACGGTCGAGAACAGAGAGGGTTATGTCTCGTCATTTTTCTCACAGTGGGTTTCCCACCAGTCCTTAACATGGGGGGTAGCTTTGAGGAGTGCAAAAATAATCTTCTCCCTGTCGGAAAATTCATGAACCGAGAAATATCCTTCTAATAGATTCAACCATCTATCTACGGCATCTGCATCTATTTGACCATCAAATATGGGAATGTCAAAATTTACTTGTATCTTAAAAGGAGTCGCACCTCCAGAGTGGCTGCTGGATGCAGATGCGTCGCCGGTGGGCAGCTGTTGAAGGATCTAGGCAAAGTTATCCATCATCGCGTTCCTTTATTTTTCGAGGGCCTCCTCGAGCAATATTTTGATAGGATCTCCTGCTCCCTCATCTTTCTTTTCGTCCCCCATGGGCGTCCATCGGGGTTTGCGAGGCTGATCTTGCAAAGGTTCCACCAGATCAAGCCCTAACTCCTTATACCCTGACCTCGTTGGTGACATGCAAAGAAAGATCGAGAAAAATAAGACCGCTCTTATACAACTGATCCGAATTTATGTAGGAACGCAACAGAATAAACATATAACCATAAATACAAAGATGCAATGGAAATAACACTTCATTTCATTAATATCAAAGAACTGAAATTTGCTTACAGACAAAATGGAAATAAAACTAGCTAGGGCGCTGGTAGCTATCTCTGAGAAGAGATGTGGTGGCTACAGGCCTCTGAACTAAGTTACAATGAGGTTGAAGGGCCTATTTATTATTTATAAACAATGGGAAATCCTAAAAATCCAAAACCCTAACCCTAGGAGATGAAGCGCCAAAACTATGGGCCCCGTTTGGGTAAATTGGTGTTTCAACTTCCCAGGGGCATAACTTTGGCATACGATCTCCTTTTGATGCGTACCATACCTCGTTAGAAAGATATATCCGAGGAATACAAATTTTGAATGAGAAACATGGGTCCATAGACCCATGTTGCTCTCTGTTTTCCCAAAAAACGTCGTTTAGGGCCTCAAAACAAATCCGGAAGTTCACGACCCGAAAAAATGCTAAAAATAGTAAGTTGTGCCGAAACTGAAAAACTAAAAGAGATAATGGTGGGGACTGTTAGCACCTGAATTGGACCTCAGGCTGCAAAGGCAAAACAGGGTAACAAACTAAACCACGCTCAGCCTTGTAGCTAGCCCTACAAGGACAGGAGAGGGCTCTCTCCGTAAAAAAATATTCAATGGAACACAATAAATGGACTGATATTAGGCTAGATAAAATGATGGAAAAGGTTTAATAGAATGAATGAATAAATTTTTAGGGATGTGCGGAATATAGAGGCAATTGAAACCAGGAATTGAATCAGGACACAGGATATTTCATGGGGAAAGATAGGCAAGAAACTTAGCAATTAAAATTTAATAAAGATGGGATGGAGAGACTGGTGAGGAGCTGAAAAGGGCACAGCAAATGGATCCTTTTCAAATAGAAGAAAACACACAAAGTATGAATGATTTCCCAAGATAGAGCATTTAAATATGAATTCTACCTTTCTATCTTGAAAGCATTCAAAAAGAAATGTTTATGGATGAATGGAAAACATAAAAATTCACATATGAAACAAAGGAGGAAAACAAATGCTAAATCTCATACCACATGGATCCAACAAATCAGAGCTGCATCTCTTTATTAATTCCTGTCAAACTGTACAATGTAGCGCAGATATGTTCTTCCACACTATTCCCCTACTTTCTCTAAAATTTCAGACTGCTTACAAATGATTTACAATTACAATAAATAGGCTGAAATGTGGGAACACAGATCCACAGAAAATGGAGCTGTTCTAATAGCTGAAATACAATCATAGAAAGTAATACAACAATTTTCCCCTGAAATTAAGGGACAACATCACATTGTCTGCTTTGAAGATTTTGTTGTTTAGGCTGCATAAAAGAAAATAGGTAATCTGGTGAACATATCTCCTATTTTGCTGCTGTTGTAACCATCTTTATTTTAAACTCACTGCCAGCCAAATTTTCCTTTACTTTCCACTATTCTCTGACTTTTTAATAAACTACTGTTGAAAGAAGACAGAATGAAATTCCATACTTTGTGAAGGGAAAAATGTATGTTAGATGGGAAAAGGAAGGGAGAGGAGGCGGGACCCGCATATAAATCGCAATCGGAGTCGGAGCAAGAGCGGAGAGATATCATATAACAGTAATCGCAATCGGAATGAACTGGCGGAGTGATATATAACACACAATAATATATTTGCGATGCGATTGGGGAGAGGCCTTTATAATAAACAAAACAAATGAAATTTAAACCCTTATAAAAGGAAAAGTCGTTTTGTAATGAATGGGTGGAGGAACCGTATGGTGGAACCAGGGTTTAATCGCAATTGCAATCGGGGATGGGGGCGGGTGTATGAAATAACAATGTAATCGCAATCGGAGATCGGGAGCGGGGAGTAATCGCAATCGCAAAACTTGCGATGCAATCAATCGGAGGGGAAAAGCGATCGAGAGTTGCGATGGGATTTTTGTGATTTATTGTGGGCCGTCCGATCAGTGGGGGTAATCAACGGTGGGATGAGCGATCAGAGGTTTCAATCGAGGGATGTCACGATCGTGCAATCGGAGAAGACTGTGATCGGGGGATCGGGAGGAGACTTGCGATCGAGGGATCGGGGATCAGAGGGATCAATCGGAGGTCGACGCGATCAATCACATTGCAAGTTTTGCGATGGACCGATCGGAACGTACCATATAAAAGTTGCGATTGTGACTTGAAAACTTTTTTGATTGCGATTTGAAACTTTATATTATAAAGTTTTATTATATGATTGGCGGGGAAGGAAAAAGGGGAAGTGGTTAAAGGGACGGGGGCTTTATAATATGGAACTTTTTATTATAAAGTCCAATGGGTCATGGAGGGGAAGTGGTTTAATAATAAAATCACATATATATTTTTAAAAAGTAATTTATAATGCAATTTTATAATCGTAGGGGGGGGAAAGAGATTTTTAAAGGGAAAATCAAAACCTTTAAACATAAAGTTAAAAGGAAAAAAAAAGGGGAAATAGGGGGGACTTAGGGAATAGAGGGATTTTACTTCACTTAAGCATAAAATTCAATTCAGAAGTCAGTTTTGAGAGTGTAGTATACCGTTGGAAAGCTCTTTCCGAGATTTTTCTGATGGATCTGCTTTGAAGATGATCTGGTGCTGAACATGCTGTGGAAAACTTCTCTGAAGGTAGGAACATTACTTTTGTGGAGATGACAACTTCTGAATTGGGACTTATTACATATGATGATATGAAATTACATAATAAATGATAGTAAAGGCAAAATATCACGTTTTCACCTCAAAACATGGTTTTGAGGTGAAAATTACATCAAGATGAATATAAATGTCTCTTTGATTTTATTTCTGGTGTTGTGACTTTGAGCTTATTGGCATCCTTGTGACCTTGCTGATATTATTGATACTTGACTCGCTAATTTGACCATGGTGAGACCCTAGAAACTAATGAGACCCATACTATGAACTACTGACATGATTTTGAGAATTAAAGTGACTAATGACCAAAGACCATAGAAAGGAAAATCAGCAAGTACCTCATGAGGGAGAACTAATAAAAATTACTACCATCAATGAATCTATGACCTAGCGGAATGGTGAAATTGATTATTATGGGACTCCTAATATGCAAATGCAAAGAGTAACTTTGATCACTGATGGTAGTATGACTAGACTGACACTAACATTGGCTCCAATGGGGATGGTAGCTCCCTGGAGGTGCCAAGAACACTGTAGACCAAGTAGCCTTTATCCATTGGGCATGGAATCAATAATGTTGAAAACTGACACAAATGCAAACTGACTTTGACTCTAGACTAAGACTAAAAACTAAAATAAAACCAAACTATACCCATATCATCCAAGTTTTATAGCCTTCACCTCGGGCCCCAAACTTGAATGACTGTGGATTTTGAACTTTGCTTTTGGAAAAATAAAATGGTATATACAATGATGATGAGATAGTTTCTGATCCATGTCTTCAACAATGGTAGTGCTTCAATAGCCTACCATTTACTGCTCCTCCAGGACAATCCTGGCCATCCATTTCTGAAAGCAAGAAAGCATTCTAACCCCTGTATGCTGTAATTATGTATGGTCCCTTCCAAAGGTTGTCGAATTTACCGTGTTTCCCTTTGTCTTCATTTCTTGCATCCCATTTCAACACTACATCACCCAACTGAAACTTTTCTGCTTTAGTCTTCTTGTCATAGATCTTTTTAATCTTCTCCTGCAACTGACTTGTTTTCTGTGACACTTCTTCTCTTGTTTGTTGAAGGTGAATCATCTGGTTGATTCTTCGCTGGTTGTCATCATCTTCACTGCCAACTTCTTGTAATAATCTCATAACTGGAACTGTAATAGAAGTAGGAAAGACAACATCAGTACCATAAACCAGTTCAAAAGGTGACATACCCATTGATTTTTTACTGCTGACTCTGTCTGCCCACAATGCGTTGATAAGCTTCCGGTGCCAATTTTCTTTTGTTTGCCTCCAACATTTTCTTAATTATATTCATCAGTGACTTGTTGGATGACTCTGCCAGGCCATTGCCCTGTGGATAATACGATGTTGAATGGCCCAGCACAATGTTGTACTTATCACAGAAATCAACCATTTTCTTTGATCTGAACGCGGCTGCATTATTTGTCACAATTTTACATGGACAACCAAAACGGGATAAGATATTTGATTCCAGGAATTGAATAATTACCGTGTCTGTTGCTTTCCTGGCAGGGATGGCCTCAATCCATTTCGTAAATTAATCAGTCCTAGTCAATATCCATTGATGCTGTGCTGAGGACGCGGGGTGAATTTCTCCTATAAAATCAAGCCCCCACTGCTGAAAGGGCGCGTTCACCGAAACAAGTTTCAAAGGAAGTGGAAGCAATTTCTTCTTCCCTTGGAAGATTTGACATTCGTGACAATTCATCACTATTTTACATAAATCGGAAAACAACGTGGGCCAATAATACCCAACTCTCAATACCTTGTTCACTGTATTTTTCCAAAACAGATGACCACCACGGTCACCTTTATGGAAATCATGCATTACTTTCTGAGCTTCTTCGTCAACCAGGAAATTTAGTAGAACACCTCTCGGATCCTTCCAAAACAAAGCGCTGTTCAAAATGCAATACTTTGCAGATTTAAGCTTCAAAGATCTACCTTTGCTCTTAGACATGCCTGGAGGAGGCGACAGATGCTGAAGAACATACACAATATCTGAATACCAAGGGGACTGCAGAAAAATATCTGAAATGGGAACCAAAAAACCTTCATCTTCCTCTTCCGACATTGTTGAAATGAGGTCTATATCTAAAGCACGCAGATTTGATTGGGCCATCAATTTTGCCAAACCTTGGCTTTTGATCAACTTAGTAGGCTTGATCTCCATATCGTATTCCAACATAGCTGCTATCCATTTGCCTTTTCGACCTTCTGGATCAGTTTTCATGAGCACATCCTTGACTGCTGCGTTAGGGACATACGCTATAGTGTGTGAATGTAGAATATAGACCCTGAAATATTTCAATTCCTTGACAAGAGCCAATGCCTGATTTTCAATAATATTATATCTTAAAGCAGCATCTCTAATAGTCCTACTGAAAAAAGCGATTGGCTTTTCTACCCCATCTCTCTTTTGCATTAAAACAACGGCCATAGTATGCTCAGATGCAAACGAAAATATAATAAAATCTTGAGTATAGTCGGGACTGATCAGAACTGGGGCATTAGACAAAGCTAACTTTACCAGATTGAATGATTTAATGGCCTCTTCACTCCACTTAACAGTGCTATCCTTTTTTAACATATTGTTCATTTCTCTCAAATGCTCAGCCAGATTAGGTATAAATCTGCGTAAAAAATTCATCTTACCATTAAAGGCCTGAATCTCTTTCTTATTCCGTGGAAGATCTATGCGTTGAATTGCCTCCACTCTAGCTGGATCTATGCGGATGCCATCTTTGGAGATGATGTGCCCGAGCAATTTTCCCTCATCCATGGCAAAAAGGCTCTTTTTGGGATTGAGAGAAATCCCAAACTTTCTACAACGCTAAAAAACCACTCTTAGATGGTGCAAATGCTCATCATATGAACCTGAAAACACTGTAAAATCATCCAAATAAACAACAAGAAAAACATCTTTTTCATTTGCAAAAGCAATGTCCATTGCACGCTAGAAAGTGGCTCCAGCGTTCTTCAGTCCAAAGGGCATCTTGGCATACCAGAAGGTTCCCAAGGTGTTGTAAAGGCAGTTTTATCTTGGTCCTTCTCATGCACCAAGATCTGGTTATACCCTGAGTAGCCATCAAGTAGTGACATCCTAGATTCTCCAACTACTCTCTGCAGAATATGGTCCATTTTCGGAAGTGGGTAGTTGTCCTTTAAGGATGCCTTATTCAAGTTCCGAAAGTCAATACACAGTCTTATTTCTCCAGTCTTTTTACGCACTAGGACCAAATTCGAAATCCAATCATAAAATCTAATAGGAACTATGATTCCTGCTTTGTACAACCTGTTTACCTCCTGTTCAATTGATGGCAACAGTTTTGGATTGATTCTTCTCAGCTTCTGTCGAAAAGGCTTCTGATCCGGCTTGATAGGAATTGTGTGCTGAATTATGTTCTTATCATACACTTTCAAATCTGAATAATCCCATGCAAATACATCAAAAATTTCAGAGAGTAGTTTAACATACTTCTCCTTTACCTCAGGGGATAATGCCTTTGATAATTTGACAAACTTGGGCTGATCAGCTGTTCCAATATTCACATCTTCAACACCTTTCTCTATGGTCACCAAGCTTCGTTTCTTTGTGACATCATCCTAATCAAAAAGCTCCACTAGAGGTATGAGACCTCTAGGAATTACATTATCCTTTAACTGCAATATGTCCATCTGGTTTTCTTCCAACTCTTGATCATCAACCTCATACTCACCCTATATTGGAGTATCTTTGAAGTTTCCATCACCCTGCAAAAATGCATTGATCTCATTATCATCCCAAAATACTTGCCAATACCTTAAATTGTCCAGAACAGCAGGCCTATGTTTGACATAGATCTCAAATTTATTGTTGGAGTTCATAGGGATCTTCAAGTTACTTGCAGTAGTGGCTAGGGAATTAGCAATCAGATTTTGCATCCGGGGTACTGTTGTTAAAGTATACTCTGGGAATGTTTTCAAAATGTCCAAGACTACATTTCTATATGCCCTCAATCTTGGATGTTTTGCTTGATATTCTCCCTTCACCTGTTTTATTATCAGTTCGGAGTCGCCATATACAAAAATCCTTTTAGCATTCAACTTCTTCAAAATTTTGAGGCCTGCAATCAAAGCCTCATATTCTGCTTCATTGTCAGAGCAATCAAAAGCTAGCTTATAAGCACAAACTATAACATTACTGGGAACCTTCTCAGGTTGAAAAATAGGACCTCTGATCCATATTCCAATGCCAGCTCCATCCTTGCCAACAGCTCCTCAAAATCCATACTCCACAGGCCTTCTTCTTCTTCTTGAAGGTGCTGGAAATTTTCCTCTTTCTCTTCTTTACCTTGGCTGATTTCTGGCTGTTCATTGTCCCTTTTCTGCTGGCAGGCAGGAGTTTCAGAAGTTTTTGTTGCTTTGTCCTTTTCCTTTTTGAGGACCTCTCTGAAATTTTCTGAAATCTCAGGTATTTCATCCACTTGTACCAATTGAACATTCTCATCATTCAAACCACCATCAGAATACAAGACAAAAGACTCTAAATCTGTATGGACAGCATTTATGGGATGGTTTACAGGCTTATCTTTGCTGGTAATAATATACTTCATTTTCTTTTCCCTATACAACTTCCTCAACTGGCCAAATACAGGGATAGTGGCATAAGAGAAATCAAGTTGTATGTTTCTCTTAAGTTTTGCACCCCAAGACCTAGATAGAAGCATTCCAAACCTTGGTGGGACATCAGCAAAAACTACATCCATCAAGACATTCTTCGCTGGAATCTGATCTAAAGACACTACCAAATCTTTAATTAAACCAATACAGTGGACCCTACTTGAGTCGAAGGAATACAAGTCATGATATTTACGAGTGATATCAAGACCTAGCTTCTCCATGACAACTTTGGGCATCAAATTATGTGAGGCCCCAGAATCCAACATAGCGTTATGCAGGATAAACTCATGTACTCTAAGACTCAAGTAAAAAGGAGGGACTTCATTCTCTACAAATTCTTCTGTGGCTGGACCGAAAATAAGTTCAGGGTAGTCGTCTTCTATGTTGACCGTATCAGAGATAGAATCGATTTGCAAGACTTTGGACACCTGAGTTTTATACGCACTATTCTTCACCAACTCTGTGAGGGGCATATACACTTTTAATTTTGAGATTTCATTTTCTAGATTAAAGGAGGGAGATTTTTCTACCTCTTTAATGAGCGGTTCTTTCTTCTCTGTTGGCTCCTTCACTGTGTTCTTCTCTTTCCTCTCATTGGTTGTATCAGCAACTGTAGGCGCTTTACTAGAAGAAGGATCAGCCGGCTCTTTAGCTTTCTTCTGTGCATCATTTTTCATTTGAAGTTCCTTTCTTTTTTGGATGGGGCTGACTGTAATCTCTTTGTTCCTTAAATATTATTGCCTTTGCTAAGCTGATAGAGCATTCATATACCCTCTCTGATAGTCATTAGACTCTTCTTCCAGTACTGTATCATTGGCCAAAATGAAATTTTGGTCTTTGTGAATGTTCGGAGTTGCCACTATGTATTCATCATCTTTTGTAAGGAAAATGGGTGCACCATCGGTTTTGAAGAAATGATTAGCCTCAATCACAGGATCATCGTCATCTGAATTAGTCCCTTGCACATAGTTCTACTGCAAAGGAGTTTTAATCAGCTGTTGCGGTGGGGCAACTTGATCCTGCGTTCTCGGCTCTCTCTGTTTAATTCTAAATTGCGGCTGCTGCCCTCTGAAATTGGGATTTCTTATTTGAGGCTCAGGTCTATTTGCGATGGTTAACCTATCAACCATTTTTTCCACTGTTCTGATCAGAGTGTCCATTTTACTGTCTGAGGTGGAGGCCTCCTCTTTCATTGTGACTCTTTTCTCGGCTCTAGCTCGTGCTCTTTTAGCCAGCAGATTTGCTTCAACATTTACCGCTATCTTCTGCATGTCTTCAAGTGAAGACGGATCTCTTTCATGCAACTGATATGCCATGTTGGCATCAAATCCATCAGGGAATTTTGATAATGATAGTCCCTCAGGAGGCTTCAAATTAGCTGGAATAGCATTATATGTAGCATTGAATCTCAAACAATAATCATGCACGGTTTCACCTACATTTATTTTAATGTTCTCATATTCAGACAGAATTTGGAGTGGGTTCTTTTTTACCTCCCACCGGTCTAAGAACTGAGTATGCAACTCCTGAAAAGTGCGAATTGTGCCCGGCGGTAGGGCTCTGAACCACTTTCTGACTTCTCCTTCGAAACTCTGAACAAAAAGCCTCATTGTCACACTCTCTGCTTCTACTTCATGCAAATAAAAAAAGTCGTTCATTTTATCAACATGCTGCTGAGCTGTGATGCTCTGAGTGGCATCAAAGATTGGAATTTTGCTCTGATAGTCAGTGTTAGTATGAATCTTTCATTGTAAAAGATCACTTTAGCTACGCATAACAAATAGCCCTAACATCGATTATGGCTGCAAAATATCTTTAAGTCTGTTGCACAAATTCAGATCTAAGCACAAAAAGACATTAAGCAGATAAAATATAATATGGCTCCATGCATCCAATAGACAAGACAAGAACAAAGTGTTTAAAAGAATGGGGCACATAAGAGGAAAACAAGAAAGGTGTTTTCCGGTTCTCCTCAGTGGGATGAGTTCTTGGAAGTCCTCAGTGTTTCAAATCTAAAATTCCTTTCTCTTATTGGTGTAGAAAAACAAACATGGAACTCAATGGGAGTTCATAAAACAAAAATGGAAAATGGTGACCAAGAGTAGATCCAGAGTGATCTAATGCAATGAAGGTGATTAATGAATGGGAAAAACCCTTCTATTTATAACAAAATATTGGGGTGGTCTAGAACTCGGTGCAAGAATAAAATATTATTAATTAAATTCTAGAAGCACCTTTCAGGAATATTTTATTATATTTGTTGGAGGGAAAAGGGTTCTTGACTTGGGTCAATTCCTTTATTTGTAAATAATAAATAAATAAATGATTTATTTATCATTTTAGGGAAATTATGGGAATATAATTAAATAAATAATGGTTTATTTAATTATTTATGAATGATTTAGTCAAATTTAACTAAGAATATTATTTAAATAATGATTTAAAAAACTGATTCTTAAAAAATAATTAAATAAATAATGATTTATTTAATTAATTTCCTTGTTTTGGGTTAAATATGACTAGGAAATATAGACAAATGTTATTTTACATGGTGAAAACAATTTTACTTAGGGTAAAATTGGTCTTACATGGTGTACTTGGGTTCATCTAATGATAATGAGTTAGATGACCAAAAAAATGGTGTAACAGATTGCCCCCCAACGTACGGGTTTTAGGAGCAAATCGTATGACCGAAGTACGTTGTAAGAACTCAATCACTAGTCATCAAGAGGGAAGTGAGAGAGAGGAATGTAAGGTAGTCTAAAATGCTAAAGGACTAGACCCGGAGGAGACGATACTTACAGGTGCAACAAGTCTCTAGGTGATGAAGTAGTACCAGTGTTAAAGGTGGCGGGGGAGGCATACCTATGCCCACTGATACAATAGTACAAAGAATAAGGCACCCGGAAGACCACGGAACACAATAATGAAGCATGTGCTGGCCTAAACATGAGCCAGATAAATAAAATGATGAATCCCATATACATGCGATGCCTGGAATAACCTTAAGGACTTATACAAAAATATTTTAGTACATGAGATACAAATATACCCAAATGCCCCCTACACTCAGGGAAGGGCTCACAAAATTTGACTGATACATGAAAATCGAAGAGGAGCTGCAACCGGTTGAGGCCGATATCATCAAATGAAAGGAGCTGCATCAAGGGTAGAAATGAAAAAGTCATCCGGGCATGTGGGGGGCTACCTGCAGGGCCACCCCCTCATGAGGGTTGAGACATCTCACACACGCCCAGGAATCATCAATAGCTACTGCTGCATCACTGGACCATCAAGTGTATAGATCATGATCATGCTGAGAAGAGCTCGAACCAAGGTACACTGCCCCCAGACCTAGCTTCTGGAGCAAATGAGCTGATGTCGATAGAAGTAGGTCCGCCATAGGTGAGGCAATAAGGGAACCCCAACTAATGGCAGGAGGGAAAATAGTAGAGCGACGAACAGATAGACAGTAATGAGGATGATGGAATGAGGGATATGGAGGAGTGGTTGGACAACTTCCCTTGTTAGATCATAAAGGGCATGGATGGCTTGGGAGTGACTGACACAATATCATGAGGGATAGGGGACAATGGTATTGAAGGCCATAATGTGCAGCACGAGAGAGGGACCAAGCAATGAAGGATGGAGGATTATAGCGGGATACAAAGGGACAAGAGGTAGACTCCATGACTGATGATGACTCAACTCGGATGCTCTAAACAAGGGTGACTCGATGGTGCTTCCACACAGTAAAGGTCCAATGGGGAACCATAAAAAACATGAGTACAATAGGGTATCTCATGACGAAAATCAACACGAACAAAGACAAGTAAGGAGACAAAGTGGTGCCCCCAGTACAAGTATTGTAAGTGAAGAGATTCGATTTGTAGGAGATGTGAATAGATTCTTCGTGGTGAAGTATCAAGGTACTAAAAACCAAAAGGTACCTAGAGCTCATGAACAAGCCAGGTCGTACTTTTTGGGCTTTGTTCTGCGGCCTGGGTAGCAGGTACTAGGCAGAAAACTGCGACCTATCCCAGGAAATGACCTAAAAAGTGCGACCTGTCAGAGAAAGGGGGTTTCAGTGCCATTTTTTGCTGAGATATGGGATTTTTATGGTTGAGGGGCATAGGTGCCCCTAAGCATGTTGTGGTCATGCCAAAATGTATGTTAGAAATAAGGGGAATTTAAACACATTTTAAGGATATGGTGCACCATTTTTTTTTGTTATGGTTATGCAGTTTGAGAAAGGAAATAGAGGATTACAGATCTCTTTTAGTACTGCATATATGATTCAAATGTACTTTAAGTTTCTGGGTTGGCATACCTGGTGCCACTATCCCAAACAGAGGATTTGGAGATAATGAGTTGATGTTCTCTTAGAAATCCTATAGGTTGGTCAACAACAATGTCTAAGAGACTGGGTTGCGGATGTAAAATGAAGGAACGATAAGGGGTATCATCTCGAGAGTGATCTGAAGTGGTATGGGGCTCTAGAGGTTCTTCTAAATGTGGAAGAATAATGGTACTAGAGTCGACATAACCAGATACACTAGGAGAGTTGTGGAGAATTACTTCTCCTGTTCTCTCAAATATGGGTGCCCCCTTACCCAAACATTGGGTTGCAATGTAATGGCCACAAGGTGTATGTGGTTCAAATGCATGGTTTCGATGTAAGGGGGAAGAGAGAAAGTCAGGGGAGATGATTCCTTCCATAATGTCGTCATCGTGATAGAATATGGGGTGACTGGTGGAAGAAAGACCGCCTAACGTGGCGAAGCTACCTAACTCATCATCATGAGAAGAGAGGTTCACATGCGCATCATCACAAGGGGTGACCGAAGAGTAAGCAGATAAAGGATCTACCGATGTTGAGCCCAAGGTGATCACTGAAGGAAGGTCAAGCGAAACAACAGGGGAGGATTCAAAGGGAATGTTCCCCGAGGGTCTCATGGATGATGATAGGTAGAAGATGGTGGACGAAGGCTCCATCATCTCGACATCAGGAGGGGGAATGTCAATGGGAGCCATCATGTCTAGTAGTTCTACCGAAGCAAAACGTGCAAGTAGGGGAGAGGTGGACTCGTTGCGCTTGGCCTCGGATTGGCGGACCACGGCTAGAGAGGTGCGGAAGTCCTTGAGGCGGGAACAAAGGTGGGTGTAATGGCCATGGAGATCACACAAAGCACAGGGGTGGTTGGTGTGAATAGTCTTGGGGTTCTTGGCCACGGTCACGGAAGGAAATAAGGCTTCCAGGACCGTGGACTCAGGGAACGCGACATTAACCATGGGCTTGAGATGAGGCAATTCAGGACAAGTATGTGTGGCATGACCGACAACATCACACAAGGAACACTGAATGGTATGATTTGGAGGCCAAGGAGGGGCAGGGTTTGTCGAGGTAGTCTTGTCGGTTGATGCCCCCCTACGAGCTTTTCCAGTCTTACCCGAAGTGGTCGCAATGGGAGGTGGTTCCTGTTGAGGTGGCTGAGGCACTGTTGCAGCGGGATAAGTCATGGGGACCGGTTGAAGCGGGGTCAAAGCAAGATAAGGTTTGGGTTGACCAGGCGGGGTAGTGGTTGGAGGGTCAAGGTACCAGACGGGTATACCCAAGGTCAAGTTAGGGAGGGAGAGGGTGGCCAAGATAGGGACCGAATAAACTCTGGGAGGGGGAGCAAGGAAAGGTATCTGACTAGAGGGGTAATGGTCAGGTGGGATGACTCCTAAATGGATAAGGCTTGGGGGAACCGTTCTAGGAGGGTAAAGAGGCTCATGAGTACTAGTTGGATGGGAAGGTCCAGATAGAAGAAGTTCGGGCAGCTAAGGCAAAGGGCTAGGAGCGGATTGCTGCAGGCGAGATTGAGGTTGCTGACTCGCCGAAGCAGGTTGTTTAAGGGCAGCCCAAGATGATTGCATCATGCAAACATTTGCTAAGCTGGGATCAGAGACAGGAGGAGGAGGAAGACCAAGGAAGGTTCCAAGCAAGGAGGAGTCTTTGTAGATGCCGGGGGAAACATTGGTCAAAGAATCAACGGTTTGTTTATTGCTTACAGAAGAGAGGGTTGACTTAGGGGAGGTCTGAGATTTTGGCTTATGATACATCAACTAGTGGATGGTGACTATCTTTCCATTGTGAGGGAAAAACATCTTGCGGTGGACCGTGGATGGGATAGCAGACATGGCATAGGTGTAGCTACGCCCCAAAAGAATGTTATAATCAAGAGGGGCGTCGATGACTTCAACATCAATGAAAACAGTATTGCCCGCAAGAGTGATGGGACAATTATGGAAAAGGCCAATGGGCTAGGAGGCATGGCCATCCCACGCTCGAAGAGTGATCATGGAAGGGGCCAACTCAGGAGATCCGAGTTGTTTCCAAACTGAAGTGGACATCACACAGGTGGATGCCCCCTCGTCAATGATGCACCGGGAAATGTTAGCGATCCAGATTTTGACGGAAGCATGAAGAGGAGGAGACTCCAACTGATGGGCATCGAAAACAATCAATTGGTCATTAGCTGGATCTACAGCACCCAGGGCAGATAGTAGAGCTTTTCTTTGGGAGGGGCACGACTAGAGGAGTTCCAACATTGAAATGGAAACAAAAGATTGGACCAGCTCATCTACTATGCTAAACGAATGGGCAGCTCGGTCAGAAGCAGCATTTCGGTGTAATGGTCCCTTAGGAAACTGGGTATGAACCTTAGCTTTGGGCGGAGGGATATGCAAGGGACCATAAGTTGTCGAAAGAGGCTCTGTAGAACCTGAAGAAGGTAACTCGGGGATAGATGGAGCAGGAGGTTGGGGGTACGGACGGGAATGAGTGTGAAGGTTAAGGTCGGTGGTTATAGGTTGGTCAGAGTTCATCATGAGGATCTGGTAATCAGAGGTACCAGATGTGGGAGGTTGAGTGGGTACCGGTCCGTGAGGTGGTTGGGTAGCCACGAAGCTTTGCTGTGGGAAAGGATTGGTCGCGCTCTGTTGTGTATACACCTACCCCTGAGGGGGTGGTGGCTGCTGTTGCGGGGGTTGAGAAGACAAGGGATGCGAGGGTGCTAATGCTGTAGGAGTTGGAGCACTAGGCTATGGATATGGATGATAATGAGGTTGGGTAACAGTTTGGTAAACAGGGGGTTGGGCAGAAAGAGGAGGCATGCCGGATCCTAGATGCGCGCTACCGGGAGGGGGAAGAGTGCAGGAAGTGGTGCCCCCTCCCCCAGGAAAACCATAGCTCATGGGAGGTTGAGTGGATGGATTGGAGATAGCTCCAATGATACTATCGGCGGCAGGAGGTGCCCCCGATGAATGGGCATTACCGGGTCTGGGGAGATCAGGTAGAACATTATAAACATAACCCGTCTGAGCGTAGATCAGGTCATATTTTAACGCCATTTGGAGGGCATCTTCTTCGGTTTGAGGAAAATGCGATGCGACATCTTTCTCGATAGGTGGCAAGAGAGATCTAAGGAACCATTCCATGTAGACACGATCTTCAAAGGTAGGAGATTGACATAGGCTCTTTCTTCTCTGCCATTCCTGGACGTGATCGGATAGGCGGTTGCAGAAGATTGATGGAAAGAAGTCAAAAGTTCGATACTAGTGTCATAACAAAGGGGAAGCTGGAAGTAAGATAAAAATTCCCTGGCAAGAGTTTCAAAGGTGGTATGAGAGGAAGTGGGCTGATCAACATACCACTTAGAAGCTTCACCTGTAAGCGTGCGTTGGAACAATCTAAGACGGATGGAATCATCAATAATGGAATGGGATGAACACCACATGTGGAAAGATCAGATATGGTTGGAGGGATATTCTCTAGCAAGGCCTTCAAACTTGGGAATGTCGGAGGGGATCTTGGTTGGCATAGCAGGCCAACTAACATCGTGGCGGATAGGGTCATTTATCAATTGATTGAAATCGAGGAGACTGAGGCCTGCCATGAAGGGGAGCAAGGGAGCAGTCGAGGTAGTTCCTATGGCGGTTCCGCTAGTAACAGTTCCAGCATTAGGGCCGGGGTTGCCACTAGCGTTAGGTCCTAGACCAGACATGGTGAAGGTAATAGGGGGAGAACCAGAAGTAGGGGGAGAACCTGAACAATCAGAGGAAGAGTCGGAGTGCGGACTCGAGGGAGGACTTACGCGATGACGACGGGAAGGAGGAAGTAGACCAACTGGAAACTGAGGGTGAATGCCAAGAAGTCTCCAAGACAAACGCCTTGGAGGTGCAATGATGACGGGAAGAAGAAAACCGACAGGGGCAGGGAGGGGTAAAATCAAGTGAGATCAATGTCGAAACAAGGGCAGAGAGGTGCAGTGTCAATTGATTTTAAAGGCTTTGCTAGGTGGTGTTAACGAGGCTCTTCTTTACTTAGGGTCAATGTGTGGCGTGCGATAATTTTAATTGTTTAAACCCAGATGGTTTGAGAGTAAAATAAAAAGTGTGCTGCGTAACTGAAAATAAATCTGCAGTAAATAAGACTAAAAGAACAAAAAATTAATAGCTACCAATGCATCAATCTAACCCAAGAAGGAGAGTCTCTCAAAAGTAGTCTATAAGAGGGAAAAACTAAGTAAAGCACGCTAAAAAGAGGCCAATAGATCTAAGGTTGGGAGGGACGGGGATCTAAAGGGGAAATCTGCTGAAAAGAGGTGTAGAGAACAGCAAAGAGGCAGAGGCAAGGTTGCTGCGAAAAAGGAGGAGATTAGTTAAAAATAGAAGGGACAAGGAAGTGGCCCTAGAAATGAACCCAAAACAAAACTATATGAGGTGATTTGAAAAGGAGAAGAGCTGATCTAAATGGATCTGAAAATGAGGTATCAGATCTGGAAGCAAAAGGCGTGAAACCCTGGAAAGTTAGACTTCTGAAACAGCAAAAACTCTCCCACAAAAAGTGGAGGGTACTAGAGCCCGAAGGGGAAAGATTCCCACTTAGTTGAGTAAAAAGGAGCAAGAATAGGTCTAAAATGGTGAAGACGGAGGTCAGACAACCCTGACAGAGGTTCAGACAAAACCCAGAGAAATTTCAGAAAAATTCCAGAAAAAAGGCCAGGTCGCAGTTTTTCACCTGTTTTTTGCTCAGGTCGCACTTTTTGGGCTGTTTTCCGAGACCTGAAGCTCCAAGACACACTTTTTGGGCCAAAAAGTGTGACTTGCACTTCCGGCACTCTCAACGGCAGATTTCAGAAAAAATTGTCGTCTCAGCTGTCGCTGATGTCGGTCTCCTGCGCAATAGGGCCAGAAACACACGGAAGTTAAAAATTTGACTGTTTGAGGGTTTTTTAGAGGTGGAAAGCACCATAAAAATAGGAAAAACAGAAAACTGAAGAGAAACCGTAGGGTCTGAAACAACTGGATATGCAGGAATAGATAAAACGACAGCGGTCATAAAATAAAACCCGTGTGGAGTCGCCAATTGTTAGTATGAATCTTTCATCGTAAAAGATCACTTTAGCTACGCATAAAAAATAGCCCTAACATCAATTATGGCTGCAAAATATCTTTAAGTCTGCTACACAAATTCAGATCTAAGCACAAAAAGACATTAAGCAGATAAAATATAATATGGCTCCATGCATCCAATAGACAAGACAAGAACAAAGTGTTTAAAAGAATGATTTGTATTATATTAAAGAATGGGGCACTTGAGAGGAAAACAAGAAAGGTGTTTTCCGGTTCTCCTCAGTGGGATGGGTTCTTGGAAGTCCTCAGTGTTTCAGATCTAAAATTCCTCTCTATTATTGGTGTAGAAAAACAAACATGGAACTCAATGGGAGTTCATAAAACAAAAATGGAAAATGGTGACCAAGAGTAGATCCAGAGTGATCTAATGCAATGAAGGTGACTAATGAATGGGGAAAACCCCCCTATTTATAACAAAATATTGGGGTGGTCTAGAACTCGGTGCATGAATAAAATATTATTAATTGAATTCTAGAAGCACCTTTTAGGAATATTTTATTATATTTGTTGGAGGGAAAAGGGTTCTTGACTTTGGTCAATTCCTTTATTTATAAATAATAAATAAATAAATGATTTATTTATCATTTTAGGGGAATGATGGGAATATAATTAAATAAATAATGGTTTATTTAATTATTTATGAAATGATGCAAGGAAGAAGGCCGTGGAGTTGAAGACCTGGCTAAGATAGTAAGTTTGTAAGTTATTTCACTGTGTAATGAAGAAATGTTACAATATTGTATGTGCAATTGTCAATTTAATTTCCCATGTGAGCGAGCTTGAACCTCACAAGCAAGAGTATAAGGATGTGTATGATTGGAACTTAATCCTGCATGAATAAGCATTGAGGCTCAATAGGAGATTGTGAAACCTATGTGTGATAACCCTATGTTAAAACTTAATATGAGATTTGTGTGTTTAAGTTCCATAAGGACGTGCATAGATAGCACAGGTCGAAGCTTTGTATTAATCGATGTTGGATTTGTATGGAAGTCACACCCATAATTTGTTGACAATCGAATCTCGAACATGCTCAATTCTCGTGGGAATAGACTAACGGAAATCGATGTTAGTTTGGCTATTGAATATAAATCGAACCCTGCATATGTATGAACTTTGTAAGGGTGACTATAATACAGTGGAGTTGATTTGATTGCTTTTGCGCTTAATTTGCAAGTTGGGTCCGGGTTGAACTGAACCGATGGAAATCGATTGGAATCGATTTCCCATTCTCAGTGTTTAGTCCGCATAATGAACGAGTTGTGTATTGTTGGAATAGGCAGAGGCACGAAGCTATGTGTTGACTGAAGCGAGGTTCACTAAAAGGTGAAAGCGGAGTATTTAGCGTTGAAAACTTAAGACGGAACTTGGAGTAAGGGGAGCGGAACCACGAAGGAGTGAATAGTGACAGTGGGTTTGCAAAACCAACCCCACTCATATCGCACCACCTTTGTAAGGTAAGCTGTATTTCCAATTCGAATGCGATCAATGCCATCGGCTGACACGTGGCCTTAAGCGGTTTGGAGATACCGCCCTCATCGCGCGTTAATTGTCGACTGTGGACTCCGCGCGAAATCGACGTACGCCGTCCGATCTGGAGGCGGGTCCATCGAATGGTGGTCGCACATCAATTAACATGGAAGATAACTCAATGTACAGGCGATTACAATTTGCTATTATATGTGTGGGACCCGTGAATCACCCGCGATATGAATTTCCATATTAATGTTATAAACCATGGTTGGGTGCTATAGACGCTACATGTTAATATCAAAGGCAAACTGTGCATATTATGGGCCCGAGTATTAATGGAAATTCGAGGATTATACATATGGGGGAATATATATATTATGTGACAAGTCGAACCTTACAGGAATTAAACTGAGTATAGGGTACACATTAAAATACCTGGGTCCTCGAATATTAAAATCATATTAAGAGTTCGGCTCTTGAACAATGGTAAGTTTATAAAGCCGTGGGTATATAAAGAAATGACTTCTGCACATAGCCAAAGCTGCCAAAATTCAATAAAATGTTATTTTATCAAAGGTTAAGCCCGAATTGATTCCGTATGTGTAAATCGAATGGACAGAAGAGTGGGACCCTCATGAATTGCATCGAAGAAATGCATACCAGTGGAACATGTTAATAATAGTCCCGATAGAAATTGTGGACCCGATGGGCTTATAAACCATGATTGATATATGTTTGAGTTCCTTCATTATAGGGAATCATGGGAATCGGAGCATCGGAACATCGAAGAATCGTAAATCAATGAACAGTGAATCATCGGAGCATCGGAACTCACAACTAAAATTCGCGATTGCGATTAATCCCAATCGGAAGAATTCCAGGGATGATACAACGCATCGGAGAATAATGAAAACTCGACAAGTGGGCCCACAAGGGAATTTTATGTATTAAAATGATTCATTATTGTTACATTGCCAAGAGGTATTGGAGTTAAATAACGTGACAATTTGTATGATAAAACTCTGTATAATTATGCTGAGAGTTGAAATTGCGTTATATATAAAAAGCGCTTGGGAGATAATTCTAAAGTCGAAGATTTGTTGTGGCGTCTCATAGCAAGTGAATTGAGGACACAATAGGTGTTAAAGCTTCAGGCCCGATGTGTGAAAGCCATGAACACATATTGAACGATTCAATGATTAATTAACCATTCGGTTATGGTTTCTAAGGTTCGAATATCAAAATAATAATGTCGAGAATGAATATTAATTGCTTGAAATAATAGAAGGAGAGAACCTTGCATGAGAGCATATATTGGGTTTATGACCATGGCGATATTAAAGCCTCCGCGTTCAGTTATTTAAACTGCCAGTGAAGGAAACCAAAGCATTGGAATTTGCCCAGATTTAAAGTCAGCAGTTATATACATTGTAACGCAGCTATATATATACAACAGACACACAATCACGGTGAACAAGAATATGCACAGGAATGAATTTGACAGGTGTACAAGCATAGAAAACTAGAGAATTTGCAGAAGACAATGAGCAGAAGAAGGCAGAACAGTTCCCTGACAACAGCAGAAAAGACAAATCCAGCAAAGCCAAAGGCCATAAAATGGGCTGAGTGAAATTGTCTTTATGTAACTGAAAATGTGAATGTAAATGTTGTAATTGATTTTATCTTGTTTGTGATGCATTGGCAAGTCTCCGGAGGAAAACAAAACTCCCACTGTAATATTGAAATTAATTCATATTGTTATATTTTTTTGAATGAGCGGGTAAAAGAAATGAGAAGGCAGAAGGCAAAGAGGTATGACTGTCCATTTCAAATTCCCTGAGGAATGCCAACAGTCATAAGGGATTTCTATAAATAATATCACCTTGATATGCGTAAGAGGTTAGAGAGAGAGATAGAGAGGTTGGAGAATGTGGAATTGAGGCAGAAAAGATAAGAAGAAGGAGGAGCATAACGAGATGCAGTGAAAAATTAGAGAATGCAGAAATGAAGCAGTGAGGCATAGAAGAAGGAGGAGGTGATAGTGAATCTGAGAAGATGCAGAAATGATACAAGGCAGATATGAAGACTGATGCACAGTAGTGAATATGGTACAATTTAGAGCTGATATCCAAGGTAAATCAGCAAGTGTTTTTATTTTGAAAGAGTAAGGAAGTTGGAGCTTCCCATCAAGTTGTAGCTTGATAGATGTCAGTTGTAGCTGACTGAGGTAGGAGCCTCCTGTAGGTTGTAGCCTGCAGAAAATAGATGGGATTTGGTGCTTCCACATCAAGTTGTAGCTTGATAAAATGTCAGTTGTAGCTGACTGAGGTTGGAGCCTCCTGTAGGTTGGTGCCTGCAAAAAATTGATGGGAGTTGGAGCTTCCTTGCAAGTTGTAGCTTGCAGAATTGAGGTAGGAGCCTCCTGTGGGTTGGAGCCTACAGAAAATCAGTGGTGAGAGGGAGTTGGAGCTTGCCTTTGCATCACAACAATAATAAGATGTGGTTTTCTCCCTTTATGGGTTTCCACTTATATCTGGTGTCTCTGTGCATGATGTTTATGTGTTGATATGGTTTATCTCATCTGCTCAATACTTGATGCTCTCATATTAATTCTACTGTTACATTATATTAATACTTGCTGCTCACATTCTAAGACTACTCACATATTAAGTTGAACATGAAATGAAGGTGTAAATAAGTTTTAATGAAAAAGTTTTAAAAGTCCATGAATGTGTTAAACCGATTCACCCCCCCACCCCCCCTTCTCGCTTAACTAAGGTTAAATAAAGGATGCCATTGTTTATCGATAGTTGGTGGGTTCTCTCATGTATTTAGTCAATACAAGACCAAACATATGCTATGCGGTGAACCAGCTTTCACAAGTGATGGTTAAGCCTACCAAGCTTTTTTGGAAGGTGGGCAAGCATGTTCTGAGATATCTCAGGGGCACATCTAAGTATTGTTTATGGTACAGAAAGACAGATGAGGTGAATTTGCATGGCTTCACGGATGCAGATTGGGCAAGAAGCCCAACATACAGAAAGAGCACATCAGGAGGGATTTTCAGTATCGTATCTACGACAGTTTCTTGGTACAACAGGAAACAAAGAGAGATGACAATTTGGGTCAATGCATAATACATGGCAAGAAGTTTAGCCGCTCGAAAACCCATTCCGGATGAGGAAGATTATGGTTGGTTTGTTCGGTTCACATTTAGATCCCATAGTGATACATTGTGATAATCAGAGTTGCATTAAACTCTTGGTTAATCCTGTGTTTCATGATAGATCTAAACATATTGATATCTGGTATCATCATATCAAAGATTGTGTGCAATGGAAGATCATGTTGCTTCAGTACATTCCTACGGAGGATCAGGATGCAAATATTCTGACGAAGGTGCTCATGAGGAGAAAATTCGAATATCATAGAGGCAGGATCTGGGTGAAGGATAATCCCTATCTTGTTGAGAGGGAGTGTTGAGATTCAACAAGATGATGAGCTTAGTGAAAAGAGTCGCCTTCACTAAGTGGGCCCACAGGCTATTTTTGGCGTAAGTCTATTTTTAGACTATGTCTACTTTTAGACATGGTGATCATATTTCAGAAGTTGCAGGATTCTATTTATGGATGGTTGATCAACTTGGAAAAATAGATGAAATTATATTTTTAGAATATTGGGCGAAGTCTATTTATAGATCGCCAATCTAAAAATAGATGCATGTCGATTATTATTAGCTCTTAATAATAATCAGACTCTAAACAACAACTTATTCTCTTGGAGCACTTCAGTTCAGTGCACACATGTGGCACATCAGTGGACTGAGGGAATTACGCAATTCCCAAGGGTTTACTGGAGCTAATGCATGGAGGACTCAGTTAGAACTCAAGTGGAAGAGTTATGACACAGTTGGAAGAAGTAGTTATGGAGTTGTATTCAGTTTAACTCAGTTAGACTCAGTTGAGCTAGTTGTATCTAGTCTAACTGATTGATACACTAGTGAGAGTGGAGTGGATTAATTAGTTAATTAATTCACAAATAATAACTCATTAATCAACTGAACAATACAACAGTTAACTACAGTGCATGGCAGTTTCAGTGGAGACCAGTGGAGAGATAGGTGAAAGGGCAAGATAGAATATCTGTTGTGACTATAGTGATGCATTGATTGCATCACACACTCAGTGGAGATGCCAATGAGGATTTCACAGTCAAGGATGGAGTAATTCAAATTCATTCAGAGCTATTCTTCAGGAGAGATTGTGCAGTGGAGGCAGGCTAGCAGATGGCAAAAATCGGTGCATGGATTTGCAAGATTAGGCCTGTATAGTGTATGACGATTGTAATGTACTGAGAGCTTGTGATAAGCTTTGTATGTTTGTATGATATTTTCATATGATCTCCATGTTACATAATATATAGTTGGGGTTTTCAGCTTCAGGCTTTCCTGGTTAAAAATTGTGTTATGTGCGATTGATTATTTTTGTTTATGCTTCACATGTGTGTGCAATTAAATTTTTCCGCAAAAGATTAACAAGTGGAATAGATTCAGTATCTTGCATAAATTTAAATAGTGTGAGATCAGGTGGATCTTGGACATATGCATGCTTAGTGCATATAATTTCTACAATTTACACCTTATGAGGAAGAGAGCCTAGAATATGAAGACTACAAACAAGGCTTTGAAAATTCCATAATGGAAGTGCACAGACAATATGACCTCTGAAGCAAGAAAAATCAAGCCACTCCCAAAAGAAAAACCTCTAAAATTTCTGCTAGGAATGATCCCGAAAACATTTCTAAATAGACAACATAAAACAATAACATAGTGGTTGAAAGTCCTAATAAAAACAAAAATAAAAACAGCCACCCTATTACCAAACGTAGTGGTGACCAAAGTAGCACTAACAACTCCAGCTAATGCTCATAGTAAAACTGTTTTAACTGTTGTTCATAATAAAAACCAGCAAGCTAAATTTCCTGTGAAAACCATGGCTGAAAAGGCTTATTTAAACATTCCAAAGACTCAAACCCCTTTCAGTATAGAGAATAAAATTTCCAAGGTCAAATCTCTATCCCTCTTACTGAACTAGTCACTCAAGATGTATATAACTCCCAACTTTTGAGAGCTTTAAACATAGGAGAGAATGTTGATTCTTTTAATTTAAATGATGGTAAACCTGAGCTTCTGTTTGGACCATAAGTGGAAGGGAAATTTCAAGAGGGAGGTGTTCCTCCATTTTATGTCTGTTTAAACATCCATGATAAGATTTTGCACAATGCCATGTTAGACTCTGGTGCTTCACACAACCTAATGCCAAAAGTAGTGATGGAAAGGTTAGGCCTTGAAATAACTAGACCATACAAAGATTTATACTCTTTTGATTCCAGCAGAGTTAAATGTATAGTCCTAATCAAAGATTTATGTGTCAACCTAGCACAAATACTAGCCAAGAGCCTAGTAATGGATATTGTAGCGACTGATATACCTCCTAAATATGGCATGCTCCTCTCAAGATCATGGGGTGCTAAACTCCAAGGAACCCTACAGATGGACATGAATTATGCTGCCATCCCTGTCTTTAGTCAACCAAGGAGACTATATAGGAAAACACACATGAAATATATGGTTAGCAGTCAAGAAAAACCATATAACTCCCCTCTTTATTCTATTCACATAGACCTTGATTCATTTATCCTTTACAATGATGAAAATCTTAATGAACAAGTGATAGAAAATGAGAAAACAACCGTAGAAAAAGAGGGAAAGGAGGAGGAATAGTCAAAACAGTTTGCTAACACAGAATATTACAAAAAACACAGTGGAAACCATAGGGAACAAAGCAACCACCAACACAGGGCTGACCATGAAAAAAAAAATGAAAATCAACATAGTGGAGATCACGATAAACAAGACAATGATAAATAAAGTGCAAACCCTAAAGAACAACATGGTGAACAACACAGTGACAGTCACTGTAAACAACATAATGAGGACAACAATGAATTTAATGAAAAAATTGAATTTGAACCTCTTTGGAGTATGAGTTTTGATGGTTCTTGTAGCAAAACTGGTTCAGGAACGAGCATATGGGTGCATAACACAGAAAACAATCATGCAGAAGGTCACTCATATAAGCTAAACTTTCAATGGACAAATAACATAGCTGAATATGAAGCACTGCTCTTAGGACTACAATTAATGAAGAAATTAGGAGCCAAGAGGATAACTGTCCATGGAGATTCAGCGTTAGTCATTAGGCAAATAAATGGAGAATACACAACCAAGCATCCAAGATTAAAAGCCTATAGAGATGATGCCATTGACCTCTTGAAAACATTCACAGAATATGAGCTTACCTTTGTTCCTAGAAACCAAAACATCCTTGCTAATGGTTTAGCCTTTGCTGCTAGCACATGTCAAAAACCTTATCAAAGCAAACAATACACAGTCAAAGTCAAATATAGACCAGCAATCCCTGATAATATAAAATACTGGCAAGTTTTTAAAGGAAATAAACAAATAGAAGATTTATTGCAGTCTAGAAATGAGTTTGAGATTCCAAATTCAGACTTAGAATATGAAGAAGACTGCCCTACTGAGGAACAAGCTTACAAAGAAGAACCTCCTAACACTGCTGATATAAATATGTTAACCAAAGAAAACATACATAAAACAGAGTTGTGGACTAATTTAGAAAAAGAATACTTTGAAGTGCTGCAGTCTAATACTGATGACTTGCCAAAAGGACTGGTGCCTCTAGAAGAACTATTTGACTTTAATGATGTTGCCAAAAAGCCAAAAATGGAACCCATTGAAACTGAAATAGAAGAGTGAAATATAGGCAGTGAACAAAAACCCAAAATGATCAAACTTTCTAAAACACTACCTGCTCATATAAAACAGAAATATCTCGAGCTTTTTAGAGAATTTACTGATGTTTTTTCTTGGAGTTATGAAGATCTAAAGTCCTATGATACAGAGATAATTCAGCATAAGATACCCCTCAGAGAAAACTAGAAACCTTTCAAACAAAAATTGCGCAGAATAAACCCTGTGTAGCTACCCCTGGTTGAGAAAGAGATTAAAAAAATGTATGATCCTGGAACCATAGTCCCTCTGAGATACTCAGAATGGGTTTCAAATCTTGTATCTGTAAGGAAGAAAACAAGAGAAATTAGGCTATGCATATACTTTAGAAACTTAAGCAAATCCTCCTTAAAGGACAACTACCCTTTACGAAAAATGGATCACATCTTACAAAGTGTAGTGGGATCTAAAAAAATTGCTTTGCTAGATGGATTTTCGGGATACAATCAGGTGCTGGTTCATCGAGATGATCAACACAAGACAAATTTCACTACACCTTGGGGCACTTTCTGTTGAAAATGCCTTTTGGGTTAATGAATGCTGGTGCCACCTTCTAAAGAGCCATGGATATTGCTTTCTCAGAAGAAATGGGTTACTTCATTATGATTTACCTTGATGATATCGCAGTCTATTCTAAAACAGATGAAGAACACCTAGCTCACTTAAGAAAAGTCTTTGAAAAATGCAGAAAGTATGGTTTGTGTCTGAATCCCAAGAAAATTCTGTTTGGCCTTCAAGGAGGAAAAATTTTAGGCCATATTATATCTGAAGAAGGGATCAAGATAGACCCAAAAATGATTGAAGGAATATTGCAAATCAATTATCCTAGAAATATCAGAGAAATGCAATATTTCATTGGAAAGATTAATTTCTTAAGAAGGTTCATACCAAACCTTGCTGAACTCCTTAGAAACATGACAAATATGTTGAAAAGAGAAACTGGAGTTAAATGGACCATAGAAGCAAAGCAATCCTTCGAACTTGTAAAACAAGCGCTCACCCAAACACCAATTCTAATCAACCCTGATTTTACCAATGACTTCTTCATATTCTCCTTTGCATTAGAACATACAGTTGCTGTTGTCCTATTACAGAAAAACATAAAGGGACAAGAGTAACCTATTGCATTTTTCAACAAGGCATTAAGAGATGCACCTCTGAAATACAACATAATGAAAAAACAAACTTTTGCCTTGATGAAGGCATTGAAATATTTCAGAGTTTACATTTTACACTCACACATCATTGCATTTGTGCCTAATTCAATGGTAAAAGACATTTTAACACAAGATCCTGATGGCAAAAGAGGCAAGTGGATTGCTGTTATATTAGAATATGATTTAGAAATCAAGCCCACTAAACTTATCAAAGGACAAGGATTAGCTAAACTCATGGTTGAAACAAACTTCCAAGCACTAGACATAAACATGATTGATGCATTAGATGAACAGGGGGTGTTGAAAAATCCACTTATTAAAGATTCATTTCTAAATTCATCTTGGTATGCTGATATTTTGTATGTACTTCTTAATCTTAATGTTCCTCCTGGTTTGTCTAAAACAAAGGCTAGATTCTTAAAATTGAAAGTTGTAAACTAATGCATTATAGATAAAAGTTTATATTGGAGAAATATAGTGGTATATTACTTAAATGTTTGCGTGAGAATGATGCAGATAAGATCAAGCATGAGTTTCATGAAGGAGAATGTGGAGGCCACTTCTATTGGAAAACTACTGTCAACAAAATCTTTAGAGCTGGTTACTATTGGCCCACCCTCTTTCAAGACATCCATAAAATTGTAATTGCCTACCATAAGTTCCAAATATCTGAAGGCAAAAGGTAATTGTTGCCCTTACCTTTGCATCCTATCTCTATTGAAGCTCATTTTCAACAGTGGGGCCTAGAATTTATTGGGGAAATCCATCCTGCCTCCTCTTCCCAACACAAGTGGATCCTCACTGCAACTGATTACTTTACAAAATGGATAGAGGCCATCCCTTCCAAAACATCCACAGACTTAGTCATCATTAAATTCCTTGAAAACCATATTTTGTCTAGATTTGGCTGTCCTATAAAGATTATCACTGACAATGTTTATGCCTTTAGATCCAAGAAAATGGTGGATTTTTGCCAAAAATATGAGATTACATTGGGCTATTCTACAGCTTATTACCCTCAAGGTAATGGGTTGGCAGAATCCTCAAACAAAATTTTGGTGAACGTCATCAAGAAGTTGCTGGAAGAGAATAAAAAATAGTGGCACAGTAAACTAGTGCATGCACTATGGGCAGATAGATTAACAAGTAAAAAATCAATTGGAATGTCTCCCTATGAACTAGTTTATGGAGCAGATGCAATTTTTCCAACAATTTTAGGAGTACCAGTCATGAAACTGATTCAAGAAGTACAGTTTGAAGAGGATGACATGATAAGAAGGATAAATCAGACTGTACAGTTGCAGCAAACCAGAGAGGAAGTATATAAAAGAACACAGGTAGTGCAGGAAAACATTAAATTTTTTTTTGATAAGAGAACCAAAGCAAATGATTTCAACATTGGTGACAAAGTGCTCAAATGGGACTCAAGAAGAGAAGACAAGGGCAAGCATGGAAAATTTAAAAATTTGTGGAAAGGCCCATACATCATCCATTTTGTTAGAGGTAACAAAGAATTTTTTCTACAAGAGATGGATGGAACATAACTATTTGGAGGTCCTGTCAATGGCAAGATGCTCAAGTATTATTTTTGTTAAAAATCTCAGTTTAAAGCTTTATCCATTGTATATAACACTGTTTAAAGAAAAATATCAGAAACATAGACACAAAAAAAAGAGAAAAGGGAAGAAAAGAGGGCAGATAAAAAGAAAAGGTAAAGCCCCATACCAAAAAGAATATTTCTGAAAGTGTGCAAGTCCAAATGCCACTACTTTGGAAAAGAAAATTTTGTTCAGTCATACAGTCTAATCATGATTGAACAAATTTTAAATTTCTGCTAATAGGCTAGTAAACGAAGGTTTGCCAAACTGTTCAAACTTGGCTTATTAGTAGATTAGATTAGGAAAATATATTGGTTTCAATGTTCAAAACTGAACCAAGAAAGAAAGAGAGGGATGCATAATAAATTCCAAATTACAACCCTCAAAGTTTTTAGTTTTAACTTCTGCAAACTAAAATATGTGTGCAGATTTGTACAAAATACCACAACCCATGACAAATCAAACTGTCTAACCTTGATTCGATCATGTTTTCAATTTCCTGTTTTTAGAATAGAGAATGAAAATCTGTCAAACTATTTAATCTTTACAGATAAATAGATTAGGTAGAGAATAAAAAGATCATCAGTTAAACTGAGATTTTGTGTGATATAAGTGTAGAAGTAGATAGTTTCCTGTTTTCAAAAGAAAAACAATGTCAAGGGTTGGCTAATCTAAATGCACACAATGAAGAAAAATAATAGGAAAAGTAGGATGGGTAGGTAGAAGTTGGGTTGAAGCAATCATGTTTTTCAGATTTTGAAGGTCACAGCGTCAAAGGAACAATAGAAAATCAGCAGGCTTAAGAAAAGGAGTCTGTCAGAATGCAAATCAAGCACTGGTCTATTTATTCCAGAGATTTTGTCTTTGAGGTTCTTGACACCTCCTAAAGGAGTTGCCCTCCCCAACTGGAGCCACTATTATCCTCTTGTATTCTACATAGTTCACTAGGTGACTATTGATTTTCCATAAGCAGCTAAAGATAGCATCATTTTCCTATCGGCTATCTTTAGAAATCTCACTGCCTTCATTATCCTAAATGAACTTATTTCACTATATATTTCATCCCTGCCTTCTCAATTTACCTTACTGCTCTTAAAATAATTCATTTTGGGCTTGTTTATCTCATTTTCACTCTCCCTCCCTACCCACACTCTCATTCGATCCATTTTCCCTCTAAAACCCATTTCTCATTTTCAAAACCTTCATAAAAAGCCTCCCTTCATCATTTTTCCTTATATACACCAAAACAATGTAAAAATGCATTTTACATTGTTTTAAGTCTAAAAATTAGCATTTTCGGGTCCTTTTGTTTTATATTAAAGTGCTATGTTTTTAATATAAAGCCAGAATTTATGTTTTAAACCTGAGCCCCTTTCATTTCTAGCCCTCACACCCATATGACCCTAACCCCTTTCCTCTAAAAAATAAAAGCGCTTTCGCTTTGTGTTATCCGTCGGGACCGCTTTATAAACCTCTCCACCATATAATACACCTGCATACATTTTAAACCTTCCCGCGCTAAACGACAAAGCCTTGCCACGTCATGCACTCATGGGCCCCATCTTAACTCACTCTGCACTGTCGATCTAATACTCCCCCATCCAATGGTTATCGCTCTTCGCCACCTGTCCCCAGACCCCACCGCTCCCAAGGCTTGCGACCATCGTTGATCTCATTCCCCGAGATCCAACGATTGATCACACATATCGCAAATTTAATTGCGCCTGCGATAAATAATCTTCGACCGCGCCAAATGGGCGATTTTTCCCCGTGACGTGCCATGCGCTGACTGGAATCGCATCCTCTTCGCTAATATCTTTACTACCTCCTCGATTGCGCGAAAACCACTTTTTCTCTGTGCAAAAATTTAAATACCCCCACCCTCCATTCAAATTTCCTACTGGTTCCGCCTACGGAACCGAGCCCAAAACACTGATCTTTGCCCTCTGACAACCCGAAAACCCCATAAAATGCAGTGAAACCCTCCTCACATTGTTTTAAGGCTAATTGTTTGTTTAAAGTGTGCAGTGATGGAATGCATAAAATGCATTCCAGTGGTCCAAAAAACGTTCAAATAAATGTCTGGGTGACGATCCAGAGGTTCATTTTCAATTTAAAGGGACCAGAGGTGCAAGAACAAGCAAAATCCCGATGAATCATGATCATCGATGTCTTCTAAACCCGTCATCAACGAAGAGTGCATCCCTGCACAACAGACACACACAAACATAAAAGCAAAGTGAGAAGAAAAATAGTCAAAGGAATGTGATAAATCAAATGAAGAGTAAAGGGCTAATCATGTATCAGAGACAAATCACAAAGGGTTAGCCAAATAAAGCAAAGTTTAAAGATAATGAAGACAGACAATAGATATTGAAGGATTAAAAGGTTAAGACAGAAGATCAAAAGGTCAATCAAAATAATTAAGTGAAAAAGACAGTGAAAATAGACAATGAAAGGATAAATCAGAGTTTAAAGGCCAAAAACAGAGTTTAAAGATAAAACAGAGGCAGATTAAACCCATAAACACATTCGATTAACTAAATCCAAGCAGTTACTTCTTCAAAGGATATTTTTCCACCTACAACATGTTTTCTTTCAATAAAACATATAACAATTATTACAAACAGTTAGAGATATTTTTCATCGAACATTTATTGCAAAGTTATTAAAAAGCCTTAAAGTCAAACATTCCACATAAATTAATTCAAGAGTTAAGATAGGAGTTATTATTTGAAAGAAACACCTTCAGATATTTTTGCCTTGGGCCTTTCATGGTCTCAAAGTTCAAAAATCATTAACTCTGTAATAAATAACATCTAAACCCTAGCTTAGCACCACCTCCTCATTTTGCAGATAAATACTACATATGAGCTTCATTTTTAGTGTTGGTTAGTTGGTGGTTATTTGACTGATTTTTGCTACTGAGCTAGTTGAGGATTGCTAGGCTGCATTTGAGAAAGCTTTGAGTTGTAGAGAGCTATTGTACATGGAGTAATGTAACTGTTTTGATCATCAGTAATACAAGCACATTCACAGGATCCTTGAGCTATGTTAATGGTGAAGTTTTCCTCATTTGTCAGTGTTTTTCTTATGTTTTCCATTCTGTCCATATTTCTCTGATAAAGAACAGAAGTTTTAGAGGAGGATATGCTGTCTTGGAACCCTATTTCTGTCTGCATTCTTTATCTTTATGTTTTCTTATGCAAGGTCTGATTGGAGAATTCCTAATTGCTCTCCAGTTCGATCTAGCTTATTGTCTTAGAAATGATTCAATAGAGTCGAGCCAAAGAAGTCTATGGTAAGCCCTGTCCTTTGGTGTAGCTTGAGATATTGTTTTTAAGGCCTTTCTTTGAAGTACACTTAGTAGAGTCTAAACTAGGGAAGTTTATGGTATGCCCCGTTCTTTGGTCTTCCTCAAAATGTTGCTTTGAAGGTCTTTTGAGTGTTGAGTTAAAGAAGATAGGTTTAGCTTGCTCTTTAGCTACTCTCACTGTTATCTTAAATGTTTTTTCTTTTCTGAAAGTAGTCTTAGGATTTCTAGATTGTTATCTTAAAGGTTTGCTTATTAAAGTTTGGCCAAAAAATTATATGGTATGCCGCGTCCTTTGGTTTGCCTCAAACAGTTACCTAAAAGGCTTTTCTTGTTTAAGTAGAGCTAGAAGATTCTTAACTGACTATAGCTTTTTGCCTTCACAACTTTTTATTGTTTCATATCACAACCTAATCTAAGAGATCCACTTGATATAGTTAGCTTGCCTTATGAAAACCCTTGCACAGTTGATGAACAATTAAATCCTTGTATGACTCCATGGCCCAATGGATCAATGTTTTCTCACAGTCTATCTGTTCAGCTGAAACATCCCTTCAATTAATTACACCACAGATCTGTCAACCTACCAATTAATCAATCAAAACAAACAAGTCCTTATAACTTCATAACTATCCTAATATCATAAACATAAGCATAAAGATATATCATTTGAAAACACATAAATAGAGAGATCCCTCTCTGAATCGAGGAAGGCTAGGTCCTAGGATTCCAAAGTGGTTCTGATGTGGCCCCTACAATGTTTGTTCTTGCCAACCTTGCAAATCACAAGGCACCGACAAACCTTTTTTTTCTAGTCTCAAAGTAATAAGGTTATCCAAGGTATTCCCAATGGTCAAAAGGGCATTATGATTCCAATATTTTTTTTGTATAAGTTGGCATGCATCAATTTAGATTAGGTTAACAAATAGTGAATAAGGTTAAGGGACATTAGATAATATTTCCCAAATTATAACCTTTATTAATGAATTTGTAGGCAAGTTTTCGTGGATTCACAATTAAGAAACCAAGTTTGTCCATTAACCAAAGGCCCTTACCAACTGCACATGTTCTACTTGTTCTAGAAGAAAATCAGGAATCGAAAGAACTCTTTATGTTCATGATCGCCACTAGATTATTTGGAAAAGAACGACCATGCACTCGTGAGGAATATTTTTAGTAGTAGTCATAACCTACTTATTACCTTGTGTTATATGGGAATATCATATTTATTCTTAGATCATTTAAGATGAGCATGGCTTGTCAATTATTAAAGATGGAGTAGGGATATTTCTAAACAAGTAGGGAAGAATTAGTTGAAACTGAATGGACAAGATTTTTATATTTATGTATTTTATTAATTTAATGTCCATCTTAACATAATACATCTTTCTTTTTTTATGGAGAAATAAAAGTATATAAAGTCAGTTGAGCATAATTTAAGTGGTTGTGAGGAAAAGTTGTTACCCTCCTTTCCTAGGTTTAAATTCCACTCTGTGACAGGGTTTTTCTCTTGGTGAGTTGATTGTTGATGAGTTATTTATGATCTACTCATAAATTTTCAACCTAGCCTTGTGCCTTGAAGAATCCAAGTTGTATCTTGGGTACCATCTTAAAAATTAGGGGAAGTATCCAAGTG